>OZ029922.1:24719960-24877460 GCA_964023275.1 Norana najaformis
TGCCAAGATAAAAGCAACAACAAATCTGAACAGTTTAATAGGACTTTTTCAACCTCTCAATTTCATACTCATTAACCAGTGCAAAAGGGGAAATGGGACACTGAGGAGGGTAAGATGGTGGGATTTTCCAATTCCATCAGGATTCACTTGTCCACGTGCTAACCTGGCTTAACGTTATCAAAAGTGGTTAAAGGTATCCGAAACAGCATAATGTCAGTTTCCACTGTAGCCTTGGTCACATGTTTGTAACTTTAGAAATTGTTGAGTTTTTATGATTAATAAAAGGCAACAATATAGCAACCCAGTGTCAATTTTGCCACATCATTTTGATATAAGGTTGAAAAATTCAGTCACACTACTTCCAATTTCTATTTAACATTAAAAGGTGAACAATTCAATTTTTACGTGAATGAATTTATCAAATTACAAACAAAACCGCGTTTGCACATGTATCTTATGATTATACTGTAACTTTCAGAAGTTATGAAAAGTCATAACTTTTCATAACTTTTAGAAGTTATGAAAAGTCAAGTTCATAAATTTTAGAAGTTATGAAAAGTCAAGTTTTTAGTTATACATCAGAAAAGAAGACGGTGATTGGTTTACGTATTCTTCTTATGAGTTCTTTCATGTTCAATTCTGTTGCTCAGCTGCCGGAAAGCCTTTTTGCAAATGGAGCATTCATAAGGCTTTTCTCCAGTATGGATTCTAACATGAGTTTTCAAGTGCGCTTGCTGTGAAAACGTCTTCCCACATTCTTCACATCTGTAAGGTTTTTCACCAGTGTGCGTCCTCATGTGCAGTTTCAGAGAGGGATTGTCAATGAACGCTTTCTTACAGACGTCACAGGCAAACTCTTTAACACCGCTATGAATTTTCAGATGAATCTTAAGGTAATGTTCATTTTTGTAGCCTTTTCCGCATGTTTCGCATAGATGTGTGCCGTTAGAGTGAATAGTGGCAATGTGCGTCTTGAGACACGACAGAAGAGTGAAACCTTTGCCGCAGGTGGAGCATGTGTGAGGACGGTGACCAGTGTGCAGGCCACCGTGATTTTTTAGACCCGACAAGTTTGCAAAACCCTTACCACAAATGTTGCATATAAACTGTTTTGGACGTCTGTATTTTCCAAATCCACTTGCGGCCGTCACGTTCTCGTTAGGCGGATTATGAACCTCCATGTGCGAACGAAGGTTTGACTTCTGGTAAAACCCTTTGTCACAAATCTTGCAAATGTGACTTTTCGTTCCACTGTGAGTTAGCCGATGACGACTCAGGTTGCTGCTGTGGACAAAAGCTTGCCCACAAACATCACACTTGTATTTCTTGATGGGTTCTGGATAAACATGCTTCTTAATATGTTCTCTTAAATGATTTAACGAGGAAAACTCTTTGCTGCAGAATTCGCATGAAAAAGGGCATTCATTGGCATGTTGACTCGCTTTGTGCGCTCGAAGTGAGCTGGGGTGCAAGAAATTTTGTCCACAGGTCTCACAGAGATACTGCTTATTTTGCTTACGTGCAGCATGACAGTCCGTTGCATGATTTGTAAGGTCATTCTGACTACTGAACAGTACTTCACAGTTTGTACACTTGAACAAGACGGTTGTTTTTGGTGCTTGTCTTCGAGACAGAGATTCCGGGGAATGTGTAATACTGTCATTTTTTGAGAGATCACCGGAACCTGTTGTTTTACTGTAACAACTTCCACTTTCTACTCCTCCAGCAAAGTCATTCGATTTTTTCTGCATATTAATTGCACTCCAATCCATGCCCTCCTTTGATTTCAGATTACCATTCCAAGGCAACACTGGAACAGCTTCATCAACAGGACCACAAGCTGCAGTAGCAGCATCACTTTCGGTTGCCTCGTCTACTTCAGATTTTACTTCCACCATTTCCATTTCTTCGGGTTGGACAGTTGCTTCAGCGAGTGCATACTGTTGACCATTTTGAATGATCACATACTGATCACCCATTCTAACACATATGTCAGTACTAGGTATGGTAAAGTCATCCACTGGTTCAGTCTTGAGCTCTGTGCTGCTCTGGATCTGAGGGACAACATTGTTTTCAAGCACCACTAAATTGTCATTTTCAACTTCAATCATGTTGCAACTTTCTAATGGTAGAAAGCTGCCATCGTGTGTCCTAATGTAGCTGCCCGGCTGAGGCAGTAAAAAGGTGCCATCTTCCAGCTGTATCAAAGTGTTGCCATCCATGAGATCGAATTCAACCATTTCGTTGCTCTGTACCTCGTCTTCTAGGCTTACAACGAGATTTTCTTGCTCACCAATCATGTAGTTGTGATCCAGCATACAGCTGGTGGAAGGCTGTTCATTTTCCATTTATTTACCTGAAAAAAGATCAAATTTGATTAAGTAAATAAGTGAGAAGTAAGGTTTTTGTATATTTTTAGTTAGTAAAATGCAGCAATACGGTTGGTTCCACTTTGTCATGAGGACATATTTCACAGGTGTTTCATTCCAGATCCTCTGAATGCCTCGTCTGCAACTGTTATAATATGAGAAGCAAAATTTTATTCTCCATAGTATCTGCTCAATTACTCTTGGATTATTCTGCATCTAAGTTTGCACTTCGAGTCACTCTACAGGCTTGTCAGGCAATTTCTTTATGTTAGGATGTTTACAACATGTTCATTGATATACAGCTCAGCATTTGCTATGTAATTTTTGTCATTTAAGATTTTTAAAGCGCCTCTTCGAGTATAAACTCTACACGGGCGCTATGGACAGCTCCAACTAACAAGTTACTCACATATCCTACATTTATCATTTGTAACACAACCCCTCTGCGACAAAACCAAATCCTTGGTAAAATGCGGTCTTCAACCAGAAACTCATTCGTTAAGTTCTGTTCTATGGACAAAGGTATTTGATGTAGCAGGGCTGACAACATATTTCCATAAACATTTGCATATGGTAAACATTTGCAGAAATTGGAAAAGTTTGTAAAATCCATTAAAATTTTGTATCTGTAAATTTTGCAAAGTGCAAATAACGTAAACACAGCAAGTGAATTTTTGTGCTGCTTCTACCATTTTACACAATTTAAATGTTTATTAGCTCACTGCCTGGCGTGACACAACACAGAAGAAGCATTAAAGCTAATGCTTGAATGTCAAAATCTGAGAAAAACTGTTGTACAAAAATATTTTCATTCTGTCTGTAAATTAAAAATTCTGGGGTTTGCAACCATGGCAAGAAATTACCATTTACTGTGTTATGTCTATTTCTATATCAGTCTTTTTGCAGTTCTAAGGGAACAAGTTCTGTGAAGTAAACTGCAATATAATCAACACCCTATTATAGAAAATGTTCATAATATGTAGTCAGACATTTAAATGAAACCATTAAGTATGCATTTTTCCATCACTTCTAGTTTCAATTGATTAAATTAAAATATACTAAAATACAATATCCACATCATAACAGATGTTACAGTATCCCTGTTAGGATGCCCACATATCCCTATATAGAACCATGGTGAGTGATATCCTGGTATAGATACTTTAAATATTTACAATTTCAATTCATGTATCCAACAAGTGTTTGCCACACGGAATAAACAATTATAGTAATATCAGAATTCGCCTGCATATAATAAATCACTAATATTAAAGTGCACACAAGTACCTAAATAAATTAGTTAGAACGCCAACGCTGATCACTTGTAAACAACATGGTTAACGACCTGCAAAGGCTTATAAAGGGACAACTTAAACAGTTATTTGTTTTTGGTCAAAAGGTTCTGCACATAAGAAACGGTGATCTTGCCAAGCAACATATTTCAATCATCAATATTCCATTTTATTACCTGATGCTTACAAAACCAAGATAACCAACATGTGTAACGCTAACTCGAGCTTAGGTTTATCCAGTAAAGCACATGCACCGATCACTGTATGAGCATGCTTTGGCTAGACCATCAGAGGTGACTAGTCACACGAGCACTGTACGAACATTTAACGAACTTCTGGAAACATTATTAATATCGCAAATAAATAATAAACTGAAACACACTAAAATATAATCAAACTAGTCACATACTTGTGATTCTGGATTTATTTACGATCTTTGGTTGCACGATCCGACGATAACAAATATTTGAAACACAAAGAATAAGAAACTCAAAGACCACTTCACCGGAAGTTACTCATTGCGCAGGCTCCGCTATTGGAGTGATTTTATAGCGCATAGTATGGTGGTTTACTGTGTTTTAGCGTTTCGTAACAGGATACATTCTGTAACGCTTCGACTTTTTAGAGTTATAAAGGCAAGCTCATACACAAAAGACAAGTTCTAAAGAAGAAACGGAACGATAACTTTTATTATAGTTTTGCATCGCAGCAAAGAATTATGTATTCAACGGCTAAGATCTTTGGTAAAAACTGTACTACGTGACTGACTGACTGATAAGATCTTAAGGTACCTAATTTATAGCGTTGCAAACGCTTACAGAATGAAATTGCACTTCCTTTCCCATCCTGCAGTAAATGTACGCATTTTCATATAGCCAACGTTTCACCCCTTGCAATCTCTGCCCAGGTCTTTCGCTCAAAAGTGAAAACACTCTTCTTCCGCATATCCTATCCTGATTCTCTTCTTCCCCTTGTCGATACTCCTGATCCAACCCCAAACACCATCCATCGTACTCGTCCTTTCTTTTTAGGCGCTGAAAATTCCTGAGATTACGGTCCGACTCCTTGAATTTCGCGTAACACATAAGCTAAATGTGTTAAAACCACTACATGTTCTGAGAATGCTACAACCAATCATTCGTACCCTTCCCAACTTCCTCTTAAAAGCTGTGACCGTGTCGCTTGAGAGTAATATCATCCAAACTATCGTTAATCGTATCATTGTGACAGAGCAATATCCCAACCTGTAGGGGCCAAAAAGTCTCAAACGAAGATGCCAACAAGTGCAGCAACAATCTTTCCACCGTAATCCGATTTAGCAACTTTGAATAAGCTCATTTTCTTGACTTAGCTTTGAAGTGTTGATCTAAATAACCTGTTCAAATGTGAATGTTTTTGTTTAAATTTACTCTTTAAAAGGAAATAAATGGTAATAAACATTGAGCGATAATGGAGGATCCAGTCAAAACTCCCAGATACCTAAGCGCGAAGCGTTGGTGGAAGTTGTGGCTCTGAGGCTTGAATTTGTAAATTTAAAAAAGAACTTGTGTGGTGTATTGTGTCGAGGTGAAGTTGTTTTTAAAATTCGTAAGGATAAGTTAATAGTTAAGCCGCAGCTTTGCAAAGTCCTAAGTTTCAGTCATATACGTAGTTTAATATTACGTTCCTGGGACCAGGAAATACAACCGTCTGATACAATATCATGCTAAATATTGATTTACCAACGCTGTACCTAGTCGTTGAAATATCATTCGACATAGCCCTCTGCCTGTCTGCCTACTCAACCTTTGATTTTTGACTCGAAACTTAACCTGACCCTGCTGCCTCAACCATTTTGTTTTGATTGAGTTTGTATGAATAATCTGGTTCCCACTATTGGGTTCGTCAGGGCGCTGTTACCGGGATCGGGTTTTGGGAGACTGTTACCAAACCTTTTCAAATTTTACTGGATGATATGTTGGAACACATGCCGATTCCTATCGTTTAAGTGCAAAAGGGATGTTACCTAGGCAATGGTAATGTGTGGTTAGAGGATTTTGTAGTTTTGTACACCAGGCATATTGTTTAATTTCTCTTGTAGAGCATAATGATGTTAATTTATATGAATTTTCTTTTGTAATAGATGGCCTTTCTTTCCGTGGGAAAAATGGGACCGGACGAATATCTTAAGGAAGTGATGAGTACAATGAAGAAATTTCGAGAAGAGAATATTCTGTGTGACACCATCCTCACAACAGATGACCAAGAAATCTGGGCTCACAGTGTTGTACTCGCTGCAGTCAGTCCATTCCTTTGTTCCACATTTAAAGGCCTTGGTGGCACCAAAGCCAAGAAGATGCGATACAACATAAGCCTTCCTGGGTGCAGTGCCTCGGCTGTTGAACTCGTTCTTCAGTTTCTTTACAGCGGTCAGCTTGCCATGCCTTCGATTTATCAGCAGGCCGATGAATTTTCAAGAATCCTGTTTGTATGCAAGTCACTTGGGATTGATGTTGCAAAGCTGAATGGGGCTCGTGTTACTTTTGATAGCAGCTTGGAAAGGTATTAAAAATCCTCATACTCGTTTGACAGGTAATAAAATTCCAGATACCACGACAAAGCTTTTATTCGAATGCATATTTATTCTGGGCTCTGGTATCTGATTTTCAAGGTAATAGTTGTTCACTGCTGTATATTAGTGGCAGACATTACTGTGCTGATCTCAGACTGTTTTTAGATGTACCAGAAACTTCTTATAACGCTGTGTTTGGGAGTCATATACAGATACGATCATAATTGTAATCATAAACTCAAGGTTTCTACGATGCCCAACGAAAGCTGAGTTATGGGAACCAGCTTATTGACAGGCACTCAGTCAAAACAAAATCGTTCGGCAGGAGGGTTAGGAATGGTTCCAGGTCAAGATCCAACAGGCAGTCAGGCAGCTATGGTGGATGGTGTTTGGAATTGGAGTGACAAGATAGATAAGGGGAAGAAGAGGAATCAGGATTTGATCTGTGGAAGAGGAGTGTTTTGTTTTGAGTGAAAGACCACAGAGATTACAAGTGTTGAAGTGTTGCTGAGTTTGTATATGGGGTCAGGTAATTAAAAGATATCAAGATATGACTCCAAAGACGGTGCCTTGCAATGAGGCCATGTTATATTATGGTTAGTTTCGAAAAGAATCAATAGTCAGGTGTTGGATGATCAGGTCAGTTAGATTTTACCTGAATTACTACAGCCAAATCATACCGTAAGGATAAGTTAATAGTTAAGCCGCAAATCATACCATAGTTTTTGTGTTTTCATTTCATATGCATTCTCTTGTGTAGAGTTGGGCCGCTTCAAGTTTTTAAAATTTTCTTTTGTTGCAGGACTGCAGCATCAACAGATCAGTGGGTGGATACATGTGGCATCCCACTTAATCGTGAAAGCTCCAGCTGTGGTAGGAATACCTGTCAGGCTGGTCGTTGATTCTCCTGTGCAGAAATGGTGGACATGTATTGTGATGTACACGACTAAGAATTATACTAATCAAACTATATATATATACTAAATATACTAATAGTATGACAAAGAAGGGTCAATTATACTAACGAGATCAAGTGCTGAAGTCTGAAGTAAGCGATGAAAAAAGAGACAATAATAAACCAGATACAGATGTGCAACAGTGTAAAGGAAGAAGGTTTCTGCTGGTCAGTCGAGTTCATGCTTCTACTTGAGCGTATTTTGCTTTTAAAATTACATGTGTTGGTCTCTTGATTTCATGCATCTCTAAAGGTTCGTGCTATGTGCATCTACAGAAACTGTAAATTTAGAGTCATGGTCGATAGTTTGAAGGATCTTTTCTTCAGCAGATACTTTTCTGACGCCGATCTAGAAACGTTTTCAGCTTATCTTAAGGTTGGAAAGTTTAGATCTGCTGTACAACCATACTGCAGTGCTTCTGGAAGGTTCCTAAAAGTGCCATACAAATGTCTGCATACATATACATTGCATATATACATGTGTTATGAAGTGTTTAATGGGAGGCAAACTAATGGAAAATGTCTAGTAGTTGTGAAAGGGTTTAATATGCAAGAAAATACCACAAGTCATCTATCTTCAGATCTTTAGATCTGTTAAAAAGGTGTGCTTAAAAGGTGCTATATAGAGATCTTGATGCATAATTATGTATATACACATGACTTTTGTAAATGTGTTAAAATTTATGGCAGGTGAACAACTGCACAAAGTCGAAGGCAAGTTCGTCGAAGGTGAACATGAGACCAGTGTACCTTCTTTGCTGCCTACTGATAAAGTCTTGCCAAACAACTTGCCATCTGAAAGTCGAAACACTTCCCTGGACAGCGACAAAATGCCTGCACCACTTTTATCGGTTACGGTGCCTGTGATTTCCAAAATGGCTTCAGAAAAAAATTGCTGTGGCTCTGCTTCTGGCCAAATCCCAGCACTGCGTAGTTCGGCAAGGTTAGCAACAAGAAGAAACAGCTCTGGTGAAATACTGACAAAAAGTACTCGAACAAAACAGCGGTTGACTGAGGTCACTGTGAAGGCCACAAGAAATGAGAACGAAAAGGATCTGTTGTTAACAAACAATAACGCGAGTAATTCCAGAAGTGGCAACAGCAAAGATCAAGAACACGTGGATATTAAATTATCTCCTTCTCTGGAAGAAATGTTTCAACCAGGTTATGGTGATACTCCAAAATATTCTTTTGAAGCCTGTGGAAAGAACAGTACAGAGAAGCTGACAATGAGTGAAAATAGAGAAAGAGAGCGAAAGCTGTACTCGTGCCTGACGTGTGGGAAAGAATTCTTGAGACAGCGTTGTTTTCGAAAACACATCCAGTCTCACACTGGCAGCGGAAAATCACACGTTTGTGACAAATGTGGTAAGATTTTTCCTTCTATCAGTTCACTAAAAGTTCATCAGAAGGCCCATGTCGATGGGTTCCCTCACGTGTGTGAGGTGTGTGGAAAGGGTTACAAGTTTAAACGATACCTTCTGATCCATGCAATGACGCACACCGGCACTAAGCCATTCCTTTGTGACACATGTGGACGTGGCTTTTACGTCATTACGAATCTGAAGCGTCACGTTCTTATGTGGCACACAACAATCCGGCCGTACGTCTGCGGCATCTGTGGTAAGGGCTTCATTACGCGCCCACGTCTGGCGAAGCACGAAGAGACCCACTCGGGGGAACGACTGTACAGTTGTGAGATCTGTGGTTCATCATTCACGAACGCTGGCAACCTCAGTCGCCACAAAATGCTTCACACTGGTGAAAAGCCATATGTCTGTCCAGTCTGCTTGCGTGCCTTCACACAGAAAGTGACAATGCAGAGTCACATGGCGACTCATGCGGACCAGAGAGTTGCTTTCGTCTGTCAGATCTGCGGGAAGAGTCTGAGCAAGCTTTCCAATCTGAAGAAACACATGCAGATGCACTCGCAGCAGAAGCCACACGTCTGCGAAGTCTGTGGCAAATGTTTTGCCGTCAAGGAATACCTGTCTCGTCATGCCGTCATCCATAATGAAAAGATGCATGTCTGTGAAACGTGCAGGAAAGGTTACCGCAGTGAAAGATCTCTGTTAGAGCATTCTAAAACCCACAATGCCATTCCATGTGGAAAATGTGGGAAGGAGTTTGCAGGACCAAGAGCCCTTAACACCCACATGCGAGTGCATCTGGAAGAAGAGGCTTTTCTGTGCAAAGCATGTGGGAAGGGATTTGGATTGCAAAGCCAGTTTGATGCACATTCAAAGATGCATTTACGGTAATGCAGAAGTAAAATGTTGTGCTTAGTAAAATTTCTAAAGACTCTGAAGGCCTCTGAAACTTCTCCATGTTTCTTGACGATATTGCAGAACTGTGCAGCATGCAGGTCCTAGTAGATACTTTGTAGAAACCTTGTAGAAATTAGCAAGTATCTACAAAGTACTTGCTAGTTTGGCAAAATGTCTCTTCTGTGGAAAGTCCTCTGTTCTCCCCGATAGCTATGGGCTGTAAAAACAATTGCAAGAAAACTGCCATTTTTCGATTTCTGTTGGCTCGATTTATTTTGGGTCTTCTGTTTGCTTTTTCAGCAGGCTCAAGGCAATGCTGCAGTCTTAGCAATTCATGTTATCAGGATACAACCATTAACGGCTGAATGGGTTGGATTGTTTACTTGCTAGGTATTCAGTCTGTGGATGGCCTGTCTTTTAGGCCTGTCCTGTATACTGTAATGTCTTCTGTACTGTAGGCTGTATGAACTAAATGTGCTGACTTGGCCAGAGTTGACTCGACTCGGCCCAGAGCAGTAGCACAGCAATAGATGTGCACAAAGTTTGTAGCTGAAGTTCTCTTGTGTGCAGCTGCGTGCTAATTACCACGGACCATGCGTATAATTCTCTGCTCAAGGAGCAGTAGCACAAAAGCAGATATGCCCTGGTCTGCTGTTGCAGTTCTGTGTGTTTGTGTGTGCCCAATCTGTGGCCAAGTGCACAGATAATGCTTTCCTCAGATTATTTGCAAGATGGCGCCAGCATCGTCGCATTTGCTAAACGGGCCACAGACCACAATAATAAGGCTGTTATTGTATAAATGTAAATGTATAGGTTTTATGTAGTGACCATATGGCCTCGACCGTGCTCATTTTGCAATGGATTTATCGGGTGAGATCCTTCACTGCCGCCCGTTTTAGTGGGCGCCACGCCATTTAAGGTCCCCGTGCACATACAGATGAGAGGTTACTGCTTTGGTGTGCTAATGTTATTCTTGGGGTATCTTTTCTTGAGATGGTTATTCATGGTCACTTGATAGTCTACCAAATTTTTTATAATGCAGTTAGAATATAACAGAATTGCATGGTAACAATTATTTTACTCCTGATGGTAATTTCTCTTGTTTCTCCAATTTTTTGTCGAATTTTTTTTGAGGTTTACGTTCTGTGCCTTTGCACACCAGCTGATTAGGCAACAATGAAGCTAAATGTAAGTTAATTTACAGGACACGACTCGAGCTGCACGAGAAAAGCGAAACACTGGAAACGATAAACGACCGAAAACAATTCGTTGGCACCAATCGCCGACAAAGCTTAGGAACTGCTGACAATGCATTAATGTATTAAATCCTCATGTAACGAGTAAGATCTGTGCCAAAGCACAATTTAAAGGATGTTATATGACTAATATGTATTATTTTTCTTGATTGTTAGACAGTGGCAAACATATCAGTCTTGTTTACAAAAGTGTGTTTTATGCGTAACCAAAGACTACGACAAAACGCTACTATTAAAAAACAGATTACACATTTAATATTGAGCTGATTAAATGACGTCAACTAATAACGCGTGTCATATACTAGCTTACAAGATAAATTGGTTACATGCAGCGACCTCAGTTACGGTTATAAGACTCTAGTGTTCTAGAAGATTGCTTGTAATATCCTGCAAAATTATCCTATAAACTTATAAAACGAATGATAGTTTATAGCATTACATAGGTTATATAACACTATTAACATAGTCGAATTAGCCTACCAGCAACAAAACCCGTAAAATAGCGGTTCAGCGCTGGTGCAATTCAAGCGAAATCCTTAGTCTATGCAATTATTAAATCTGATCGTTTTAGCATTCATTAATTGTCTTTCATCAACGCATCTAACCGTGCAACTGAGATTCAACTCGCCAAATCATACCAAGAATTGATGCGGCGATTCAGCAGGCCACGCAATACATTTCAGAACAGAGCAAGAACTGAAATTCAAATTTGAGTAAGAAAAGTTATACCTCTACAATATTATGTCAGAGGTGCACTTTGAATGGTGGAAAACGCAAAATATTAACCATGAGCAGAGAACACATGCAATATCACAACTCATTACACCTGTTTACGATGTGCATCTTACGCAGCTCGCCAGTTACAAGTTTCTCGTCGCATGGGATGACAAGATAACGACAACGTAGCCTAAGTAAGTAAATAAGCAAGTAGGCAAGCAAGAAAGTAAGCAAGTAATGTTTATAAGAGACAGATTTGTCTTTCTATAGTGACCGTATAGCCTCGACCTTAACGAGATCCTTAATCCGTTCGAATGAGCTCAACGCTATTGGTATTGTATTATGCACTATGTAGTGTAACAGCGACGCCTCAAGTGGCGGTCTGGGTGCATACCGCTAAGTGTCTCTAATTAGGCGATAATTAACCTGTATACTGGAGCAGCAACTCAAACAATGCGCACTCGAACACCAGCCAGAAAGCGAACGTGTGCGGTGTTATTTTCAATTCAGGTTCTAGCCTCAAATACGATAAGCAGGTACCCGTGTACCGGCCATGTCTGTTCAAGGTGCAATTCTACTAAAATATAGTCACGATCGGTAAACGTACCGGCTTCCTCTTGCACAGAGCGCCATGTCGTAACGCTTTTAACGAAAGAGCTAACCGGGCTTCTACGGATTACAATTGACAACTCCACTTGAATTACGGCACGACCAGCGTGCGTTCGTCTCCTTCATCAGCAGCTGCAGCAGCTTCAGAGTAAGTGCCTGGGGCAAAAGCGTGGGACATATCGGCTGCTGCTGCTGGGTCGGACGAGGTTCCGGCGTCTGGTGCAGTTGATGGAATTACTGATGGGTGGACGATGATCTGAACTGATGCGGAGAATTCGACGAATTCCTCGACGAAGGAACCGAAATAGAAGATGAAGAAAAGACCGGCCAACCACTCGCACACCGTACTAGTCACGTGCAACGGATAAGCCTAAAACCACAAGAGTTCTACTGTATCAAAGCACGCAGTTATTAAATCTGAAATAGTGACTTCTATAGCGCCGTTATCAAGGCATCAGTCGATGGTCGCTTCAAGTGAGATCGTAGTCAAATACATCGGAACCTCCCACTACACTGCCTCTGAGACCATTTCAAGGATTTACGGAATCCCATAGCGGACATTCAATTATTTGTACTTATCTAGAGTGCGCTAGATAAATAAAAATTATCGCATGCCTCTGTGGGCTTTCGTAAGGACCGCCTTTTCACGGGGTCGTGTTATAGGCCTAACGAGGCCATGTTCTAAAGTTGAGCTCAATTTGAGCTCAGTGCACCTAACTTCTCCTTGAGTCTATACTGCACTTCACGCAAGAACCTAATAATAATACATTTTATATAGAGCCGCAACACAACCGAGGTCGGAAAAAGGTCGCTGTAATTCACCAATGCATTCAGCGGTCGAAGGATAAGCTGAAAAGTTTGTATTATAATATTACAGACAAGATATGCTCTCCTGATCAATATGCTGCTTTTTGTTATTTTTTGTGCTACCACTGTTTGGTGAAATAAAAGATAGGTAAAATAATCACAAACTATTGATCTACTGTTTAACGATTGTGGAGCTCAACGTTCATGCTTAGGCCATATAGTCTTGCGCTATAAAAGCCTAGCGATAGGAGTGAATGCGTCGGTTTCTTGCTTATATTCTTGCGCTATGAAAGCCTAGCAATGAGAATGAATGCGTTGGTCTCAATTAAACGATAAGATTTTGAAGCAAAACAATTGGGCCTACTGGGTCCGACTTGTTCCAGTGCAGCTGAGCGTAGAACCGTTCCAGATTAGTCTGATTCGGAAATTGCTCATTCCATTGTTTTTCGGAGAATTCTCTGCCCACAACAGCTGTGTTCTTTTCGTCAAAGATGATAAAATCGTAATCGTACACTCGAGATTCCTACAGCGCCCGACGAAAGATAAGGCGCGGCAACCAGCTTAATAAACACTGCAAGCTTGCAAAAGGAGTCGTCAGAACATTTCTGGTTTTTAATTTCTTTGTTCTCATTCATCCGTTCGCTCGTTGCTTGCATTTCATTCATTCATTCATCTTTCGTTCGTTCGTTCGTTCGTTCAACTTAATTCATTCTTTCATTCATTCGTTTGTTCGCTCGTTCGTTGTATGAATTTTATAATCATTCATTCATTCGTTAGTTCGTTCATTCATTTTCTTATAATTTTACAGCGCCATTGTTGTGCCAATTTGTTAAACAATCCGTACCTGTAAGTGCAGCTGTGGAAGAATAGGTTCTCGTTTCGATGAGTGAGCCAGCTGGTGCTCGAGGGGATAGACACGAGAACAGAAAAAGGACAGGAGGAGAAGGAGAACTCTTATAGGCCTACCTACTGAGTAGTCATATTCAGGGTCACACACCGCCAACAGGTGGTCAGTCATTCATCGGTAACCATTTACTTTCGCACAACTTAGTCAGGTGACCATTCTTCCAGGAACCTCAATTTCAGTTTCGCATAACTAAACAGATTGCCATTCATTCGTGGCAGCTTACTCTCATACAACTCAAACAGGTGATTATTCATCCGTAATCATGCATTTTTACACTACTCAGTCCGTTCATTCATCCGTAACCATTCATTTTCAAATCACTCAGTCTGTTCATTCATTCTCACGCAACCCAATAAGATCACTCATCATTGATCCTAATTTCCGGTCGGGGGTGACCAAAACTTTCACGCAACTCATACAGTTAGCCATTCATCCGTGAACATTAAGCTCAAGGATACCGAGGATAGCAACAATCCAGGTGAAGAGGACAACAACAGCGCGGAAGATGACGATTGTCCTTTTACTGTAGCTGTGTCTTCGACGAAGAACGAAGGTGAGCAGCGCATCGATCGTCATGTACAACCCTCCACCGAATACTAACATCAGCGCTGCAGCATAGTGAATATCGCCCCTCCGGAATTCCTGACGATTGGTAAACGATACATTGGAATACAATAACATACAATGCAATTCAATACAACACAGCAGACAATGAAACACAGTATAATACAATGCAAATGTTTAATTGTAATAACCATGCAATACAATGAATAATCTGGTCTGCGCGCCGAATGTTCCATATAGGTCTGCAGCTTCAGTCAGGGTTCGACAGTAAGGACTCTAGAATACGGATTTGAGAATACGGGTTCGAGAGTATGTGTTTGAGAGCAAGGTTTCGAGAGTACGAGTTTGAGAGTATGGGTTCGAGAGTACTGGTTTAGAGAGTACTGTTCGAAAGTATAGGTTCGATAGTACGGGTTTGAGAGTACGAGTTTGAGAGTAAGGTTTCGAGAGTACGAGTTTGAGAGTATGGGTTCGAGAGTACTGGTTTAGAGAGTACTGTTCGAAAGTATAGGTTCGATAGTACGGGTTTGAGAGTACGAGTTTGAGAGTAAGGGTTTGATAGTACGGGTTCTAGAGTACGGGTTCGAGCCTCCTCTCCTGAGACGGTCACTGTGTAGGGACCTTCTGTGTATATGTAACCCCGAAAGACAGCCATGGGTATAAAGTGTTAGCGACCTCGTTTTCTTAGACTCGGCATAGGAAGGCGTGTGGCCGCCAGTCCTCTTACTCAGCTTCGATAAACCGATAAAAATATGACAAATCTAAAACGACGCCTCATGTCGCTGAAGGCGTAATCAAATTTTCAGATACATACATACATACATACATACATACATACATACATACATACATACATGTACATACATACATATATACATACATACATACATACATACATAGACTTATTTGATGCTATCGTGTGTGTATGGGTAAACGGCATCCATGGATTCCCCATGTGTGTGCGCGTGTGTATGTGTGTGTCTAGGCATACCTGAAAATTGCCGACCATCACTAAACCGAAAACGGCGATCAGTGCGCAGATGAAAGCAACGCGATTGGCTAGTTTAATGCGATGATGCAAAACAATCGCATCAGCCGCATCAGCAGCTGCAGCAGCAGCAGCATCAATAACTGTGTGGATTCGTCTGTTTCGGAGATACGCTGTCCACACGACTACAACAGATAATCAAAGGACGCAGATGGAGATAAAAGGAAGGTGAGAGAGAGAGAGAGAGAGAGAGAGAGAGAGAGAGAGAGAGAGAGAGAGAGAGAGAGAGGGAGAGAGGGAGAGATGGATGGATCTATGGATCGATCGATCGATCGATCGATAGATAGATAGATAGATAGATGGATGGATGGATAGATGGATAGATAGACAGACATACAAACATGCGGACAGACAGACTGGTTGACTGACAGTCATAAAAGCATGCTTAAATAACCTGGTAACATTCGATTGAGCCACTATACTAACCGGGCATTATGAAGACGACTTTGTAGCCGTTGGCAACTCAGCTTGTCAGTGAGGCGCACACACTACGTGTAGATGTGATATAAAACATCAGGGTGAGGTCTGTCGGCTGTGGAAGACAAAGGTAGACGCAAAAGTTAACAGAGCGGGGGAGAGAGGAGAATGACCATGTGAGGACCCAGGAGTTTCCAGAGCAAGGGGTCAGTGGGGTCAAGGGGCCAAGTGACCAGGGAAGGACCCACAAGTTTACGGAGAGGGGTGTAAGTGTTGACGACCGTTTTTAGATTTTGAAACGACAACAAGCCGTCTAGAATGCCCAAACCAGTGGGGGATGGCCTGAACTAATGATGGAGAAATTCTTCCCCTCCATCTCCCTGAAAATCGCACCGTGAAGGAGATGATTAGCTGAGAAATATAGGGGAACTGACCGAGACTGGCCGTCACATCGAGCAGCTGAGCGAAGATGCTCGATTCCGGGTAGAGGGCAGCACAGTCGCTGAAACAGAGGAGAACAATTTCTCATTTCAATAAATGGAAGTGAATCGCGTTCTAGAAATTATAATAATAATAATTATTATTATTATTGTTGTTGTTTTTGTTGTTGTTGCTGCTGCTGCTGCTGTTGTTGTTGCTATTGCTAATACTATAATTGCCTTTTTT
The DNA here is from genome assembly GCA_964023275.1 of Norana najaformis. NCBI lineage: Eukaryota > Metazoa > Annelida > Clitellata > Crassiclitellata > Hormogastridae > Norana > Norana najaformis. Next base: position 24,736,386 of record OZ029922.1, read on the forward strand.
ATTTCAATTATAGCAGGCTGTTACAGTTAAACAGTGTGAGAACTTTGTAGCTAGATTCGTAAGACTGATTCATTGTTTAATGACCTCCTTCTCCTCCTCCTTTTCCCGCTCTTCCTCCTCCTCATCATCATCACATGTATTACTATTAGGCCTATATTTTTATTATCGTTTATTTATTCATTAATTCATTATTACTATTATTATTGTTTTTGTTGCTATTATTATTATTATTATTATTATTATTATTATTATTATTATTATTATTATTATTATTATTATTATTATTATTATTATTATTATTATTATTAATGATAATAATTACTGAGGGCACGAGATTATAGGCCTAGTTGTCTTTAAAGAAGTTTACGTCGACGAATGTATAGCTTTTTAATAGGATATCATCATGAGCGATATTTAGTGACATTTGTAGCTATCTACTATAACCTCCTACCTGATGTAGGGCCATACTGGATCAACGTGGCCCTCTGCAACCGCAATTATATAGACGCAGACGACAGTTGATGCGAACAAGATGATGACCAACAGAGGAAAGATGGCAGACGAAAGTCGTGTCATTTCGGGAAAGATGGCGTATACTAACGGTTGCTACAGGATTCGAAGAACTCAGTTCTCACTGAAGAACTGAACAACTATTCTACGGCCCAAAACTTTAAAAGGCTCAGTTACGAAACGAACCTAACTCAAATAACTCAAAAACTGTGCTACCAGCCTAACCGTAAAAGGTTTAGTTATCAGCGAGCCTAACTCACATAACTCAAAAACTGTTTAACAACCCTAACCTGCAAACGACTCAAAAACTGTTAGACGAGTCTGACTCACAAAACAGATGTTAAAGATACAGAAAACTGGAGTCCAGAGTCTTATCACAAGTTGTTATTCGGAGTCAGACTTGAGTCAGAGTGACCAGAAAACAATGTCTTAACATTTCGATAAGAACTCTGGCTCGCAATCCGTTGATGGACTTATTTTCATCAGCTAAGAACCGCTATTAAGTGTGCTAGCTTCGGCACCGAATCAGATTAAAAATCCGATCTATTTCAGTTCAGGAAATATTCGATGTCATCGTCATTAAGCTTTAGACAAAGAAAGCTACTAGAACATTTGAAACCACCTACTCTATGAGGCAGCAAAATTCCATAGTCATTCCACTTCAAAGTCACATGCACATTTCACCATTCTGTCATCTCTTCACATGGTTGACAAATGGCTTAGGCGTCTCTCTCTGCATAACCACTCGATAAACCTAGCTGCATTCCTAGGCCATGATCTTGTTCCTGAAGGTTCCTTATCAGGTTTAAATATATTTTATGCACATTAGTACACTTTTGTGTGTGTGTATGTATGTATGTATGTATGTATGTATCAAGACACTTAATATCGCGCCTTTTCAGCAGCTCACAAAAGCGCTGCAAACGATGTCGCACCCCTTTCAACAGTATATGCCTTTAAATTTAGTCACATTTTTTCTAAACCTCACTTGTTCCACTGGTTTGTCTCTGAAATCATTCCTGTGCCCTTGTAACTATGAGTCTATGGCGGCCCATAAGCAAATAAACAGGAAAAATGCTGAGCTAGTCAACTACAAGACATATCTTTAGTAAAACTCAGGCGAGTTCTTGCTCTATGAATGTCACACTGACGTAGCAGAGATGAGAAGCCATGGCAGTCTTATCTGCGCTTTAGCAGAGTTTCAACGCAGTGCATCCCTCCGTAGATCAACGATTCGTAATCACAACTGGACTTGTACGAGAGATAGCCTGTGTGCCAAAAATTACTAGGCCGATATATCGTGTAAATGTAAATGTACACGGTTTTTATATTGCGATGGTATGGCCTCTACCCTGCTAATTTTTCAATGGTGAGATCCTCACCACCGCTGTCTGTGTGTATGGGCGCAGTTCAGGTCAGTTGTAGAGGTCAAATTGTGATTTTTTAAAGGATGCGTAATAATGAAGGCCTTTATTGCTGTACCATATGCCCAAAGTACAACTTAGGCCTATACAAGATTCAGCATTGCAGATTTTGTTGCAGATAAGCAATGTCTACTTCAGATAGGTTTTAACACGTTTTATTACTTTGATAGTAAGTTTATCGTTAACTTTGCGCATCGCTGGACATATATGTTCAGCGATACGCATGCTTAGTAAAGTTACAGTTTTATAGCACTACTCGAATCAAATTCAAGATCCTGTTCTTTGGTCGGGCCTCGTTGGCTGGATACGTTCCTGAATACATACGAGAGTTGTTCGTGCCGGTCGGTGTCCATCCGGGTCGTCAGTCGCTTCGCTCTTCATCCCGAGGAGATTTACAGGTTCCTCGCTGTGGTACATCAGCACGACAACACCGTGCATTGTCCTGCATGGGTCCTTCCCTGTGGAATAGTCTTCCTGTAAACATTCGTTCTATTTCTGTGAATTTGTCCCAAGAAACATTCTCTTCGTTAGTCAAGACTTGTTTAAATTAACTGGGCAGTCATGTTCACAGCGCTTTTGAGAGGTTCTAAAATGCGCTATATAAAAGATTATATACATACATACATACATACATACATACATACATACATAAAGGCCTTGGCAGCAGCGGGTCTCTTATCACCAGCTGAGCGGAGGACTGCGTCCTTGTGGTAAAGCATAGTGGCAACTTGTGAAAATGGGAAGGGTTATCTGGAGTAGGCTTTTCCATACTGCGAAGTGGAAAGACGTGGGAACCTACCATGTCATCTCCCGATTAGCTCTATAGATAAGACGACACTATAGATGCAAAGTAGACCTTTGTGCGCGCGTGTGTGTGCATATATAGTTCCTGTTTCTGAGGCATTAGGGTGCATTATTGTACACATTTATTATGCACGCAGGAGAATTTGCTTGTTCCCCAGTTTCGACTTCCCGCGCTGCAGCATGGCAGCTTTGTATCGGGGTAGGCCTACATCCGGGGATTTGCTGATGGATAGGCAGCGCGCCGAGCAGTTTTCAAAGTGGCGCTGTATGAATCTCAGTTTGCATTACGTCATATTAAGAGCAGTGGCGTAGCTAGCCTTCCGAGAGCCCTTGTGCAAATTGAACTTTGTATATTTTGCTTTAAGTAATTGAGCAACGGGGCCCTGAGCCCTTTGGGGCCCAGGCTGCCCCTGGCCTCGTGGGCCCTTGTGCTTTGCAAAACCTGCACAATCTATTGCTACGCCCCTGCTTAAGAGTAATAGGTCTAATATGTACAGCTTCGCATTAATATGTAGATGGGTATGCAGGCTTGTCTTGATAAGAGCTGAATTTCTCCGAGGCTCATAGGCGTCACTGCATTTGTCGATATAGGCCTACACAGACCTGCGAATGTAAGTTTGAGTAGGCCTATTTGACAAGAAGTAGATCAGTCAAAGGAATGGGTGGCAGCTGCAGGTTGGAAGGCCTTCCGTTCAATGCCTCTATCCTGTAAACGCTTGAAAAGCATCTTGTTCGATCGTTGTTTTGCGTTGACAGATCGGGAGTGTATCTGATAAGTTTCTCTTGAAGAGACGCTATATAAATCTGTGAATACAGATACAGTTACAGTTCGCCAGTATCTCTATCCATTACCTTGGATACTGCACTTTGGAATATCTATCTAACAATTTGGTGTCTTTACTTACTCGGAACGCCTAACAGCCTGCATTTTGCACTACAGATTGCAGGTCTGCGCTTTGCACTTCTAAAGCAACTGTAGAAATAGATCAAAAATCATCGCTACACAAAAGATCATGAAGCGCACACAGACCTTTCTCAATCGACAAATATAGACAAAACCTGAAGCTTTCGCCTTAAATAACATGCTTAAACAGCGATGGAAAACATACACAACAAGACAGTAGGTTAATGTACCTAGCAAATACAAACTTTAAAACGACAGTAACTCGTACACACATATGCATATGCATGATTTCCCTATACTTGTAACACATTCTAGCATAACTGCGATGAAAAAAGAGGCAGTTACGCTAAACTCTGTGTATGCAAGCACACACATTTAAACTGTAAGAATTTGCATTGAGAGTTCTAACAAAACATTGAGATGCAAGTACGAATGTTGAAAATACACCAGACTGTAAAATAATGCGCAGAAAATGAGCCTATTTATTTGAAAAACCTAACCAGTAGTTCGCACAATGTCAGTTCTGTAGACTCGTTCATTTTTGAAGGTTCACATTTAGAGCTCAAACGTATAACGTATCAGTTTTTTAAAATTCATACCTCATGTAAAAAAAACGTAAAAACAAAAACGTGTATACAAGGCAGCAGATAGGCAGATAGGCCCTGCCTATACAATTTAGGTTTAGCAAAAGAAGCCGACAACACATCACATTCTACTAAAGCGTACTTATATAATAACTTACATGCTTCGTAACAATTGTTAACGAGGTCTAAGCAGAGGCCAAAGGGTCGAGGCAAAAGGCCAGAGGAAAGGTTCGTAGACAAAGGCCGAGGCCAAAGGGTCGAGGCAAAAGGCCAGAGGAAAGGTTCGTAGACAAAGGCCGAGGCCAAACGAGTAGGAAGCAAGACTCGATGAGTTCAAGGAAGAGGTTAGGATATATATTTTGAAGCAGTTGGATTCATACAGGTGCTGCAAGTTAAGACGGTTCAAACGAGATGCGGGGCAGAATTAAGATGGCCATATAGAAAATCCAGTGACGCATCCTTTGCTAATGCAAACCAGGAATTGCATTCAGGAATTTCATTCAGGAATTGCATTCAGGAATTGCATTCAGGAATTTCATTCAGGAATTGCATTCAAGAATTGCATATAGCCGTCGCATCCAGAAATCGGATTTAATATTCGCCTTCAGGAATTGCTTTTGGCCTAGTTACCGAATCTAGTTAACGCATTATCGCATTCAGATATCACAGTCAGGAATCGCATTTAAGATTCGTGTTAAGTAACTCTATTAAACATTTCCAACCAGTTCAACGACCCTGCTCACCCATAGTCATTTGCAACAGCGTACTCTTTGAGATATCTTACTCTCGTAAATAACCGATTCCTTGGAATACCCGACTATTTAGAGCACAGAACTCAGAGGAATTCTTGGCATTTTGGAACCCAAGACATCTGGTACTCTTGAAATTTTGGAAACAAGGAGTCACTGGAAGTCATGATAATTTGGAACGAGGGCTTCTAGAACTCCCTGCTCTTTGAGACCCAGATCTCGATGGATTTCCCGATTCTTTTGAACCTGCAGATTTCGATGTAACCTTGGACTCTTTGGATCCCCAGCTGACTCTTTGGAACCTTTGGCTCTGTGAAACATCTGGCTCTCTGCAACCCCTGGCTCTTTGCAACCCATCGCCCTGTGGAATCCTTGGCTTTTTGGAACCCCTGGCTCTTTGGAACAAATGGCTCTTTGGAACAAATGGCTCTTTGGAACAAATGGCTCTTTGGAACAAATGGCTCTTTGGAACAAATGGCTCTTTGGAACAAATGGCTCTTTGGAACCCTCCAGTTGGCTCTTTTGAAGCCCTTTGCTGAGTAAGTACCCTGAAGACCAATCCTACACACAAACGTACCATATAACAAACATGCTCAGGCATACGTTTGCAGGATTGGCGATCTCTCATTCGGAGGCGCATCCGCACTGGACTCACAGACTCCAAGTTTAAAACGGAGTTTCCGAAATTCGTTGATGAAGGTAGCGAAGTAGAGAATGAACATCACACCAACGACCCACTCGCTCGTTGACCCCATGACGTGTAGGCTGTAACCCTGCAATGCCATTTAACCAAGCATTCATTTAGCTCCTTTAAAAGCCAATCAAAGCACTCAGTGCACACGCACTGTACATACCCTCCACGTTAAAATGCAGCCACCTGTGCCGTAAACTGTCATTGACGACGAAGAAGTTGATGTAGTAATGTGTTTGCATTATTGAATGCAGTTTCTCTTTGTATTTCTCGAACCTGTTATTCAAATTTTACTTTTCATATCACTTGGAAACCAAGTGCCAAGAGGGCTAGCTGCCTTGGGAAAAGCACCCCTGCTCGCTTTATTATGGACAGGGCTGGCATTGGGTAGGCCTATGATTTGTGTAGTCCTGCGAGGGAGCCAGAAATGAGAAGGTAAACCCTTGCATAAAAATTGACAGGCCTATAAGTTATAATTGCGAACTGCACAAAATGCAAGCCTGCGTGAATATGACAGGAGCAGAGAGACAGAGAGACAGACAGACAGAGAAAAGGAGAAAAAGAGAAAAAGAGAGAGACAAATAGAAAGACACAGACAGACAGATATGCAGCCAGACTGTCTGTCTGCATGACTAACAGGTACAGAGACATACAGACAGGTAGATATATAGTCAGACAGACAGACAGACAGACAGACAGACAGACAGACAGACAGACATAGAGACCGCTTGCCTGTTTGCCTGGTTACCTGCCTGCCTGACTGACAACTGACTGACTGACAGGCACAGAGGCAGGCAAACAGACAGACAGACAGAAAGGCGGGAAAACAGACAGAAAGACATGCAGAAGCAAACTAATCGTGTATACGGACCGGTTGGTCACTTGTCCAGTTGCGTTGCATCTGCCTTCGCGTCTTCGGATCTTGTCCAGGGTAATGATCTCTCCACTGCTTCTCGGACAGGAATTTGCCAACCATTGCTTTATTCAGCATCGGTTAAGGACATCTCATGCAATCAGTAAATGAATAAAATCTCTTCCATTCCGCTAATCCAACACCATGATCTTGTCCGATTCCATCCCATCTCATCATTATTCTTCTGCATTTATTAAGCGCCACTCTCTTAAGGCGCTGAGCAATTGTGAATGAAGAACTTGCTCAAGGTCTCTACACAGTAACAACCGTCTCAGATGCCGTTCCACGATTCCCATCCCATTCCATCCGAACCAATCCAATTCAATCCAGTCCAATCCAATGTAACTTATTATAATAAGTTAAAACTGCTATAGTGCAAATGTTGTAATGCGAAAGACATCGACTGATCGCTGCTTCTCAGTAAGCCTGATATTCGTTGGCAAATCTCTGTTTTGATGGACTGGGGCTTGATCTTTGTGCTCAATTTGTTGATGCCTTGTGCATTAGACGCCCGCGCTATAGAAGTTTCTACTTAATAAAAGGCTAAATAATAATTATAATAATAATCCAACTGAATGAATGAATGAACAGACAAATATAATAATAATAATAATAATAATAATAATAATAATAATAATAATAATAATAATAATAATAATAATAATAATAATAATAACAACAACAACAACAACAATAATAATAATAATAACAACAACAACAACAATAATAATAATAACAAAAACAACAACAAAAATAATATAACATAATGATTACGCCTGTAATGCATAGACTACCCCCCCCCCCCCCCCCCCCCCCCCCCCCCCCCCCCATAGACACAAATCCCTGGCCCTGGACACTGAAGGATACCGAGTATGATGAAAAGCGTGGACAACGTTGCTATGAAGACACGGACGAAGCATAGTCGTCTAGAGCTGTGCCGAGGACACGTGACGAACGACAGTTTAGTGTCGAGAACGGCGTAGACTGTGCCGAGGAGGAAGAGGAAGGCGGCTCCAAGGAAATGAATGTGGTCTGGCTTGTCTTCCTGAATGACCGACCAATCGAAAGAAACAACACTCAGCTTCTTTTTGACACAAGGTAAATGTAAATTGTTATTGTAATTTGAGATTTATAAAGCGCCTCTTAGAGAATAAACTCAACAGCGGTGTTTCCGACCCGAAAAAGTAAAATCACTGTTAAACAGTAGTCTTCAGGCGCCTGCGGGACACTGAGAGGGGAGAGAAAAGAGCTCAAGTCGCAATTGTACTTGTTGTACTCTACGTGTAAATGTACATGTTTTTCTATAGCGACCGTATGGCCTTGACCCTGCTCATTTTTCAATGAATTAATCGGGTGAGATCCTTCATCACCGCTGTCCCTTTGATTGGAAGCCAAGTTCAGTTAAGGTCCCGTTTACGGACCGTCATATCCCGAGATACAAATACCATCTGAACGGCGAAAAGAGAACTTCCCCTCTGCTTCAGACAATATCTCCCATTGAAAATATATTTTCCCCGAGCATTTCGCTTCTGCTCATAGGTCATTCACCCCTTCAGTTCAGATTATACCCACTTAAGATAGGCCTACATTTCCCTCATAAATTTTGATCTTGCCAAAGTCCTTCCCATTTTTTTCATATTAGGCCACATTACGTTATAATATATTGTATTATATTACGGGCTTGTTATTAGCTTATTATTACAGGCCTATTATTATTATTAAATATTATAGACTATTATAGGCCTATTAATTTAAATGTATACTATATATTATCTTTCGTAGGACGAATAGTATTTCCGTAAACATTCATCATCATCATACACATTACTGGACCATGCATCGAAGGATTTTATATTATATTTTCCTGTTATTTGCCAGGTAGCGCTCTTCTTCTTTTCAACCGTCCTCGGTACGAGGGTTGGTCGCATTGTAGACGATTCTTTTCCATCCACTCCTATCCTCGGTTCCTCTCAGCAACTTCTCTGTGGCTATACCGGACCATTCGCTGATGTTGTCCATCCACCTCTTCCTTGGTCTTCCTCTTGCTCTTGCTCCCGGAACTGTTCCTTGCATGATCTCCTTCTCCAAGCAATCACCCTGTTTCCTCATTATATGAGGAAATAGCATTATATGAGGCATAGCGCTAGTATTTCTTTATACATTAATCACCATCATACAGCGAGACCACATGTCTAAGGCCATTAATGTATATATGCAAAAGAGGGGCCCCTGTTAACCAGAAGGCCGGCCCATTGCTGGCTAGTACACTTAAGGGGCCCAACATTTTAAGCTGCCCCCCTCGACTACGGGAGGCACAACGAAAGCCCTGAAGAGATTTTTGTTTATCTTATCTTATCGATACCCTACAATTAAGGGTGGGCGTTACAGCTTAGACCTACCTGAACTCAAAGAATTTTGAGACTAGTTACCTGGAAATTTCCGACAAGGGTCATTCCGAAGAGCGATAGTGAGCCGAGGACGAAGGCGGCTACACTAATCCTTCTGCTGTGCAGGTGAATCGCATCGCTCCCCAGCATCACGCGCATGCGCAAATAACGTATGCAGAACGTACAGAACGCTACAAGGACATTCACATGCAGCTCATCTGTATGCATGCATGTATGTACGCATGTATGTATGTATACGTATCATCTGTCTGTCTGTCTGTCTGTCTATCTATCTGTCGGTCTATCACTCTATCTGTTTGTTCTCAATCAATCAATCAGTCAATCAATCAGTCAATCAATCAATCTATCTATCAATCAATCACTCACTCAATCAATCAGTCTATCTATCTATCAATCTATCCATCTATCTATCTATCTGTCTATCTATCTATCCATCCATCCATCTATCCATCCATTCAACCATCCATCCACCCACCCACCCACTTCCTACTCACCTAACTACCTACCCACCTAGTACCTACATATCTAGACAATTGTGGGAACAGGATATTCAACCCATTGTATCTCTGTAGGAGTCCCTCATCTTTTTTGGTGGTTCTGTTTTTGTATTGAGGGTTGCACATCCTGTTCTGCGTCCATCATTCATTAAATGGTTCGAAGATATTCGGGCGTACTCTGGCTTTACCAGAGGCCCTTTGGGTACCTTCAGTTTTAGTAAACTCAGCTAAACAATGAGTGCACTGACCATAATCTGTCATTTATAAGATCAGGCGGCGAGGGAGAGGACTGGTCATCCGCCCTCATATGCCGAGGCTAAGAAAATGAAGTTGCTAACAATTCATACCCGATTGAATTCTAACTCCGCTCTTTTCTTCTTCTTCTTCTTCTTCTTCTTCTTCTTCTTCCTCTTCTTCCTCTTCTTAATTCTCTTCTTTTCCTTCTTCTCACTCCTCCTCCTCTTCTGCTTTCTCCTCCTCTTCCTCTTTTCTAAACTCCAACACATACGCAGCCAATAGGCTGCTCACCGGCTTCATAATCCGAAAATGGATAGCTGCAGAGACTCACGCAATCTCTGCAAGGCCCTGTATTGGTATGCCTATAGGTTTTGAAACTGACTATAACTTAGAACCCTGTCAGAAGCATTGAAAGGCTATGAAAAGGCGCTCCATAATGCCCAGCTACATAAACATATCTAATAAAATTCGGCTTGAGTTCCACAGCTCACCTGCAAAAGCTGACATATCGAGCAGCTGAGCAAAGACATTGGTTTCTGGATACAGCACAGCACCATCGCTACAAAGTCCACCAGTCATAACCTATGTTATATTTCATAATAGGTCTCTGTAACGCATGATATGTATGCCTTATATAATTATGTGTTCATTTTAATGCATCAGGTTGTTGCTCGGTGATGTGGATACGACGCTGGTAAGCACAGCGAAGCTAATCAACGCCGAGTTAGTATTTACCAGTTGACCATCCATGAAATACCAAGCCATTTGAGCTAACTCAGTCCTTTATACTTTGGAAGGTTTGTATATCAATGCAAGTTGGGTGAAGGTAAAAGGTGCCCTGTTGTTGGATTGCTATAGTCGTGTCGGGGCTTCAGTCGAAGAATCTTCTAACCCATGAGAGCGTGGGTCGCACAGAGCGAGATGAACAACAGATCAGCGACCACACACACACGCACACGCACGCACGCACAGACAGACAAACACACAAACAAGTGCAAGACCGGTTCACAGCATGCAAAATCTTGCTAACTCTAATCTTACTTAAACACGGTTACATCAGAACATTCTGACAGTACTGCAAAGCCCCTTCATCGAAGATGCATGCAACTTAATACGCGATGAGAGATTAGCTGCGTACTCATGTCTTGAATTAGGCCAATAGCTCAAGTGACACGTGTGAGCGAAGAAAGGGCTCTTAAACTCAACTCGAATATAGTTCAAAGTACACGGTAAGTGAAAAGTTAGCTTGTAAGCCTAGGAAGAAGACTCGAATTAAGAGCAACAGGGATTTTCCATATTCTCCTCAGGTTCAGGCAAGGGCATCGACACATGAGGGTCAGAGAAAGCAGAAAATTGTGGGTGCCAGAGGTCCTCTGGTGTTCCCACCTAAAAGTAAAAACGTGCTGGTGCGTAATTTTCCGGATAGGCTAAAAATGTTAGTGTGACTTAAGAAACCATGAAAATCGCGTCGGTACTTATCGATAGCCCACACGAGATCTCCATTCATGACACAGATCTCGATTCCGAGTTCTAAATTTCTTTCGCGATGCCACCAATCCCGGCAGCTACTATTTCAGCAGCGATGAGGAAAGTGTCGTATCAACTCCCATACCCGTCTAAGTCGGCTCCAGGCTGAATTTTGTTCATGATATATTCCATTAATCGTGATCCACCCGTCAGTGCCTCCAATCTCAAACTGTGCCGGCGTCTTTGGATAAAGGGGCTTTGCCGACTTAATCGTGTTCAGGGTTAGGGTCAGATTTAGGGTTATAGTTAGGGTTAGGGTAGGTTTATAGTTAGGGTTAGCGTCAGGTTTTGGTTTAGGGTTAAGGTTTAGCAGCTGTTTCAATAGGAAGTTGAAGTTCTTTGAATGCAACTGTCACGCTGTCTCTCTGATTGATTTTTGGAACTTAACCTGGAACCGAACACTTTTGCCTACCGCTTTTGTTTTGACTGAGCGCCTGTTTCGTTGGGCGCTTTAGAAATCTCGGTGTTACGATTACGATTACGAACTGATGCAGGGTTATGCTCTTCAGGATGACTGCGATTAATGTTAATGAAACATAATTAATCTGATTTAATAAAATTAAATCAATTATATTTAATTAAATAATGGGACTTAATGAACAAATGGCATCTAATGGCATAAGACTCTGTGGCTGTATATAGGATAGTTGCGATTTCTTACCAGACAGCATAAATGACTAAATGTATTCTGATTAACTTGAATAATGTTTGCTGCGACAGGACAATGATTAGCATAGGTGCAAACTTCTACAAGCACCTTTAACCATATTCATTATATTACTTATTGATAGCATGATAGGCACGTAGAACTCTATCGTAGAGGTGTAGATAATTAGCAGTAAGGGTGGAATTAACTCTCATTTCACAACCCAGTGCAGCCTGTCTTCTCTCTCTCTCTCTCTCTTCTCTCTCTCTCTCTCTCTCTCTCTCTCTCTCTCTCTCTCTCTGTTTCTCTCTCTCCATCTATCTCCCTGTCTCTCTCTCTTTCTCTCTTTCTCTGTCTCTCTCTCTCTTTCTTTCTTTCTTTCTCTCTCTCTCTCTCTCTCTCCATCTATCTCCCTGTCTCTCTCTCTTTCTCTCTCTCTGTCTCCCTCTGTCTCCCTGTCTCTGTTTCTCTGTGTCTCTCTCTGTCTCTCTCTGTCTCTCTCTGTCTCTGTCTCTGTCTCTCTCTAGCTGAGACCTTCAGTTGTTGCAATGTCTATTAAAAATACGGTGCAACATAGAAATCTTCAGCCTGCTGACGCATTAGACATATTATGTCACGACAAATACCCATCCCATCTTATGAACTCACCAATACTATACCTCTTGCAATCTCTGCTCAGGTCTTTCATTCAAAATTGAAAACGCTTCTCCTTCGCAAATCCTATCCTGATTCCTCCTTTTCCCTTACCTCTCTCGCCGCTTCTCCAATTCTGAAGAGCATCTACCATATCCGTCTGACTGTGCACCTGCTTAACCTTGGATATTGACCTGGAACTGAACCTGACTTAATACCTGCCTATCGATTTTGTTTTGACTGAGCGCCTTTGAATAATCTGGTTCCCGCGACTAAACTGTTCGGGGCTGTAGCAATCTCAAGATTAGGCCTACGATTGCAATATTGTATATAAAATATTTTCTAAAGACAGAGAGTGTTCAATGCGTTTGGTTTACAACGTTTACAAGCAGGGTAATGTTCATTGGCTAAAATTAATTCTATTTGTTTTGATTTCATCTTATTAACTCTTTACTGAACCCCACATAACATCAAAATATGTTTTCCGTGACAGCGGAAGAATGACCTTAAAACTTTAAACGGTGAAACCAAAGTGGTGCGAAGTTCCGCTGTGTGGTTCGCCTACTTTCAAGAAGCAAATAATTTAGCTGGAGGAGGATATCTGTTCAACAACCACATCGTTTACGGAATTACATGTTTACAGAGTAATAACGTTTACGGAATTACATGTTTACAGAGTAATAACGTTTACGGAATTACATGTTTACAGAGTAATAACGTTTACGGAATTACATGTTTACACAGTAATAACATGTTTACAGAGTAATAACGTTTACGGAATTACATGTTTACAGAGTAATAACGTTTACAGAATTACATGTATGAACTACATGTATGAAAGTAATCTGCAGGTTTTAGTCCCACATGACAAGCCGTAAAGTAAAGTATTGGAGATGCCTATAACGGTTTCATCTATGCTAACGTGCTGTATCAGCAGGTAATATTCGAGTAAACCAGTTTACTTTACTTTAAAATTAGTTATATATTATATTAGTACTAATACATTATAATATATCATGCTTACGCATGCGTAAATTATGTAGTCACATATTTAGTATATTATGCATGTATGTTGTATTAATAATATATTATAATATTATGCATACATATTTAATTATTATATATTATTATATTTTATGCATATATGAATATAATGCAATTACTAGGTAATATTTTATGCATGTGTATATTTATATTTTATAAATAATATGTTAGTTGAGGACTACCTGATGTAGGGCCAAAAAGCGGCAACGTCTCCCTTAGCAACGGAGATGATGTAGGTACTGATGAGAGATGACGCCATCAGTATGACGACACCGGTAGGGAAGATGGCAGCGTGCAAAACTATTCTCATGATGTCTGTCAAAGAACCTTAGGAGGAAGAGGAAGACGAGGAGGAGGAGGAGGAGGAAGAACGAGTATGAGCCGAAGTGTGTGTCTTCTCCCTGTAGTACACCAATATAGAAGCCCTATATTACTTCGCTGGAATTGATAGTTACTTCGGTAACAGATCGCACCGCTTTTGATGGCACATGAATACCTTATCTTTTACTCGTTCGTTCGTTCAAGCATTGATTCTTTCATTCAATCAATCAGTCAGATACAACAACGGAAACACGTGAATGCTATTATAAAGAAATCCACAAAAGCGTTGAATGTGTATTGTTATTAGCTACCCACCGTTTCTTATGAATGACACACTGGTCTGGTGTTCGATTTCAAACCTGCATCACTTGCTCACCGTCTTCGCTTTCGTTTAGGCCTTTGTAGATCCGACGATTTCGCAAAAGACAGTCATCAAACTTGATCAAAGGCCTGTACTCTATCTGAATTGGTATATATGGCCTATTATTTGTAGAGGCAACCACTTAGGCCTACTTGAAGGCCTATTGAGGTCTACATCCACCAGTGCCACAGATCCGTATCTATTGATACACAGTGATATTTAAGGCTCGTGCATGCTTGTAGATACTTATATAGCACAGTTTCAGAATCTCTCAAAGACTGCGGTATATGGCCATGACGACAACAAGAGATGATTATGATGTTGATGGTGGTGGTGATGATGGTGATGATAATGATGGTGACGATGACTAAAACGACGATGTTGATGATGATAATAATGATGACGATGACGACGACGACGATGATGACATGATGACGACGATTATGATGACGACGACGACTAATATGGCGCTCACAGTCTCCTCTTACTTCTCTGCATGTATACAGTATGCCAACGTACAGCAGACAAATAACAAAAACCTATATCATTGTATGCGTGGAGCTCTGCTACTGAGCTCCGTGTTTAGGCCTACACCTACGCACAGGCCCTGCACAGGCCTCTGTGCTTGAGATAATTAAAGGGTTACTGTGTACGCTAGGCCTATAACAGCTGGCCTACAGCTGGAGTCAGCAGATAGTTTAGTCTGTTTATAGTTACTTTTCTTAGACAACTGTAATATATATGTATATAGGTACAGTATGAAGGCCTATGTACGTATGTATGTATGTATGTATGGGTGTACTGTATGTATGTATGTGGGTATGTATGTATGCATGCATATATGTATGTGTGTGTATGTATGTATCTCGGTAAATTTTTATATAACCTTTAAACAATGGCTCACAACGTCTTGATAGAAACTCTTTAAAATTATGATTCTGGGTTGACTGATCTTTTGGCCGAGGCGCAGAAACGCAATCTAACAACAGGACACCATTTCAGCCGAAATTCATTATAACCGACACCTGAATAGAAGGCTGAGTTGGCCCGGGTGGCTTGGTATTTCCACCATCAAAGTAGGCCTCGACTATCCGTATAGTCTGCGTGAGTTTAGACAATTGTATTACTCATCCGTGGACAAAGCCATGATGACGGATAAAATCGACAGACTGTTACGAGTAACCCTGTAGATTAGAACAGGAGTCACCAAACGGTGGACAGATGTACTTACACGACTTAGTTCACAGGTTGCACATATCAGGTTCTTTGCACAGACGCCCTGTAGGCCTACTGTTTAGGCCTCATGTAAACGTATAGACCTAACTTATGGACGTTTAACATGGGTTATCCTCAGAAACCGTTGCGTTAATGAAGTCAGCCTTAGGCCTACTGCTGTCGTATAGGCCTTGCGCACATCCTGT
The DNA here is from genome assembly GCA_964023275.1 of Norana najaformis. Classification (NCBI taxonomy): domain Eukaryota; kingdom Metazoa; phylum Annelida; class Clitellata; order Crassiclitellata; family Hormogastridae; genus Norana; species Norana najaformis. The sequence goes on from OZ029922.1 coordinate 24,752,060, forward strand.
TTAACATGTGGCTAATTTATTCATATGGTAAACGCACGTACGTCCGCTTGTATGTTTCTGATCACAGGGTGCGCGGCATCCAGAGCAACCCAGTGTTAACCACCATTTACCCCGGTAATAATCCAACTTATGAAACGGTCGTTGACTTGAAATTACATGAGGGTGATTACGTCAACGAGATCTACATCCTTTAAATGTTTGGAGGGTTGGGGGGGGGGGCTACCGGTGGCGCCTCTAGCTGAACCCACTATATACCTGGAATAGAGCTCCATCTGGCCAGGAATGCTACACGTGGTGAAGGATCTAACCCGATGAATTCATTGAAAAATGAGCAGGGTCACAGAGGTCATACGGTCGTTATATAAAACAGTGTACATTTACATTTATTTAACACGTTTCTTTTATCAACACTGGAAAACTGTTCCCTTTCTTTTGGGGCTATGATGGGTACGTTTATGAGAAAATATCTCGAAGAAGCTTTAAATAGATATTATGAACGAATGACTGAAAGAATGAATGAATACACTTTGTTACATTTTTTGCCTTTACGCTGTCGGGCAGGGTCTGCAGGTCGTACACGTGGACATGTTGGTTCAGATCTATGACTGGCTGTGAGGTTTTCTTGGGAAAGTGTATGGGTGCTTCGTAATGGCTGTTTTACATGTTTCATTTTTACTGTAGGCCTAAATTTACACGGTTTTATACAGCTACAGCATGGCCTCGGCCCTGCTTATTTTAAAATGAATTCATCTGGTGGGATCCTTCACCGCCGATGCCTTTTTGAATGGGCGCCACGCCATTCAAGGTCCCCGTGTTCGGACCGTGCTAGCCCGAGATTTGAATCTCTGAACTATAGCCACTGTAGGATACCATCGTTAGATAGGCCTACAATCATTCTTAAACTACAGAATTCTTCACATTAATAATTATAATTATACTGGCCTATTTAGAATTTTTACAAGCTTACATTGCGGAGATTATATTGGCCTATGGAGGTTATAAGGGCCTATAGAGATTATATTGGCCCATTGAGATTTGTATTGCCCTATGGAGATTATAACGGTTTATTTGCCATTTTTGTGACACATGTGGTAATTTGCTTTGTCCACCTTAATTATAAGATCACACGAGCTTATAGTTAAGCTTAACTGCCATATTATTTCATGTTAGCCTAACAAATCATAACTTATTTCAACAATATTGTTTAACCAGATGATTTTTATGCGGGTAAATAGGCCTATGTATATGGTAAAGAAAGGTAGGCGTTCGTCTTTCACTCAATGCAGCTGGACATTCACCTAATCCTCACACTTTCATCAGAGGTTTCATTGAATCTCGGGCTAGCTCGGTCCGTACACGGGGGCATTAAATGGCGTGGCGCCCATTCAAACGGGCAGCGGTGAAGGATCTCGCCCGATCAATTCATTGCTCTCTTTGGTCTTCTGGCAATCGGACTTGGTTCTTGACAGGACATCTTTGGACAACCCCACGGAATTGGCTCGTGAGGAAGCTGGTGCCCTGCGCTTGGCTTTTAAAGAGCGCTTTACGAATTTCGAGTTTACTATTGCGAATACGATTGAAAGATGAGCAGGACAGAGGCCTTACCGTCGCTATGGAAACCCGTGTACATTTACATGTAGGCCTACATCTGCCTGTGGCGTTTTTTAAGATTTGACCCTGGATGACCGCCAACCTTCTATGCTTCAACCTCTCAAAAACAGAATTCTCATAATTGGATTCCGTGGACAACTAAACAAACTAACCTATCCTAAGGATCTTTCACCTGTACATTACTCTTCTTCAGTCCACAATCTCGGAATAACCTTCGACATAAACTATACTTTTGACGACCACGTCACTCACTCAGCTCGCACTTGCTACATGCATATTAGTGACCTCCCCGACTTCACCCATACTTGATTATAAAACTTTCTGCAATATAGTCATATCAATTGTTCAATCCAGACTACTGCAACTCCTTCTTCTATGACATCGACTCATCTAAAGCGCCTTAAAACGATCCAGAATGCTCTTGCCCGTGCAGTTACCAAACTCTCAATCACGATCAGATAATACCAATGATCAAATCACTTCATTGGTCCTTCAGCGCATCCATTCCATCCGCTCTACCAGCTCCAGACGTCACCCAAGTCCAGACTCTGTATAATACACATGTAGCAGTCACATCAAAGCACGACTCTGCTCCACAGCTTACTCGCCACTGCTGCCTTTTGGTCTCTCTGATCCACTGAGAGGACCTTCTTCAAAGAATTACGACTATGCATTGGGTTTTCACTCTGATGCGATCCTCGACTGATAGGTACTTAATTTGAATGCACGAAGTCTTCGGATTCGAATTGAAGATTATGTACTTATATATCAACCATATCCTTGCTATGAATTGTTATGATATATATGGCGCCTTTGTAAAGTTCTGAGTCGGTGTAAAGTTCTAGCGCTATATAAATAGCCAGATACACGCGTACATACACACATACATAATATATGCGTACGTACAACATACATTCTTACATACATGGATACATAAATGAATACATAGGCCTACGCATTCACATGCAGACATGGCCATTCATTACCTAGTTACTTAAATCTAGGCATCTATGGCATATTATCCATATTTTGTTAGATTATTATCAAAGCTTTGTACATGAATTTCCTACAAAGTCCTGAAATGCCGCGCATGCAGAATGCCTAATTCATTCAAGCTTACTTGATTCACACGTCTCCAGTTGTGAGTCCCAATGTATACTTTACAGTATATAGGGTCTAAATTCCCTACAACTGGCGATCATTCTATATCATAAGCTTAATTCTAACTGACTACGGACGAGATCGGCTTTTCCAAACTTTTCGATTTCAGCTCAGTCTATATATAGACCTATTATTGTCCTTATCTATGAACTTATAGTGTTTGTTCTATTTCAGCTCCTTCGCGCTGAATTCACATGCTCGCACACAATTTTAAATCCGGGTGCACGAGTTTCCAGTAATTATACCTACCTAACGAAGACGGAATTCCCCGGACCATCGTTCTGTACGACTACAGATGCGTGTATTATGGCATTCAGCGAACTCAGAATCATGCAGGCCTGACGATTTCGTCAGGTACGGGATTCCCCGTGCTCTCAAAGAATACGCTTACTCGCTACTAGGTACACAATAGGCTTATTAGCTACTAAATACACAGTTCCAGCTTGTTGTTCCAAACCGTCACATGATCGTGACTTAAGTCCTTTCATTGTGACGAACAATAATGATAGACACCTTATTAAAGACGCTGTGGTTTAACCCTATAGTATATGGGACGCAGGGACAAAAAGGGCTTGATTAAAGGTTAAATGCCAATAAATGGGTATTTTAAGCGCCCAGTTTTCTATAACCGAGAATCTACTGCAGAAGGTTATTCAGCGAAAACTTGGATTGTTTGGACATATCTGTAGAATGAAGGATGACAGAAATATTAAGACTCTGATGTTTGGAATTATGGAAGGTACGAACAAGAGAGGCAGACCACATCGAGAGTGGGTGGATGACATTGAGGAGTGGTGTGGCGCGGACTTGCAGAGACTGGGACATGCGGCTCAAAACAGAATCGAGTGGAGACACATTGTGAAACGGGCATCGGACACCTACGGGCATTGAGCCCACGGTTGTTGATGATGATGATGAGTTTTCAGGAGGATTTTCCTATGTGTCACGTTAGAAAATTTCCAACTAATTCAGCACCAGAGAAAATTTTATGCGAACAGTTTCTTAACCAGAAAAGCCAAAACCAGAGCGCACAGACCTATTTTCCGATGTGTAGAATAAAACAGGGTCCAGCCTCAACTTCCTGACAAGTGGAAATCTCGTCGGCCAATATCAATAGTACCCCTGAATTTCAAATTACTTCGTCCTCCATTCAACCTGTCTGCAATGCATTATCAGTTAAAACCTATCAATCCTGCGACTTTCCATTCAAAATTGTCTCAAATGTCTGTTCCAGAACTCTGATTCATCCACATCGCTGCATTCCTGTTCCTACCCCCCCCCCCCCCGTTATGATACTGATCACCCACCTAACAGCTTCTTTGTCTCTCTCGATCCCTCCCTGGTCTCTCGGCAACCGTACCTTGTCCAGAAGGACCTTATCTTCCCCACGGTTCTTTACAATCCCTCTGACTTGACAAAGCTTTGTAAAAAAGTTTCCAGAGTGGCGTCCTCTGGCGAACTCAACTACAAACCGTACACTGATTCTACAGCTGACAATGAGACACCACAACATCGAAGCTGCCTAGGGGTCACGACGAATATGCAGTAAAAAGCACTGGGCGTGTACTATTAGCTAGACTGCTCTTGGCCTATCGCAGATGTTATATTTTTGAAACCTGACATCATTTAGGCCAAGATAATATAATCAATCACAGAAATACATGTAAGTGGAAGATATTTTTAGAGTTGGGTTATAAACATGAAAATCAACCAGTAGGGTGGTACATTTAAATCACGAATTTAAATAACCCATAATGCGGCGTGTTGATGTGGTCGTACTGACGACGAAATTCGGCAAATTCTTGACGAATTTGCATCAGATGACAGTTTCAACTCATCTGACAATAAAAACCTATCTGGTGCATCCAGTGAGGAAGTTAAAGTCCCTTCGGCTGAAGAACATTCTAACATCGACTCTATTTCAGACGGCATCCGATACACGCTATCAGACCGTCAAACTGGGTCAGGCCGATGACTCAGGCGAGATAGACTGGACTGAACAGGTATGAGATTATCAAGTTTCAACCCTAAATGCTCTACTTATAGGCGTCTGTGGCAGACCAGCCCATGTTGCATCATTTTTGAACGTTTTCTAACATTTTTAGATAGTTTTTTATGTGCTAGCCGAACAGACCAACCTGTTTGCTCAGCAGAGTAGGTCAGGTACACAGCAGGCAGGCAAAATCCACATAACAAAATGCAACCCTGCTTCTCTAAATATGCATGCATTTGTCAGCATCAACATCGTGATGGGCTTCAAGATGCAACCACGGTTGTATGACTACTGGTCAACTGATACCTTGCTCAGTGATCCCTGGATTTCAAGGACCATGATAAAGGATCGGTTCATGGCCTTGAGCAGGTGCCTTCATTTGGCAGACAGTGCCCAGGCTCATGTAAGGGATGCTCCCAATTATGATCCAATGTGTGAAGTTCATCCCCTGGTAGACCACCTCAGTTCTAGATTTTCAGAGTTTTGCAAGCCAGGGAAGTTCATCAATGAGCAAATAGATCTCAGATCACTAGAAGAGTCACCATCCAGTGATTGATGGTAATGGTGCCACAGAACTCTGTCTCTATACTAGATCAGATAAAGACAGAAAGATTTTAGATCAGAGATCGCAGCTAACACAGATTCATCAGCTGAAATACAAGTCTTCTGTTCACAAACATCACATACACTATTAAACAGTTAGCGTTCAACTTTCACGTGATCAAACCGATATTATAAATCACTGTTCTGTTCAAATGAAGTGGCACGTTCTGCATGCAATGTCTTTGTATTACAAGTTCTTTCGTTACCTGTCTGAGGCTCTAGCACATGCAGCACAGCACTTTTTGTTGTCAAAACAGAAACACAATGTTTACTCCTCAAAGCAGTCTAAACTGGTTATACTCCACTTTCAGTCCAATGCATCATCTGAGCAACCTACTAGAAAGCCCAGGCAAGCAGTGAGCTCACACAAAATGGCATATCCGAATATGCATACTGTAATTTTTGCAATTAAAATTTAGACTAACATATATCTTTTTTGCATTAGATAACTTGTGGTTTTAGGAAAATCACACTGTGCTTTAGCTGACACACAAAATGCAGAACACTGAAAATTCATAGAATTTGCCAACAGTGCAACAATTTCAACATTCTGAATCGGCTGCCATTTTTGGTATCCCGATCAAACTTGGAAAAACTTGTGAGCATTCTTAGGAAGATGATGTCTGGGAAATCGTTTTGGTACAAGACCACAGCCAGTCATTAGCAGAAGTTATCTGATGTCACTTTTCGATGATAATCAGCTCAACACTCATCGAATATCTCAAAGTCACCAATATTAAGCACAGCATCTTCGGACGTTTTGCCTGAACCTGAAACACAAACACCGTTAATTACATTGTCTCCTGATTAATCTAAACATGTAAAGTAATATTACTCAAAGTACAAAATGACGGAAGAAAGCTATTCACAAGGCTGAACCATTCACTGCAATCAGACTATCAATCAAAGCTTGTGTTACAATAAACTTCCTTTATTCCTACTGGAGTTGCCAAGCTCCAACTCCCCCTGGGTAGAGTTCAGAACAAGGCCCATGTGTCAGGACGATGCCTAAGACCTCCACATCCCAGGGAAATGCAGTGGCCCAGGAACAATGGCTCCGGGTCTATCTTTGCAGAGTTTAGCCCTATACTCTGCAAATATATATCGTGACTCCATATGTGAATTATCCCAGCTAAAAGGTCAGACATCTCTAGTCATGTAAATATAAATCACACAACACAGAGCACACAGGTAAATATATAAATTTACCCAGGTAAACAGTTCCCTGTTACACACTACAGTCAGGCAGTTGACTCTCCTTTGCATACAAATTAATCAGTTAACTCTACAGAAAATATACTACATTTGCTTAAGGCCGGCCTCTCAGGAATGCAAACCGTGCCTTATTCAGAGGAAAGGAGCTGTTAAAGGAATCAGTGGATCTGTTGCCACTTAAACGACACTTGAGAGACTGCCAGTCCCTCGAGCTTAAACAAAATGGATAGATATTTCCCCAAACGCTGGCCCTTTGTTCCTTCAAGACAGCAAACATCTAACTATCTTAGCTACTTGACAAACAGAGGGCTCCTACTAGGTCTTAACATTGGTTAACTTGTTCGCCAAGCAACAAAGAATGGTGTCTGTAGCTCTGCTGGAGCCCTTGACAACAAGTTGACTATCCCTTATTTACAAGCTGATTTACCCAACGGTGTCACTCAGCCGAACTAGAATTGACATCCCACCATTACCAAATGAAATCCGTATTTTCCAGAATATAATATCACTGCCTATACAGGTTGCTGTCTAGTCCAGAAATAATTAAATTTTACATCTACTTTAGCTTAGAGGAAGTGAACTAAGAGTCTGTTTCCTCACAATATAAATACCCAGGGTTTTAAGTTATTTTAAAAACCGAACAATTGGAATGTTTAAAGAAAGTCTACTAAATACTTGTTATAGACGATGTTTACGATGATGATACAGGGAGTTCAAAATTGTTTGTTTTAGGGGTATTAAGACCGCAAGGCTTATGGGACTTACTTGTCTGGCTGTCGCTGAGAGTTTCTATTATTTCTTAATATTTCTACTATTTATTGTGCCAGTGTAAAAGGACTAACCGCTCACCTGTGCTGGTGGTGGTCATTGTCTTTGTTGAGGTGGCCTGCAATTTTCCCCCAACTGCTTTTCCACCTCTTGACAATGGAGGTAATTTTGAGAAGGGAGTGCTACCTGTCTTTGGCGAATCTGGGCTGAAAATGTCTAATGTTGCCCCTTTGGGCTTGTCATTCTGAAGCGGGTGCTTTGAAGAGAGTGGTGCTGAGCTGGCAGCAACGTTCCTTGGCAACGACGATGGGACTGGTTTAACATGTGCATCAGCCTTTAGCACCCAACCTGGCGGCTGTAATTCAAACCTTCCCGGTGGCTTCTTAGCTAAACCAGTCATCTTCGAAACGATAACATTTGAGGAAGGTGAGGTCGATGCTGAAGTGTTTTTTGTGTCTTCAGATGTGTCTTTCTTGCTACTTGGCAGAACCTTTACGATTTCAACGTCAGGCGACTTTGAAATTGCCTTTGAATTGCCCTGCTTCTGCATACCTGTGAATTTTATTTGGAATTTCTCTCTTGTTTCACGTTTTGAATCATCTTCTGGATTCAAGAAGACGTTAGAAGACTTTTTCATATCTGTGACACCTGCAGCTGTGTTCGACTCAGTCGGTTGAGGCTCTGGAGTCACTTTTGCACGTGCTATGGCCATCATCACATCTTTGAGAAACTTAAGTTCATATCCAGAATTGTCGTTTAAGAATTGCTAAGAGAAACAGAAATAATTCAAATATATTCTCATTAATATTAAAAGAATTCTGCTCTGGGTGTGTAAACCAGCAACTGCAGGTCACGTCCGCTCATTGGTTCCGTGTAACGGCCCTGGATAAGTAGTTTGCACGCATGTGTCTCTGTCGCCAAACAGAATTTCTTACTTAAACAAGCTGGGAACTAGACAGCAAGTCCTGCAATGATCTGGCCCTGTGCACAGGACCTTGAGATTCGTCCACTGCCAGTTCAAGAGCCAAAAAGCATGGAAATGGTGCACCTCCATTACGTTTCACTAGGAACATGGGAGCTTTACTTACTTACTAATACAGAATAATGCAATGTAACTGGACAACATAAAGTGCCTTTAACTTCCTTCAAAATAATTCATACTTGCAGAAGTCTACAGAAGATGCACGATAATGACTACTTCATCTCTCACTGTCATGGCTAACAGCTGGTAGGGGTTCCTATGTCCACTGCTGCTAACAGAGGCATACATTAAGTGTGTTAATATGTTTTAAAGTGTCCTGTTGTGGACACACTGTGTTTGCGTCTCAGTCGAATTATCCTTCTAAGGATCATGCTGTTGAGGTGTTTCTATACATGTAAGCAATTGTGTTACCTTTGTAATTGTAATTTGAGATTTATAAAGTGCCTTTTAGAGGATAAACTCAACAGAGGTGCTTCCGAAGAGGAGTAAAATCACTGTTAAACAGTAGTCTTCAGGCGCCTATGGAACACTGAGAGGGGGAGAGAAAGGAGCTCAAGTCGCAATTCTTGAGGGAGACAATTCCAGCAAGTGGGACCAATGAGGGCAAAGCTTCTGGACTGGGTACCTTTATCTTTTTATCTTACTCTCTAGAGTATTTACTAATTACCCCATCTGCAGATACTCACAATCTAGTTTTGAATGACTTGCCTTAAACTTTTTGTTGTGTTCGATGCTTTTGACATGCTCCTCTGCTTTGTTGATGTCTTTGGAAAACTCGCAGCAGAGGGAACAGAAAAAGGCCTGAAGCGGCAGAATGAATTCATATCCTAAAAAAACATACCTGCCTCTTAAACTTGTTAATTTACTTCAAGTGCCACTGATTTTCTGCGCTAATCATTTGGAAACAGTGCATGGATGCTTATACCTCAACTCAAAAAATACACAACTCATGCAAATTCCAAACAAGTTTGTCAAAATTTGCTGCAGCTCATCTAAAGCCTTCATCCGTTCCTTGAATCACAGCAGCAAGCTGTTCTCAGAAACTTCAACAAAGCCATACGTGGGTATCTTCAGTTTGTAATTATCAGTATGCAAAGCCCTAAAATAATAAATTAAAACAGACAAACCTAATAAAGCAAAACAAGTATATAACCAGACACTTTTTCTAATCTTATCTAGTCTGACTTCTATAGTGCCATTATCATAATGCCTAAGGATTCAATCGATGGTTGCTTCAAATAAAATCATAATCAAAATCATAATCCTTTGGAGAAGCCAGGTCAAATTCCAGAGGGTAAGCAAGTAGAAACAGACAAGTCTTAAGTTTAGACCCGAATGACATCATGGAACTAACAGAATGAATAGAACTTAGCAGCGAAACGTTGTTTTTTACCTCGCGAAGGGGCTGATGGAACACCAGGCGGAATAACTGGAACATACGGTGGTCTCGGCTTATTGTAGTCACGATCAACTTTCTGGAAAAGTTAGCAAATTATTGTTTGTGTATATGCTATATAGTTACCCAAAACACAAGTTTAAAATAAAGAAAACCAGTCTGAAATATGTTCACTCAGTCCAACATGAATGGGTATGTGTATGTGCAAGCTCTGTGTTTGTACAGAAGTTTTATGCAGTCTACTCAAAAATGTCATACAGTGGCACAAGACAGACTTTGACTTTCCAATTTAGAAGAATTTTCTGTTTGAAAACAGCCAGTGAAATTCAGGGTATGACTGACTTTCGTGACATATGCGCATGTCAATGCAACATGAATAACAAAAAAGACTGTGGACAATTAAAAACCTGGCCAGTGATCCTAACCAAAAGCCTGCAAGTTTCTCATTATAAAATCAAATTGCAAACAGTTTCAATATCCATTCTGAACAACAAAAAACTTAATTACTGCCAGATAAAAAATTTCCAGACAATTTGGAGTTTTGCTTATGGATGCAACTGATTTTAACCTATAAATTGCAGATAACTTGATGGACCTGATTTGCAGTGGATGCCACAGAGAAAGATTTTATATTAGAGGCCATCATGATAGTACAAACCTAACAGCATGGGCAGGTCACCAGCAAAAAAGTTTGGAAAGTACAGGCATTTAATTTTTTGTCTTACATGCAAAGTTCTTCAAATTAATTACCAAAAACAGGGTTAAAATAGATAGACAGGCATCTGACAGACAGATGGGCATCCATGAGATAAATACTCTCACTCACAGACTGATGCATTTCTGAATGGAGATGCTGACAGAGTGCAAACACATCGCTGAAGATGACATCACACTTTTGACACCAGATGTTAGTGCCATTATAGTACTCCGAGGCCTCCATGTACATGGAAAGTGCCAATTCCAGCGCCTTCTTCTCTTTGTCCTCCGCTTTCTGTGCCACAGTTCGTGTATCATGCGGTTTTCTCGCTGCTGTTCCAAAACCAAGAGCTTTTCTGTCGGCATCACTCAGGGTTCGATCATGACTTCTGCGCCTTTCCCTGCTTCGCGATCGATTCCTGCTTCGAGATCGATTTCTGTTTCTACGTCGGTAGCTTTCTCGGCTTCGACTTCGACTGTAACGGCGGCTGTGGGTTCTTTTTCTATCGCGGCTTCTGCTTCGTGACCGGTATTTCTTTTTATCCCTCGAGTGGGAACGGCTTCGACTTTTTCTGTCTGTGCTAGTTCGATTCGAGTGCTTACATGTGGATGATTCTCTAGAAGGCTCTTCAACTGGCTGTGATGGCAAGGTAGTTGGAGAGTTCTAGAAAACAGAACAAAATTTAGTGCTACGCAGGCAGGATCAAAATTATGCTACAAAAATTCTGTAAGAGACAACAGCCTCAGCCAGTGGCTTAAGAAAATCCAGGAATTGTATTGCATGGAACTGCATAGTTTCATAACCAGAGAGCCTCAACAGCAAAACAGTTCACAAAAAATAAAAGTAACACAACTAATATGTAAAACATTGTTATAGTCATAAACAGTCTTTTCTAGATCAGTATAATATATTTCATCATAGCATGGCGTTACAATCTGTGGGTGCTAATGTGTCAGACGCCTCAGGAATTTGCCTTTCACCTCAGGATTCAAGGTTTGATCCAGGTACATCATGCGAATTGACAGGTTGTTATCAGCAATGTAACCAACAAAGAAAGTTTTTATCACATCTGCCTAGCCACTTAAGCCAGACAGAAGGCTGTCATGTTTCCACTTCAGCCAAAATATCCTCTGAGTAAGACGATAAATAAGCAATTACTTTACCATCCTTACTTTTCCTGCCAATGTAGTTTTTTGGCGATATTTGGTAGCTGATTGGATCACAGTGCTCACCTTGTAATGCAGAGAGTACAGGTTCAAGCCTCCCCTGAGATGGTTAATATGCAGGGACCTTGAGCAAGTGCTTAACAATTGCTCACCCATTGCCTGATGCTTAGTCATTCGATAGTTGCACTTAACAAATGCAGAAAAACTAATAATAATCATAGGTTGTTTTCATTAACCTGATACTAAGACATATAAACAACCATATAGCATTTACATATATATGTGTACAAATGCAGACCTGTGTGTAAGTATGTAGACATATATAAATAGTGTATACAACCATACATTCAACATAGACAGTGATGTAGTGTGCTAACTTACTTTCATGAAGTTATCTGTTTGCTGAATCGATGTACTGGGGGTCTGGTTTTTCAACTGCTGTGACAGATCTCTGGCAGTGTCTCGGAGCGCCAGGATTTGGCCGCTCAGTTCCTCCTGCATTCGCATGTTCTCTAGCATCAATGAGTCACGCTGACTGCCAGGAGGTCGAAGCATTAAACCTGTCTTGCTTTGGCTCAGGTTGGCAAGGGCTTCCTCAAGGGCTTTGATATTTGAGAGCGTGTCGCTTAAAGCACGGGCTAACGGAGAATCATTCTGTCGATAACTCAAACCAGGCAAAGCTGTTCCTTCGGGTTTCGCCTTAAAATACAAACGTGTTTCCAATCCACCAGAACTGTCAGGTATTTTAGTTTCTCTCTGGCTATTCCAGTTTGGTGGTGGCGGATATGGAGAAGCAAACGGAATTTCCAGTCCTCTAGGCGTTTCTCCCATTGATGCACAAGCAATCTTATTCAAAAACTGTTGGGTTGCCCTGTCCCAGTTAACCTGATCTGAACTGGAATTTGTACTGATGGGTGGAGCTTGATTTGGTAAAAATTTAGCATCTGAAGACGGGGTCACCTTGGCCTGGGTCAAAGCCTGAGTTGTCCTGGCTAAGCGTGAATCCTTCCTAACTACGCCCTGAACCACATCTGAAATTCGACCATCAAGCCCAATAGTCTTCAGGATTCTGTCAACAGTTTCATCACTATCTTGTTGAGACCCAGCAGAAGAAGAAGGAATCTCCATTCTTTTAGCCTCACTGTACATCTCAACAGCAACTGAGGTCTTTGGATAGTCCTTCTGAGAGAACTGATCAACTTGCATCTCATCACCTGTCACTGGCGGCTTCTTGGCAGATGAATTTCCGTAAAGCAGATAGCTGATTTTTTCCATCAAGTCCTTACCTGCACCTTGTCCGCCACTGTTACCCGCGTAGCCAGAACCCTGTGTGTGACTTATAGGTTCTGGCAGTCCTGTGCCATACAAAAATGCGTCCTCAGATTCCATATCATCTGTGGAGGTTGGGAAGAGTTTGGTTCTTTCAGAATGCATCGAGTATCGGTCATTGTAGGAAGGCTGATGCTCACGAACGTTGTCATGAATGCCTCCTGCGCTTCCGTTGTTAGTAGCAAAATTGCATGAGTAAAGGTCAACAGGAAATAACGGAGTCTTTTCTGATCCCTGGACTCTCATATCAACATCATATGTCCTGGGGTCCTGATCTTTACCACTGTAAGAAGAAATCGATGAAGGAACATCCGACTCAAACTTAGCGGATTCTGCTGTTCTTTCTGCTGGACTGGACTTGTTTTTGTCAAGGCCAATGGCTCGTGACACGATGTCCAAATTGTTCTTGAGCTGAGATAAAAGCTGTTGTCGCCGATTTGACATTGTGTCTTACTGTAACAATACCAGTCATTTGTAAACTTTACCTTATGAAAACTGGTCACACCAAAATAAACAGCAACTGTTAACTACCTTTTAATTTTGCAAGCATCAGGATTTACTATAGTTGTCTGAGGATATTGTCAGTCTGCCACATCATTCAATGAAGGTTCGCCTAAAAATGACAGGAAGCCACTTCCACTTCATTCACCCTCTAACAGGTAGTACTCAGTCCAACTCAGGACTGTTTACAGTGAAGCTACAGCTTACAATTTTTTGATCAATTATGAAATGTTTGTGACCTTCAGTATTTTGTTTCAAACAAATGAATGCAAATGTCACGTCAAATTCATTAATGCTTGGCGTTGCTACCGAGGAATCTTTTTTCCAGTCTCACTACGTTTTTGTTGCAACACGAGTAAGTCCGTTAAAGTCATAGCTAAGCGTGGTTTGTACCTTTGTGGCCAAGCTAGGTACTCTAATGGCGCTATAGAAGTGATCTGAAAGAACAAGTCTTTACATACGCTGAACGAGTGCTGTAAAGCAACGTCAAATCAATACCATCATTTAAATACGGTTAAATAACACTTTACGTTAAATTACTTTATTAATTACCTCCGGCAACCTACAGAAAGAATTTGGAGAATACAATAAAAAAATTACCAAATGCAGAAACAAAATGTCGGACCATAGAGCGTAACACAAAGAATGCTTAAGCGCAAATCATGCTGTCCCTGTAGACACTCTATGACAATTCTAATCTAATCTAATGACTTCTATAACGCCGTTAGGTTGATGCCCAAGACATCTATCGATGGTTGATTCAAGTAAAATGGTATCAAAATCATAATCGTAATCAAAAGCATAACCTATTGGAGAAGCCGGGTTGAATTCCGATGGGAATATGGCACCCCACCATCATCTCTCTCAAACCCCATATTTACTACTCGCCACGCATTACATTCAAAACTGGTCTTGCCTTTTGAAGAAATCTTACCCTGATCCATCCAATCTGTCACCTTTTCATTTCAACCTAAACACAACCCACCGTAGCAGCATCTGTGTCCCCTTCCCTCTAGTCCTGTCTGGCAGCTGGACTTAGTTCTTCATATAGCATCTTTGGACAATCCCCATGACTTGGTGCAGCGCTCGTGAATAAGCTAGTGCTCTGCGCCCAGCTTTAAAGAGAACGTTAGAAATTCTCAGGGTTGCGATTACGATGGCCGCGCGGGTAAAACTAGTTGCCCTGGCCTGATTGGCGGCTTCATTAAAAATTAACATTAAATGTTAAGTTATTAAATGGTACGAAATTTTCTCTGGTTTCGGGTCTTGAAAACCTGTTTATTGTTTGGCCTTAAGTCAAAACCAAATGACCGATTGAGCTTGGTTCGGTACATGGTTAGAACCATTAAGCCGAAAATAAAAACGAAACTCAAAGGAAACTAGATTACGATTACGGATACCATTAGACTTACAGAGACCTTATCCCTCATTTAAATGGCTTGGCGCCCATTCAAACGGGCAGTGGCGGGCAGTACTTGATAAATTCATTGAAAAAGAGCAAGGTCGAGGCCAGACAGTCGCTACAGAAAAACATGTGGCCTACATTTACACTTAGGCATAAAGCGACTTGCATATAAGCGCTGCAGAATTGATACAGTATCCGGTTTGTTCTCAGAAGCGCTGCTACGCAATTGTTTATTTATCATATTCTGACATTAGCTTCTTTTTTGGACGTCTGAAACTGTAATAAATTTAAATTTGTGCGTTTGAGATTCTTAAAATGCGTTTTATAAATATTCATACATGCATGCATGCATACTGTATTTGCATATACAGTAAGTGTCGGCAGTTTTCCAGCTGATTATAGCAAAGAATTTCTAGATCTGATTAATATCATGGTCTTTCTTAAAACTGCTTTAAACCCGGGTTTGAAAGTTGGAGGAAGGTGGAAATATTCCATCTTACAGTAAACTTCAGACCACGACTAAACTGGGATGTGCATTTTACAGTTAGACCTAATTACACTAGTGCCCAGTTCTTAAAATTCATCCTAATGCTTCCAGTCAGGAGTTCAGATTGAAGCTTCCTCTCATTGGTAATTCAGCCAATTAATTAAACTTGAATATGCATTTTCAAATTCATTACCCCTCCCAGCTTCTAACCACAACTTGCGCCAAGACAGCTAACAAATACAATACTGGTGAATGGATGAACTGCCTATTTGAAATCGTGCCATTCAATGATGCTTTGAACTTCGTCACGGAAAAAGTGGAACAATGTTCTTGAAAGTCGATAAAGAAGCTCAATATCCTCTTCCTCTTCTTTCTCTTATTTTTCCTGCAGATCCAATTCCAAACACTACCCACCATGGCCGTCTGTGTGCCTGCCTGACTCTTGGATCTCGACCTGGAACCGAACCCTTCTTGCCTATCGATTTTTTTTGACTGAGCGCCTGTGAATTAGCTGGTTCCTGCAACTTAGCTTTCGTTGGGCACTGTAGAAATCTCGAGCTTACGATTACAACATCCAGCATAACGATGTAAAGATGGATTTTCAGATCAATTTGGAGCAACACTGTCTTAATGAACCTACTGTAGTGCAACGCAATGTAAAATTCTGAAATTTCTAAATGCCACACAAACCTCTGAACACAATACACTGCAATAAATAACGCAAAAACATAACCAGTGTCGTAGTTTTATTGTTGTTACTATAACCACAAAGAATTTATATGTTTCTTCAAAGTATTTAATATACAAATGGTACGGTATACATTTCATCAATTGTATCAATATTCGCATCTAAAATCAGAGCCATCCGATCTTGCTGAAGCTTGACTGCATTTACGGCAACCCATAATTGCTTATCAAAATATATACACACTGAGATGTCATTTACATGTATTTGCAATCAAATTTATTGAAGTCCTATTAAACTTCTATGGAAATTCTCTTGAGAACTGCTCATTTACTTTCCAAATTTCTCAAGTTACCTGCAACTGCACGTCAATGGAGAAGCATTCAACTGATTTAAGCAGTCAGTAAACACACGAAAACATGAAAACATTCACAACTCCCAATTTCCTCTTTGATGGTCTAGTGCTTGTGGGATGTAAATCAATTGCGATAGGCCGGACATGACAACAAGAAAATAGACATTGCGGCAGGCCAGACAAGACAAAAACTGGTTAAGTATTGGTCAAACTCAGTCAGGTTTTGAATCGGGTTCAGGTTTAATTTGTTAGTACAACAGAAAATCTAACTCGAACAGTTTTTGTATAGCAACAAAGCACAAGGAAATAAAAATCGATTAGAGCTATTTCTTGAGGAAAAGTACAAACTTCTGCAAAGTTTCAAAAATTAACAGCCTCCAGTACTAAACTCATTCATCATACCGTCATTTAAGTAACGTACGGGATGGCACAGCAGTCGCACTCAACTGCAAACATCAGAATTGACCAAATTATTATCTCTTGTGTTACAACTTCCTTCTTTACACAGCAAACCAGATCTACAGTTATTTTTCTTACAGCTAACGTTGTAAATATAATTGCAATTTGAGATTTATAAAGCGCCTTTTAGAGGATAAACTCAACAGAGGTGCTTCCGACCTGAAAAAGTAAAATCACTGTTAACAGTACAGTCTTCAGGCGCCTGCGGAACACTGAGAAGGGGAGAGATAGGAGTTCAAGTTGTTGCCACTATAGCACAAGCTATCTTATCTTTAGTTTTTCACACACGGATTTTAGAAAATTCAAAAAGCATCTCACATGATAGTTATATATTTCAAAACCAAAGCATTTTCTTTGACCCAACTACATTTTTAGAATAAGCTACCCCTCAGCATTTTGAAATCCTGGACCACCATCAGGTGCATTTAGGCCTCAAATGGGGAACAAAAACACTTCTAACATTTAAGATAAATTCAATGTAGCAATTATTATCATTTCTCTATTAAGCATCACTAACGACTAAACATCAATCAGTGGCACTGAGTAAATGTGTATAAAGGACTTGTTCAAGCTCCCTACACAGTAACCGCCTCGGAGTTGGCTCACACCTGCACGCTGTGTCACAAGGCAAGCACTCAAACCAGAGAGGTACCAAGTCACGAAGTAACCATTTGGGGTATGTCTATGACTTAGTACAGAAAGACATGTTAAAACTAATAATAAAAATAATAATCCTTCCCTGATTTGAGGAACTACATGTATTACCACCTGGCATACAAAAAAATAATAAAAAAATAACAAATAAGCATTATTGCACCTACAGGTTAATTCTGCTGCTGTGCAATGGTGTTTGTCGAGCTAAGTCTTATCAAGCATGTTCCAGTATTATTCTGGACAGCTTCTCTACATGGGAGATCTATGCCACATGTACAAATGCAACAGGCATTTCATTAGGAAGCCATACTATACTAGTTTTCACAAGTGTTGATTTTAAAACAGTTGACAATTCATTCTTGGAAACATTTTTGGATGCAAATCAAAACACATCTTTACCTACCTTGCCAAACCTTCCTTGTACCTGTGAGATCGTAAACATTTATGATACACGTACCATATACACGCTGACATTGCTTAGTAGTGACCATCGACTGATGCCTTAAACATCATCGCAGTAGCACTACAGAATTTAGTATTATTTTGTCTTTTTTAATCTCCAGTGGATGCAGAAACATCTAAAACCAGCTTCAGAATCCAGTTGATTGTCACACCTTAACAGCACACGTTTCAGTAAGAAATTTTGCAGTTTTCAGAATTTCCCCAGCGAACATTAATCTTGAATTTAAACACTGAATGAATTTGTCACTAATTGGAGCCTAATCAGAGAAATGCACTAAGTTTTATTGGTCAGTAGATGAATCAGTTCCTAAATATGCACCTCAATTGTGTCCGATTACATCACAAGAAAATCAAACTAGTCCTCGACCAACTTTGTACAGTAACATACCAAATCACATCTGCCATGAGTTTGGCAGGCTCCTACATGGACAGTTTCTGCAAAATTGGTACAGCAAATGCCAAGAAATCACAATGATTTATTTGTACATCTTAGTGTCGACAGTAAAAAACACATCATAAAAAGGGTGAGTTACATATTTACATTCTAAGTGAATTGTTATTTAGAAAACTGCAAAGCATATTTATACATGGAAATTAACGACAGTTTCGGCTTTTGCCAAAGTACAATTGCTTTCCTTGAAGTCGACTATCATCCCACAGCAAAAATGCCAACACAAAACAAAATTCTGGATCATTTTCAATCAACCCTTACAGAGTTATGTCAAAGGCACTGGCAGACTGACTGGTGGATTGATTGGTCTTCACTTGGTCAAAACATAAAACAAAGAATGTTTTCACAAACCAGACTTAAAATGTCATATTCATCTCTAGGAAAAAATTATTTGATTACGCAACTCCACAATGTAACAAGAATTCTGCAAAAAATCCATTTTTAAATAATCCAACAAAAATTGTTCCACTAATCCTCAAAAACTTAACTGGTGCGTGAATCCTGCAACAGACTCATTTTTCCAGCTCACGAGATGATTCGAATGGGGTTTTGATTGCTTCCAATACAGCAGCTGCCAAAAAAGTAAAGTAAATCCTCCCGCACCTTAGACAGAACGTAGGGAGGTGCTGTCCTTCCATTACGGCCCCTGAGCCAACTAAACCCAAAGATCTGGGCCCGATGCTAGCATATCACAGAACTTGCCGTTTCATTCTCAACTTCCCAAAGGTCCTTAGATGGAGCCCACTAAGCAAGCCCAAAGTGTGTCACCAGAAACAGACACCATCTCATTCTTGCAACATATACAGAGCATTGGGCATTCTATTGTCGTCACCCAACCAAGCAGCCTAACTTTGGTGAATGGGGGAACTGGCATTTCCAATGCATTTCCACACAGCAGAACACACCACATTTTAATCAGATCACTTAAACCCAGAATCATGATCATTCTAAGCGGACTTCAATCACTTCAGCTATCCCAATTTCGTCAAAAAGTTCCATCCTTTTAAGTTAAGCCATCCTTTTAAACTCCATTAGAGAAACAAATTCTGACCACTGCTTTGGCTTCTATAGCCCAACGCCCACAACTAATACGTCAACAAGTATCAGCCTGTTACTCATACTACAGAGCAGAAAGTGATGGCAGTGACTGGTTCATTTATTTGCAGTGGAATGCCAGCATTTGCAGAGTTCAGCTTTTTATTCCTAGGTGCGCACAGTATATTCACCAACAAGATTGAACCTATCTTGGATAATTTCCTGGTCCTCGCATCACAGGACAACAAGCCCTCGCCTGCCATGTTATTCAGATTTGACTGTACATGGTGAGAAGGAGCAACTATACACGACAAATTACGACGTAATCAACACGCTTGGTACCCTTCGTTACTGTACAGCTCAAATTCATTTCTATACATCATTGTTACGTCTGTGGTCAGAGAATGCAGCGCTACTGTGGGCAATGAGATGGATTTTCCTTTGCTAAACTATAATGTCCTCGCTACCGAGCTGTCTGACTTTCCACTGTTTTTGTCGCTGTCCTTGCTGCTGTTGCCGTTCTCATTGCTGCTGCTGTTCTCTGAACTGGAATTCATTCGATGGTTAGTCTCTAGCTTTTCCAGCTGCTGCCAGAGTTCTTCCCGATCTTTCTCCTTCTTCTTCTCCCTACAACCAGGACACAAAACTGGTCACAGTTGGCAGGACAGGTAATGTTAACAAGAAATTAAAATCAGGCATGCCAAGACTATCAAAATTAATTAACTTGTTGGTATCACAGAGCAATAGAAGAAACAGAATTGGAAGATTTTAAGTTTTTGTTGGGATGTATGATACTATAGTGCTTAGAGTGCTGGACTGGAATGTATAGTTAAGAAAAACAGAATCTACTATATACTGATCATACACTGTCAGTCAGAAGATCGGGTGACGAACGAGAGGAGTGGCCACCCACCCTCGTATGCTGAGGCTAAGGAAATGAAGTCACTAACACTTCATACCAAGGCAGTCTCTCATGGCTAGCATAAGGGACTGCTCTTCCAATCTTTTGTAGGACAACAATTAATGTTCCTAGACAAGTTTCCTTAAAAAATAATAAATAACGCTTCACATCTAGAATATTATTATTATTCCAATTTCGTAGCATTAAGAAATCTGTTGCACTTTGTTATACACTTACTTAAGCAAAGTTTCAAATAAAAAGAATTAGGATAATCAAATCCTGTAACTTGTCAGGAAAGATTGTCCACTTGTTGAACTACTATTGTATTGTGCTTCACCCAAAAGATCCCCAAGACCCACACCATGCCTCTAGGGCCAATGTTGACAGACGTTTGCAACAAACAAGTGATTTACCTTACCTTGGCCTCTATGGTCAATGTTGACAGATGTTTTTAATAAACAAGTAATTTACCTAACCTTGCCTTACACTATCAGAACAAAGTAGAAAATGCGAAGTGTCTACTTGGTCAGTTCGCCTTTGTAGTTGGCCGTAAGTTCATTGAACAGTTTGCTGTTCATCTCCATGAGAGTCTTGAGTACGTTGTAGACAAGCGTAAGAATAGACTGGTTCCAGTGCTCCTTTGAGATGCGGTACAATGGTGCAAACATGATCGGCATCACAAGAGTAATGTTCTCCTCGATTAGATTCACGATGTACTCATTGTTCCAGTAGTACAGGGCACGCTCTGCGATCTGAAAACAACGACACAACGACAGCTAGATCTATTACCTGCTACAACCAAGATCTAATATCGTTATTATAACTGTGAAGATTTGCAACACAGTCACCCAGAAGCATCACATAGTGGTTCAAGCTACACAGCCACCAGGTGTGTTCGCTGCAGCGATGCTTCTAAACGATGGTGCGATACAATGATGTTATTTTCCAGAGACAAATTACATTTTGTATCCGCAAAGTGTAATTATATTTGGGATCCAGGTCCTGTCTATGCATATCAGAATTCGAGTTTACATGGAGGGTTTGGTGTAACACAAAGGGAAGAAGGCCTTATGAAATTCAATCTTCATAACTATTATTCAGAAACATCTGCCGTACATGGTAACAAACATAGACATATATGGACGATACACAGAAACCTTCATCTGTAACTAAACACTTCAGAAGATCAGACTGAATAATATTCGAAGGCTGAAATTACTAATAAGAAAAACAACCGACAGAAGGAAAAGCAAAAGTAGCTCATCAAGTCCATTCTATAAGATGGTGATAATACAGTTTGCCAATAAGATAACAACAGATCAAATTTTGTGTGCGTGTGTGTGTACGTAAGTGCATGTGTGTGTGCGTGTGTGTGCGCTGTAGCTGAAAAATCACCTGAAAGTGTGAGCTAGATACACAACGAGCCATCTGACGGAAAAATGGATCAGCAATCTTCTGGAACTCTGTTGGATCAATCACATCCAGAATCTCCTCCATCTCACCAAGGAACATCACCTAAGTGATGGTAGTAAGCCAATTAATTATAATCAAAGGTGTAATTTCATATAACCAAGCACAGATAATATATAACGTAACAAGACACAATGCAATGCAACCAGTGGTCTAAATAGTAAATCTAATCATGAATTTGTATAGCTCCTCTTCAAGAAAAACTCTTCAGTGGTGCTCCCAACCTGACAAAACAATACCTGGTTTTCAAGTGCTTACACACAAGAAGTAAAGTAAGACCACTGAACTCTTGTCTTATGTTACCAGGCAAACTATTCCTGAAAGTTGGTAATGCATTTGTGCAATGGTCTAACAAACACAAGTCTAAGCCTGGTGCGGCCGTGTGACGACCTTTGACAAGTTGCAGTTATGCCACGGCTTCTGTCGAGGAATTTGTGATTTGTCTCTTAACATGAGAAACCTAGAAGAAAAGGTATTGGTAACAAGAACCTTCTGTAATTCTTGCTACAGGATAAAGGGACTTCATGTTTCCTGGTGGTTTATACAGCGCCTTGGGCAAGAGAAACCTACAAGAAAAGGTAATAAAGAATTGTCTCTGTATCTTGCTACAAGATAAGACAGACTCTGTCTTTCCAAGCAGTTTACACAGTGCTTTGGGCAAGAGAAACCTAGACGAAAAGGCAATAAAACTCTCTATAAATCTTGCTGCAAGATAAGGAAGAAAGTTGATACAGCACCTTGGGCAAGATCAAAGAGTGTGAATTAAATTAACTGGTTCTTATTACGTTAAGTTACTTTACATCAAAGTGTATGCACTGACCTCCTTCTGACTGCATGTTTTTGGCCAGAACTTCAGCATACCTTTGACCACCTATAGCACAGACAAACAAACGAATAAATCTTTGAACATAATCAGACTTCTATACACTACTTCACAGACTTCTATAAACTACTTTAGACTTCTAAAAACTATTACTTTACAGTCCAACCGATGAAATGACGAAATTAAAACAGAAGTCATAATGCAAAGTCAACAGCACGTGGCGGGTCATTCTCGTGTAAAGTGAAATAATTGCGTAGGTGGAACTTCAACACTAACTGTCAATAGAAATCATTCATTGATACTTATTTGCCCCTTATTACCCCACCACAGAGCACCAACTCTGACAGTCACCCAGCTAATCTCCAGTTTCTGTTAGACAATTACTGCAGTTTCTATCAGTAGCTAAGCGGGTCCTCTGAGAATCATGAAAAGCCCAATCATCCAGACCATAAACGATACAAAGATAAGATCTGCAGTGGTCAGAAAGCACTTAATGGGGTTCACTGAACATGACACACAGCACAAGCCTCGCAGGACTAACCACCAAACAGCCTTGAGGCATGCAGTGAAACAAAGCAACAAAGGTCAACCAAGAGCCATAATGCATAATAAGATTTTAAATAGTCGAAACTGCACCTTTTAGGTCTGCTAGATAGCCATGTTTAATGCCCTATTGAGGTTTTAAAAGGCACTATATAAATAGCTATACAAGTATGTACATATCTGCATACATACATGCATACCTACATACATACATCCATACATAAATACCTACATACTATTGGCAGAAGACTTATGGAGCAACATGGATATGAGGTAAACACCACTCGGAAGAAGGTCAACGAAAGGACAGCGTGACATTATGGATGAGCTCTTGTGAGTCCACCCCCGACAGAGATACCTACACAAAGGCAGACATACATGGAAGAGATGGAGGCAAGAGGAGGCACAGAGAGAAAAACAGACACAGATATTTACCGGTTCTGCAAGCGTTGCGTCTTTTTCGACGAACTGAACTACACAGTAAGCCAACTGTAATCAAACAAACACATGAAACTCATCAGAAACTAAGTCAACTTCACAAAACGAAACTAATGACAAACTGTACGCAGCAACCCGTCAGAAAAACAACTTTTCCCGGAAAATTCATCAAAAGGAAATAACGTCAACCAGAACATAAACTTTAAGCTTTCTCTCTATGTAGACGTCACATCCCATGATCAACAAAGATCTCTTGAGAAACTACACGTTGTAACTTAAGCCACAACTGTATAGATCTGATAGACAGCCATGCTCCACTGACTGAGAGGCTCTTAAAAGGCACAATAAATATATCCAAACAGATATATATTAATATTAACTTTTTTAATTAATAACTTCTATCACGTTGACGTGTAATGCACCAAAACCAAGCTGTAATCAGGTCAATATTCAGAAGATCAGTCCACAATAACTGCTATTATGCCAATGTCTAATGCACCAACACCAAGCTGTAATCAGGTCAATATTCAGAAGATCAGTCCATAATAACGTCTATCATGCCAATGTTTAATGCACCAAACCAAGCTGTAATCAGGTCAATATTCAGAAGATCAGTCCACAACAACTGCTATCATGCCAATGTCTAATGCACCAAAACCAAGCTGTAATCAGGTCAATATTCAGAAGATCAGTCCATAATAACTTCTATCATGCCAATGTCTATTGCACCAAAACCAAGCTGTAATCAGGTCAATATTCAGAAGATCAGTCCACTACGACAGACTTGTTTATAACATCAGAACCACAATCCACACTCGCATACTGCAAGGCAGGTGCAGTTGAAATCCAAGAACTCAGAAAGGCACTCTTGAGGCCAGAGACCTGTGTGAAAGGATGTGAAGTCTTTGTTACTGACCTGAGCATGATACATGCCGAGCGACCTGGCCTTGTGCAGTGGAATCAGGACTCTCAGAAGGAACTGTTTGTGTTCTGTCTTTAGAGGTAGTGCAAAACCATTGATGATGCTGTCCAAAAACAGAAGACAATGCCACTGTTAACATTTAATAAATACCACTTGCCAACCAGTTACACCAGCTACTCACACTACACTCCTTGTACTCAACAGTTACAGCACTACTCAATAAATCACTTGTTATTCGTACACGCACCTGTTGTTAATTCATTTCCCGTTGGAATAAACTTGTCAACAAAGTCCAGTACCAAAAATGGAACCTGCTTTGCATTTACAGTCTTGATTATCGTCACACATGTAGTGTAAAAATTAGCAGTTTTCCTAATGCACTGCTTTGCTGCACTAAGCAACAGTGATATTTACATGATATCACATTCGTTACATCACAACAAAGCAAGGCAAATGCATCAAGTGCAGTGAAGTGCTTAAGCAGAGCTGCAAGACATCAATTTCACCTCTGATCTGAAGAGTGCTTGCGGAAAAGACAAACAACCCCATCAAACGTAAAAAGTGCTGGCCGCTAGGCTTCTAAAGGCTTTACGAGCCATTCGCTATAAACGAGTACACCAAGTCCATGTTTGATAAGAAACAAAACTTCCCCAGGGAAAGCAAACTGATCATATTCTTTATACGGCCATGATTTCGAATTTGTTAATACTAGGTGATTCCATCTGCTTGCTTGCTTGAACCCGCACTCTGCTTTTTACAGGATTCTGTAACGTAACTCGAAATTCTGTAATCTATAATGGTCAATCAATTACTCAATTTCTTGATGGTTTTATCTGTAATTCCTGGATTCGTTAGCCTATTCAGAATCTCACTTTGTCATGAACCCTCGAGTCAAGGTCTCAAGCACGCACTTAAACTGATATTTCGTTAGACCATACACCAACATCAGCAACATCCAAGTTACCAGTTAAGTAAATTAAACTGAACTGAACTAAACTGAACTTACGACGGGAAATGTCTCTTTGTACAGGGGTTCATACATTTCAATGAAAAGTGTATCTGGCAAGGATGGTTATTTTCAGTTACTTTTAGTTGTGCATGTCTGTCGATTATCCTTAAATTATTATAATACTGTAGCTACTTCTGCAATAATTCTCTACCAAGTAATGCATGTGCGGTTGTCACATGCAACTACAGGCTGTTTACTTCCCTTAAATAACATTGTACAATGCTTCTTCTTTCGAAAGACAAGATGAAACAAGGCAGGACAAGACAAGCTCAATTATCAGACTCCTGTGTCAACAGCTCAAACGTCAGAGGTGATGACTGATCCTCACACTCAAGTAATTTTCTACAGAAAACTGAATCCTATAACCGCAGTCCAATAAACAGACAAACTTTCTTCAGCAGTTAAACGGGTCGATAAGAAGTTGTTGAAGCAGAGATGAAAGGCAGAAATGTGTGCAATCAGCCATCTCAGACAAGCATCACAAACTGAAAAAAGTTGAGCTGAAAAAGCACTGATATACTGAGAAACGGTTGTTACAGAAACAAAATAACAATGTACCTTCCAAGAATTTCCAGCAATTCACCGATGCCATTGAACTGTTCTGTCTCATATATGAATCTAAGCAAAAAAAAACCCAAAATGCAAAGTCAAATGCTGTGGACTTGATGATGATAATGATGTGGGACACGATGGTGTAGCGGTATAGTCTATGCCTTATAACTGAAGGGTCGCAGGTTCGAATCTGCCTCAAATCACTTCATATCGACCTTGGACAAGTGCTCACGCACAACTGTCTGTGAGGCAGGCAACGTGAAACCACCTCACTCATCTCATTCCCGCGGACTTAACTGCTGCTGAACTAATGACCAGATTGCAAACGTATGCATATTTGCAGGTACGCATACAAATATCTGTATTCATGGAACGGTCTTCATCTAGATTATGCAGCTTTTCTGGCCAAGGATGTGACATGAATCTATTTATAAGCATTTGAAAACTATTCAGCCAAGCTGAGAGTGCTTCTGAATAAAAATCTTGGAAGGCTGATATGCAAATGCCCTGAATGAATGCACCACCACTTGGTGACTAACTAGCCATACCTCAGATTCACATTTCCACAACTTTTCATAAGAAAAATAATAATACTAAAACTATTAATAATAATAAAACTACTAATAACAATAACAATGATAAATAAACAAATCAGTTAATGAATATATACTAATACACAGGTTGTGGTAAATTCCTATATCAGTCTGATTTGCCCAAATGAAGCACATCAAAGCTTCACTGCTTCAAAGAGGCTGTTAAAATAGGCTGAGTAACGTACTGTAATCATATACTGCATCATGCCTTACAAACTTTCATAATAATTTGTTTGTAATGTAATATATGATTCCTTTTCGCATGTAATATGTGGTGCTAAGTAAACATGAGCAGTAAACAAACAGGTTTACTTGAGAAAGATGTTGTTTATGTGCTTCCTGATGAATGCCCGGAGTCCGAGGAACTTGCCGTATATCCGGTGTAGAACAGTTTTCAAGCAGTCACGCTCTCTTGGGTCCTCTGCGTCAAATAATTCCAACATCTGCACTCAAAGACAATGACAGAACAGTTCGTTACGTGCAACATACACTGTTTGTTCGTCTACTGTAAGCTGCAATAAACCATGCATCTGACCACGTTACACCAGTATACGATGTCTAGGTATTCTCTCCATCTGACCACGTTACACCAGTAAATGATGTCTAGGTATACTATGCCAATACCTTACAACAGTTGCAATAAACCATGCATCTGACCACATTACACCAGATGCTACTGGATGCTATCTCATTTCTATGTGTCTGCCACAGATGGCCTGTGACAACCATTTTCATATACTTCAGCCTCATTCACATCAAGGGCTAAACTATATATGTGCAGACTCAGACACACAATAACCAAGTACGTAGGTAATTTATATATGCATGTATCTGACTATTTATCCGGTGCCTTTCAAAACCATACTGAGGTGCCAAAACATGGTCACCTACCAGCGCAAATTAAGAGAAGTTGAAAAAATGTTTTGGGCCATCTGTGGCAGAACAGTGCATTATTTTAGAAGATATATCAGCAAATGTCCCAAAAGACCGATTTTTGTCTTTTGAACAAATAAATAAATAGCCGCCTACTTACTGAATGGTCACAAAGTCAACTATTGTTTGAGAAGCCTCACCTGCAAAACGAACTTCTGGTCAATATACTTCTTGGCAACATTTGGCTGAAACTCTGGAGATTCGAGAAATCTTAGAAATATCTCATACACTAGCTGCAAACGAAACAAACAGATACTTTTCTCAATTCATTGGATGCATCACTGTTGGCTCTCAATACAATTTTTCACTGTTTTCTCAGTTTTGTCTAGTTAAAAAAGGAAAGCCAAGAAAACAGCTACCACCACCAGCAAAAGAAAGCAATGTCTTCCATACGTTTACAAATCAGACCCTCTCCCACTTACTGAGGCAAAATCAAATGCAGTAATTAATTCTGAAGGTCCCAATAAAATGCCATTCAGCTACTGCACTGCACTGTTCAGAACTAGACAACAATTTATAAGAAGAAGCAACTCCGACTGCTTCTTAAAGCTGCCACAGAAATACTCAGATATACGTACATACATGTACACGTTTATGTCATTTCGCATAAAAGGTGTCGAAAGTTTAGTTCTGAGTTATAGTCATTTGCAACTTTTGCGATGACGCAAGAGTTCCACAGGGAAATCATTTGTGGATACAGTCTGTCAACACTTTTCAAAGGCATAACCAGCCCAGATTTCCCTGGATCTGTCAAGCTTTGGAATATGCATTTATGGTACTATCACCTACACAGGACATACTGCTATTAAATCATATTAAATATCTTATAGGAACTGCACAATAATTAAAGCAGTCAAATTACATGGAACTGAGGTGTATTGAAACACATCCTATATTGGCGATAGATGAAATAATCTATCAACACAATGGTACACAAGTTATGCCCAGAACTGAATACTACTTCTTTGACAGAATTCCCAACATTCGTACCTGACATATAAACCCGGATCAGTGCTTAAAGTACAAGCCACAGCATTAATTTAACACTGCAAATGGTGTTGCCTGCCACACGTGTCAGTCTCCATTAACCACATCCTCAAGTGCAAGTATATACATATGCCCCATTATCCATGCATGCGTCTTCAGCCCTATGCCTCAAATGTCGAATTACAAATAAGAAGAAGCCCAAAGTCTCAGCCAGCGCAGCAACACAAAAACGTACTACATTACTGCTTCAGATGTAACACCTTACCTAAATTTTTCAGCTCCTAAGTTACCTGAAGATGCGGCCAAGCTGGTTCCAGGTTGGGGTCATCTTCCTCTGGATCAAAGTTGGGATTCTCATTTGGCGGCAGAGGACGAAAAATGTTGGTCGCAATCTAACAAAATATAACATGAGGTAATGTAACAGGAGTAACTTAAATCCAGTCTATAGGCGAACATCAAACACGTGGCAGTCACATAACTTTCTCGTAATGTATCTCACTGGGAGACACCCATCATGTTTACAAAATGAGGATTTCATAAAGATACCACAGTAAAGCTCCCATCTGCTACAGTCCCAATAATTGCAGCTGGGCTGTTCGACCTCTCAGCACACCAGGATCCAACATTAGAAATTAGTATTTAGACGGAGCATTTTAGCCTTCTATCATCTGTAAGTCACATCAGACTACTGTAATTCAATCTAAGTTGTGCTCTTCCTGGACACATCTGGCTACTGACTGTCCTTAGCACAACAGTGTTTCTACTATTCACCTTGACCTTTCCTTGCCTCCAAGACCCCCCTTAGACCCTGAGCAAATATCTTCAAGATGAAGCAGGTAACCTTTTTTGTAAAGAAAACTTAATATGTTCTACCGCTTGCGCATTCCACTCAAATGTCATCCTACCAGACCGAACTTATGATCAGCGCTTCCAACGGTCCGCTGTTTGTTCTGTCCTTCCAAGAGAACACCTGCTTTTTGTACATTGGTCCACTGTAGTGGAGTTCATTACCTCTAGACTCATTTTTCTAGCAACCTACGCTGAGGCCAAATTATTAATTAAGAGGGTATAAATGTCTGATCGACAACGCCAACGACGACAACAACAACAACAACGTTCACCTTATAAACTGAATTGTAATAATTATAATAATAATAGTAATAATAATACTAATAGTAATAATGATAATACTGATACTTGTAGTAGTAATTCTATAATATCAGTATATGATAGTGGACGATTAAGGCTGGTGACGGACTGCGGTGAAATTTTCGATAATTTGCATAATATATATCAAGTAGCCGTCTTTGGAAAGCCTCCAGAATTGTCAGTACCGTAGTTCAATCGTGTCTCGTTTGAATATGTTGCAAAAGGATTTATAATGAAAAAAGGGCAAAAAAGGCATTAAGTCAGACAAACTGATTGACCTTGTTCAGGATGATAGGGTTATTAACACCCTCGTTGTACCCCTCACCGACCGTCTAGCTCCTAACTTGGAACAAATGTTCACCAAATTTCTTTTGACTACTGAACAAACTATCCAAAGAATTACCACGGAAATAATTACTGCCCAATGTCTACCACTGACAGAGAAAATTCAATCATTATTGGAGGAAAATCACACATTAAAAACACACCTGGACATGATTGAAAATGAACAAAGATCAGATTATTTAGTTGCCTGCGGTCTACCGGAATCAACCCATGAAGAGGCTGCCTCAGGCAACAGTCAAATTTCAGGAACTCAACCCAGTGCTTCTGCCCTTGAGGTTCCTACCAACAACATCCCGAATCCGACCCATAAGGAGACTCAGCGAGCCGTCAACGGATACTTTAGAGATGCCCTTGGTTTAACTCTGGACGAGAAAGACATCTCAAAAGCCTACAGGGTCTCATGAAGACAAAGTGACAAACATAGACCTGTTATCATCAAATTCACCTCACGTCAGATGCGAGATACTGTCCTGGGTGCCAGATGCTCACTACGATATATTCGACAGCCATCCTCACCTTCAGTATATATCAAAGAATACCTAACGAAAAAGGACACTGAGATATTATCACCCCTATATTAACTGAAATTATCAACTGCTCATTTAAAACCAGTATCTGCCAGAAGGAATAAAGATGGCTAAGGTTATACCTGTATTCAAATCAGGTGATAAACCCAATATCAATAATTACAGACCTATTTCTTTATTACCTTACTTTTCAAAACTTTTTGAAAAAATTATGTATGAACTATTGTATCATTTTATAGATAAAATGAATATTACACCCTAACCAATTTGGTTTTAGAGCTGGCCACTCGACATCTATGGCTCTTTTGGATCTTCATGATAAAATCCCCCAATCCACTGATGATAACCAGTTCTCAACTGGAATTTTTGGACTTGGCCAAGGCTTTCGATACAGTAAATCATAGGATTTTGTTAAAGAAACTTGAATTCGACGGAATACGAGGCCTACCACTGATGTGGTTTACAAGTTATTTGGATAACAGGCGGCAACAGGTGCTGTGCAATGGTACCCTATCTAAAAGTAAACTAATCCACTGCGGAGTCCCCCAGGATTCTGATGTTCCGCTCATTTTAGTTAAGAACTGATTAGCTGCTCGTATATAAGACATTAGCCATCGATATATTATTGTGTTATAGGCTGCTCTAAATAAGCCCTCGGCCCCTTCTGGGTAGACCTTTGCATCCAAATAAGTGTTTTGTTATTCACATTTGCAATCTTTTATTCTGTTTTGAAGCAATAAACAAACTTATGTATCCATTCATGCAACAATCAGGACACCAGGATCCAAAGTGGACTTGCTAGCCATTCAATCAACCCATTAAATCATCAAAAGGCTGAAATTTAGGTCAACCTTCAGAGCAAACGCAGACTGGATGCAGCAGCCTTTAGAGAAAATGCAACTTGGTAAGCAATTCAGAAGCACTGGCAAAGAGAAAGAGGATAATGTCCAATATTTTAGGAGTGAAGGGCACCTGAAATGTAAATAGACGAATATACTGGAGCCTGCACCTACTGGCTGCCAGAGAGCCATATCAAGTACACAGTTATAATATATGACCTTTTAATGATGTTACACTATAATGAGGTCGTGAACAAAAGCTGAAGTCAATTTCAGAGCCATAACCCTAGCCTATACAGAATTTGTACCCTATAATAACGTGCTTTATAAGGAAGTCCCATTATTATATATACATGCATATATATATACATGCAAATATATATACATGCATATATATATATACATATGCTTGCACACAACAAGAGGACAAACTGAATAACTAACAAGAAAGAGCAGACTATGTAAATGCACACAAAGTTGGTATTCAAGTTTTGACTGCCTTATGAAAGCATTAACATCCATGTAATTCTCAACACCAATTATGGGAACAAAAAGCTTTAGCAGCCCCATTAACCATTTAAAACCCCAAAACTCTTCCTCATAGGATTATGACTTCAGTCATAATATATTTATGAAATTTTGTTATATCATTTCTGGTCAAAAAACAAATTCTAACCATCAAATCTGTTTGAAAATAATATAAATTAGTAATTAATTAGTCGACTTGTTAGAGAAACGGATTTACCCAAATACCAAGATTTATCACATAAATAACCCTAAATACTGGACAGAAAACAAGTGCTATAGCATTAATTTAATTTAATTAGAAAACTGGCAGAATGTCAATAATAAGAGAGTAATTGTACAAAATAACCCACTTACAGTGCCAAACAAACTGATGCCATTACGTTACATTTCATAAGTAAATAGAAGAGCAATTAGTAAGGCTAGACCCAAGAGGCAGTCATGGGTACAAAGTGTTAGCGACTTCAGTTTTCTTAGCCTTGGCACATCAGAGCAGTCAGCCAGTCCTCTCCTTCATCTTCCCACCAACAGTGTGCAGGCGGTGTACTCATTTTATAGATAGGTTCGCTGGGGGTACAAATGGTGCAGAAATCTCATGTTCCTGCCCTTGGCAAGTTCATGACCTATGACCTTTGGGTTGACAGTCCAGCAGGCTAATCACTAGTTTATCACACACCCCATCATCCTCTAGTAGTTTAGAACTAAAAGCGATCGCATTACTGCCCTGTAATAGAAGAAAAATGAGTTTCAATGAAAAGCCAGCAGTGTGGTTGAAATGTGATACCCAGCTGGTAGTTTCTTTTACCTGATTGACCTCAAAACCCAATTATTACAGTTATCAGTTCACAGGCGCCTTTAATGACTCGGGTGTTTTAGGCAAAAGCCTAGGCTTGATGAATTTATAAATATTCAAACATAAGGGTTATGCATAATATATATATATATATATATATATATATATACACAAATACATAAGCATGACCTTGAATACATGCATGCATATGTATATATCTATATATACTTACTGGTACATATACCTGCAGTGAAATAATATTTCGTTTCGACTGCCTTAGCTTGTCACTCTAACAGTATAACGATTATAAAATTTTATTATTTCCTTCCTTGTATCAAGCATTCAGCGGTGCAGGGAACTTGGCTCACAGGCCATGTCAGGCCCAAAAAAAACCTTTTGAACAAAACTACCCCGGGGCAAAAGCCGCACCAATGGCCAACCACACTCTACAGCACATAACAGCAATGGGTAACCGATTCCTGACAATACAGTACATGCTTGCCTGCTTGGTTACTCAAACAGACCTTGCAATTAAGATGTACCAGAAGCAGGTCACTGCAAGGCTACGGGCATTTTCAGTTATCTTCCAAGCAGCACAACTTGCTTCAACAGAGCAGTAACAACAGTCAAAGCAAGAACTGATCCACAACAAGCTGCAATAGTCAAAATAATGACCAATCAGCCAATAATGTGGCCAGATGCTTATATGTCTGGTAATAATTATATATATATCATTATATATGTATAAGCACCCCATATATGTCAACAATGTTGCATTTCAGATTTATTTTGGTCACAGCATTTCATCACCTAAACTTCCTGGCCACAATAGTATCTGTCTTTACCAGACACTACTTTGAAACTTGACTAATTTTTGCAAATGTTGCTACTGCATGTACTTTCCTTGGCCAAAATGGGGTCATCCATTAAGGACCTTGAACAGTGGAGGGAGGGGTCACCCAAATGCGGACAAAAAAGAGGAGGGGTGCAAGCAGAGGTTAAGTTCTTGGCCTGTCCTGTGAAACCTGTTGCAAAGGTTGTCTGGCTTTCACAACTGCACAAAACCTGTTGCACGACGTTGCTTCTGTCATGTTTGCATCTTTTTGATAGATCCTGCTTCCCAATGTCTGCTGCTGCTCTTCCGACTACTGTCGACAGATGGTGCTCAATAGATGCACAACTACCTTATGTTTCACATAAACAGCCCATGAAGAAAGCAAACAGTTCTTGTGCTATCACACCTTATTGAGTAAACAGTTCCTAATGAGTAAACAGTTCCTAACACACAGAGTGAGTGACTGCCACAACAAATCTCTGTATAAAGACAGGAAGGCATGCGCTTAATTTTTAAACCCACAGAATGTACTAGACAAAACAAGTTTGGTCGCTTAGTAGCATTTATTTGGGCGCATCGGGTAAAAATTGAACAGGTTACTCTGTTAGGTTAGTTGATGGGCTTACATTAACCAGATGCCCTCAGAAGATGACTGGTGACGGAGGACTGTAATAAATGACAATTGCTTTGCACTGAATCTGCTCACAATGGCATCAAGTTGTTGCATTGCTAATCTTTCACCCCAGTTTCTAAAGAGGTGTATAAACAACTGATTTACAGGTCTTTACCTTTTACCTTCATTCTTAGTGCTAAATTGTGACCCCCTGCAATCACCAACCAACACAAATAAACTAACACCTCAAAGACACTGATTTAAAAATAGGGGGCACTCGGTACTCAAAGGCCTGTATCATTAAAAATATACATATTATCAGAGACCTGGATAAATGAGACGCAACGACAGACACCATAACACAAGTCGGTAAGTAATTCAGATAATTCCCAAAGGCATGCATTACTGGAAAGACGAAAGTCAATAAAATTCAAGCCACGCCAATGAAGGTATTCCGGCGGTTGCTATGACTACAAAAGATCTATAAAGGCTGACCGCTAAACAGTAGGCGGCAGTGCAGGCATGCATGATACTTGCATTAGTAGTTGTCTGGCAAATAACTGGAACAAAAATTGCTTTGTAATCCCTGCTGTGTACACAGAATGCCCGGTCAGACATCAAATGAAGGGTGCAAGAGTGAGCTGCATTTAGCCCAGTACAGGTCTGCTAGCTCGCGGGGAAGTCCCGAATCTTTGAAACAAAGTAACAAGTGCATGCAAATACACTGGCCAACACAAAATTTGTTGCCTCAAATGTTAGAACTGTTTCTGGGTATATTTGACCTGCTGATTCCAGAAAAGGCACCAGTTTTCTCCCAGCAGGTCTAGTTTTCGAGATATAGAACATTATGCCATATACCAGTCCTTGCCTCTGCTCGCCCATAAAACATAAGGCTATAGCTATAATTATGTAGTGCTCAATTTATTATGTGATACACTAAATAAACATAATAATACAAATACTTAAAAGAAAATGGTAGTACCTGAAACTGTACTTATATGATACCAAACAGAACAAGTTTGTTATAAAAATTTAAAGTCATTCGACACCGAAGAAGCTCCTTTTGTACGAATTCCGAGTGTGGCATCTGCCGGAACAATCGCGCATAATATTCCAGCAATAGTCTGCCATCATGTGTGCATCCCATCTTCCTTGATATCGATTTCCCATTGTTTTGATGTCTTGGTGAAATCTTTCACCTTGCTCTTCGCTGAAGTCACCAAGATTCTCTGGAAAGCGATCTAAGTGACTGTGGAGATAATGGACTTTAATGCTCATGTTGCAGCCAAGCTTGTTGAAATGAAGAAGCATATCCTCTACTAGTTGTGCATAATTGTCTGCCTTCTTGTTGCCAAGAAAATTTTTAGTTACAAGAACAAAGGAAGACCAGGCACAAGATTCGATTTCATTCATTGATGGTATGAAAAGTGGGTCATTCATAAGTTGCCTGATCTGTGGACCATCGAAGATTCCAGCCTTCAATTTTTCCATTGTAATTCCTGGTAACTTGTGTACTATGTATTCGAAGCATGAACCTTCTTTATTCAAAGCCCTGACAAATTGTTTCATCAGCCCTAGCTTTATATGTAGTGGTGGCAGTATGATCCTATCTCGTGCCACCAAAGATTCCTTGATTACATTTTGAGCTCCAACCACCATGTCTTTCCTCGAAGGCCAATCTTTTCTTGTCCAATGTTCATGCTTGGCTCTACTGTCCCAAAGACACAAAAAGCAGGGATACTTTGTGTAGCCACTTTGTTGACCAAGGAGGAAATTTACCATCTTCAAGTCTACACAAATTACCCATTGATGTTCTTTGTATTTTATCTTTTCCAGTACTAAAGAGATGGCATTGTACTCTTCTTTCATCCTGGTGGAGTGACCGATTGGAATAGAACCAAATTTGTTGCCGTTATTTAAAAGCACACATTTCAGACTACGTTTTGAACTGTCGATAAAAAGACGCCACTCATCTGGGCTGTAATCCGACAGACCAATTTTCTTCAATAAGTTGCTGATGTCATTACAGAATACTAGGTTGTTGTCTTCGGTAAAGAATGGCAGCAAATCCTTTTCTCTGTTTCTATAAATTGTAATTTTCGTTCCAGGCTGAAGTGCATTCTTTTCCTTTAGTCTGGACGCAAGCAATTCAGAGGACTCTTTGGAAAGATTTAAGTCCCTGATCAGATCACTCAACTCTTTTTGGTCAAAACGTTCACTGTGTGAAGTTGATTGGAAATCACTGTCACTGCCCCCACTTTCTTCACTTTCGTCATCTTGTCCGATATTGGACATGCAAGTCTCATCGTCTGAGAGCTGAGGTAGTTCGCGAAAAGGTGGAACTGGTACAATATCCGAATGCGGAACAGGTCTCCTGGCTGAAGGTATATCAGGGTAAGACAACTTGTGACGATTATTTCGATTGATGCCTATGATATTAACCATACAAAAGTAACAGTCGTCGATGTGGTTTATCTGTTCCCTCCAAACCATCGGTACACCAAATTTCAGGCAGCTTCTCTTTCCAATTGTCCAGTGGCGCAATTGTTCAATACAAGTTTTGCATACTGTATGAGGAGCCCATTGCTTATCTTGATCTCCAAGTTTGACACCAAAATAACCTACATATGCTCTTTTTACAAACTCAGAAATCGGTTTCCTGTTTGCTTTTAGTGTGTATTCCCCACAAATGTAGCAGAATATGTCTGGATGGTTAATGCAGCTCCGTCTGGAAGTAGCCATAACCTTAAGGATGTTCGCATCTGAGGAATTAAATGACTAACCTAAAAAATAGTAAGAACATGTAGTTATTTAATGCTCACATTCACAGATTGTTCTTGCGACCAACTCTTAATATGCCCTAAGACGACTGCGGTTGCTCTAGCTTTCAGGAGGCGGTTTATATAGGCTATAAATGCTGACTTCAGCATAATCTATTTACATAGTTCGAAACCATGAAACGCTGTATAAGCACAAATAAATTCTAAATGAGGCCATGAATTTAGTGCTGAGTAAGCTGTAGGCTACGGAATAGTTATTTCGTTGAATCAGCAATATCTCAGCACGCGGCAAGATATGCTGATTTTACATTATAAGGATGTAGGCATTATATGAATCAGCAAGAATTATAATTAGCCATAAATAAAGTTTATTATGACATTTTAGTTTTGCCAAAGACATCGTTTAAAGAGTGGACTGGGTTTTCTTTACAAAATCTTTGAAACAAAGTAACAAGTGCATGCAAATATCAGAAGCCCATCATCCTTGATGCTGACTAAAATTATAAACAAGGATGGAAGAGCATACGTTTTGAAAACAAAGCTTAAGGACATTAAAGGTCATGTGATCATACAACAACTGGGTAGGTCGCGAACTGGCCTGTGTGACCAGGAGCCAAACATGCATAGGCACATAATACTGTGCATATATGCATGTACGCACCTAATGGCACACACATGCCTGGACATTTATAAATAGGTAGTGCCTTTATCAACATATAAATGCTCAAATAAACTCTCAATTCTCAAAGGAACTCTCAAAAATGCTGCTCTAGAAGGACAAAGACCAACTATAAACACTGAATAAGTAACATAAGTGAATAACTAAAATAAGTGTGTAAGTAAAATAAGTGAATAAGTAGAATAAGTGAATAAGTAAAATAAATGAATAAGTAACATAAGTGACTAAGTACTAAGTCCTCACAGATAACCATCAAAGAAATCCATGCGTATGAAGTGCAACTGACTTCATTTTCTCAAATACAGCATATGAAGTCAGATGGCCAGTCCTCTCCCTCACAGTTTGATCTTCCCACTGACAGTTGGTGTACTCATTTTACAGCCAAGTTAGCTAGGGGTTGCAAGTGGAGCACAAATTTAATCTCAAAACACCTTTCTTCTCTGGCAAGGGATTTGAACCCCCAATCTCTGGTTTGACAGTCCATCAAGTACCAATAGACTAGCACAAATCAAAATGGATAAATTCACTCTTTTCACTTACAGCACTCTGTCAATTACAGTGATCAAGCAATCAGAAATTATATTCTTTGAATGATTTGCAACCCAATTCAGAGCAATCTGTCAGCTCTTTAACATCATTCGGTTCTAAACTCACACCTCATCTACTTCTACTTTTGCTTAAACATCACAGTCTGTCTTTGTCTCCTTGAAAGGCAAGATTTCAATTTGTCTTCTCTAATGGATCACGATTCTTGACTGCAAACTCACTTGAAGCAACCAATGATTGATGCCTTGTGCATTAAAACTGTCCTTTAGAAGTCGCTAGATTAGATATTAACTTCTAGCACACTTCAGAAAGTCATAAAAGCCGTCAAATCACCTCAGCTGACTAAGACTTAAACTAACACCACGTGGCATAGCAAACACTTAGGCACACGTCAAACCCCTTATCAGTTATAATCTTGAGGTAACTGAAGACCATCAGGCTCATCAGCTGCATAGCACAGGCTCAACCAAGTAGTACAGATGAACAGCTACATGCCTCTGCCAACAATTCTCTTACCCATCCTCTGAAAACTGCCCCTCACTCCAGTCACAGTCTCAGCAAGCCAACCATCATCAGACAAGGCTGAATAATTACCCAATTTTACTGGAATGTATGCATGCATGTAGCTGGAGACTTCCGCAGGACCATTTAAGAACCTCTCAAAGAACCTCTCACAGAGTATATACGTCATCTGACCTTACAGCCCCCACCCTTACTGATCCACTCAGGAAGACAGCAAGAACAAATCCTGACTACGCTGATGATAAATGTAAATGTACACGTTTTTCTAAAGCGACCCGACCCGCATGGCCTAAACCCTGCTCAGTTTTCGATGAATTAATTGATAATGGTGATGATGATGATGACGATGAAGGTGACAACAATGCAGTTCAATTTCATAGACAGCTTAATGCGATTTCTCTCTCAGCCGATGGACACATGGCATGTTAACAAATGTCTTATTTATTTACTTAATGCTCTTCCCATGGTATCGTGACACTTTGCCATTTGCTCTTAAAGCGTCATTATCTGTACAAATGCACTATATAGTAGCACGATACTGTTCCAAGTCCTGTACAACATGTACGAGATTTAGGTACAGAAAGATTCTTCTTCTCTATCCCTACAGTTACTGGCTTGGTTCTACTGCCAGAAATCACTGGTAGTCAACTTTCTGCATTCAACATCAAAGAACTGATTTAGCTTGTAATTCCTGTTAAAGTGTCAAAAGTTTGGTAAAATATGGCCCAGGTACTTGATGTCAGTACTGAGGACCCATCATGACGTCATGGAATAACAAATCGACGTCGAACAGGCCTCACGTGAGTCATTATATGCCCTTAGTCCTAATTCAAAGTCAGTTAAACACTCACCTAACCCATGAGGCCACAATATCTTTCCACCCACCAGTAACACCGTGCACTAATTTCTATCGACTCCCAGACACTGGAAAAATTGTTATTCTGTAGGTTCACTGACTGATAACTCTTGACTGAAATCAGACAGCTTCCATCCCGTGGCTTCACAGGCCACACACAACTAAGCATTAAGCCGTGAGGCCCCCCACCCCCGACTAATGCAGCACTCAGCTTAAAATAATCATTATGATTCTTTGGCCGGTTTTGGGTATATGATTCACGGCCCAGGAGGTACCCGGGCTTCCAGGCGTCCATTGATAGACCTAACAGCTGTTAATTTCAACAAGTATTGATGACATTCAGAAACCTATGGCCAGTGTGACAGTCTTCGGGCCAGGCTCATAAAGGTCAACAGATTGACTTTCCAGCGTCTTAATTCTTATGTTGATTTGTTTTGTTTCTAGGCACCAGTTCCCGATGTCTGCATGGATAGTTACACGGCACATTCTGGGAACCTCTCACAGATGCTGAAACATGGCTGTC
Source organism: Norana najaformis (assembly GCA_964023275.1). NCBI lineage: Eukaryota > Metazoa > Annelida > Clitellata > Crassiclitellata > Hormogastridae > Norana > Norana najaformis. The sequence continues at coordinate 24,792,178 of OZ029922.1, forward strand.
CAATGGATCCAACGGCATCCACCTCTGAACCAATACAGCCAAGCCCAGAAATCATACACCCAAAGTGTCATGCCTTCCCATGAACATACTAAAACCTAGGAATTCAAGGGTTTGAGTGATACAGTGGACCAAGCAACCTGTATAACCCATCACAGATCAGAAACACAAAGGACTACACTTCTGTAATTAAGAAATCAATACGATTAATGACTGCTTTATTGTAAATGCCGGCCGTGTGTACACAAGACGTGTATACAAAAGAGGCCAAGCTGAGAGAGGGTCACCAAACCGAGTCAGAATTTTTCTGCCGTGACAAAACCCACACTGAATTCACTACATCATCTATTAGTTCACAGGAACTAGTCATTAGTAAATAAATATCTACAAATAAAAATCTGCATCACGACAATATTGCAAAATTGAAAACATCATCCATGCAAATGGCTGATGTAATGACAATGTAATGTAATATTACAAAACTTTTCTACACTTTGATTATAGCATATCTCTATTGTATCCCATCATCCCTAGCTGACTGACAGCCACTAGCTGACTGACAGCCACTGAGGAACACAACAAATGACCAATTACAAGTTAGCAGCTTCTCTGCTCTATATCTTTTTTCACCTTGATGTTGAGACTTATCTCCTTTGTGTCTGTCTTAATAGGCGATGATACTTTGGGTTTTGGACACAAAGCCCATGCCTGCTTTGGTGCACACTAACTCGAATTGCGTGAACTACGATGGGAGTCCCATGTATAGTTTGCATAGGGACCGTCCGAGCGGTTAACCCGGCCCTGAACAGCACCAGTGACTTTTGCAATTGAGCAGCATACTGCCAGTGTCCAAATGCCACTGGGATTCAAACCTCAGACCAAGCTATCCAAAATGCAAGTTAAGCTGGTTAAGTCACAAGATTTAAGCATCAAGTACTCGCTAAAATACATGAACAACCATTTACAACCAAACATACACCACAAACTATCCCTAATCACCGGATTTCACTTTGGGATATTACGGCCGAAAGCGAAATGAAATGCACTTTATTGTTAAGGATATAGCTTTACTTCATAAAACTCACTCTGAACGACCTTCCCTGATGCACTTTCACAATGCAGCGCTCTTCCTCTCTGATCACTTAGGTTGGTAAAATTACCCAACTCCATAATCAGCTATTCATTCAAGTCAAACTTTTAGGCGACATGGTTCATTCAAATTTTTGTCAGCTGAATGCAATTCACCCTTAGGAGGAGTTGATCTGCGCATTTGTACTAGACAAGCTAAATAAGTTGCTAATAGCATTACATTGAGGATTATGAAAAAGATTAAGATTATTATTATAACCGTTAATATGTAATAAAACATCCTTTGAGGATCAAGGAGCAGCAGAAAGTGGTAAAAAAAGGGTTAAAGGCACATCTTTTACAGATAAATAAGGGGAGAAAGTCAAAATGCTGGTTCAAGACAAAACATTCCTCATAAACTGCAGCTCAGAAATCTTGCACTTGCTACATACATGATTTCAAATCAACTAAACTTACTTAACCCAACATTAGCAATTCGAGTTAGTATGCACGAAAGCAGGCATGGGCTTTGTGTCCAAAACCCAAAGTATCATCGCCTATTAAGACAGACACAAAGGAGATAGGTCTCAACATCAAGGTGAAAAAAGATATAGAGCAGAGAAGCTGCTAACTTATAATTGGTCATCTGTTGTGTTCCTCAGTGGCTGTCAGTCAGCCAGACAACAAAACACTGGAACCAGCTCAGCCAGAAAACTGGTTTATTATCCTGACTGAACATGTGTCACCAAACCGACCAAGACCAGTTTATATTCTTAGTGCAGTCATGCTGCAGAGGAGAACGATATCCTTCCTTAAAATTATAGTCAGGACCATAAAACATACAAGTACCTGCTCTTCACTCTTAAAACCAATGTCTGAGAACAGCTGGCACTAATGTATCTAGGGCAACCAAACAACACACCCACACAAACTGGAAATAAAGTACAAATCAAGTCATAACCTGTACCCAGACAAGTGTTGCCTATTACCGTATTTTCACACCCCACACCCCTTGAAGAGGATATAAACCGTCGAAGTCACAAATATGACTGCCTGACGTCCCCCACACCCTAGCTCTACAGGGATAATAAAGTTCAAGGACAAAAGGCGGATCGTTTACAACTACCGGTAATCCCCTTCTGATTACCAAACACTTATGATAAATGACCACTGTATTACATTGGCAAGGGGCAAATCAAATAAACAGAAGACTGTAACAATAAACAAGAACAAGGTTATCTATAAACATGAACATTGTTACACAAAATATCGACGAACACAAACATGAGAGCTTCATAATACAAAAACAGCTATGAGGAGAAGTGCTAGAATATAAATTTGAATATGCGAAACTGCATTGGGATGTGCTCCCCCTTTGTCCTTTTTCTCTCCCTCCTTCTCTTGCACCACTCACCTGATGTATACAGTTCTACAGCTATACAGCTATGAAATACTCATCCTGAAATCAGCTTTGAGTTGAAAATGGCAGCCACGTTGTCAGTCAGCTTTCACTGATATCCCATACACACAGAATGACAGACAAGTGAGCTCACATGCACATATACAATGCCTGGTATACTAAGGGCCGCCACAAGTGATATTTCTTTCCGTTCGGCAGCATACATCAGTCTTCAAGGCCAGATAATGTGGTTTCACATGTTGTCAGGTAAGAGCATAGTTTGTCCAGGAGCACTGCTCGCAGCATGACAAAAATTCCATTGCAAACACTATGAGGCACTGCAGCTCAAGACTGCACTGTGTCTTATAAACTCTGCCTCTAGCACACTATCCGTGCAACAGGTTGAGCACTCGCCTTGTGAAGCCAATCCTCCCCTGAGACGGTTACTGTATAGGGACCTTGAGCAAGTCCTTCATGCATGGCAAAGTCGACTGGAGCTTTTGCATCCGACAGTGGCGCTTAATAAATACAGAAATAATAATAATAATGGACATAAGCCTCAGCCAAAAGTCATCAACACACAGAATGAATCAAAGCTCTTGCTTGCTTGCAAAGTGATAGCAATTTTCAGTTGGCAGTAATGGTGCCAAGATGTGCAACTGCTAGGAAGGTCTGATACCACTGAGCATGACCACTGAGCATGACCACTGAGCATGACCACTGAGCATGACCACTGAGCATGACCACTGAGCATGACCACTGAGCATGACCACTGACATGCAGGAACACATCAGCACAAGTCCATTATGTCTTCTGCTTAAAACACATATCAATAGTTTCAATCCACAATCAAATTCCTAATAACAAACTAAACTTCCCTGGCTAATCAATAATCTTTTCCCATTCACCAGCACAGCTGTTTTAAACAAAGAGAGGACACCAAAGTGTGCATTTTTACACGCTATTCCATCACGTTGGAATCCACTACTATGGGCTTCGTGGTCCTTATCTTTCACTTGTAAATCTCATTTCGCAAACAACTGAAGGCTTGTCTTTTTCCAGCTCCATGTGCTTTTCAGGTGAATTCATTAATTAGTGCAGTAAAAAAATCAGAATAATAATCATAATAATAATAATAATAATAATAAAAAGATAAAAAAGAAACAGAAATCAGATATAAATAAAAAAGAAACAGAAATCAGATATAAATGTCTGAAAGATGACAGAAACCAAACAGGCACAAATGTCCTACAGCAACAACAAACAGACTTTTCATGCTGATTACATTACTATTACACAGGATGGCACAAGTTTCTAAAGGCGTCCCATCGATGGTAGGCTTCACCAGCTCAACTTGACTTTTCTCAAGTTACAGGATAAGAAAACAATATCTCCAAATAAACACAAAATGACTTCAATGCCACACACAAAATTCAACAATTTCTACAGGTGTGAAAATCATGGAGCAACCGGTGAATAAAATTTCCAGACAAATGCACATTAATTACATGCATCCAACTACACTCAGTCTCAGGAGTTATGTATTACTGATAAATAGTTAACCAAATGAGTGATTAAATTTTTTACATATTAATTAAAAAATTATTCACAACACTACAAGATCTCTTTAAGTCACGTGTTTCATATTATGTTACATTACGCTATACTGCATGAGGTAATTCTAATTGTAACTGCAAATTTACATGATGCCAGTTTAACAAAATGCTTACACAGCACTAAGACGAATGTTATTGCAGGGAACAATCTTCAGATAAAGTGAAAAAACAACAACACAACAGTCCTGACCAGTTGCATTGTTTGACAACCAATTACTTATTCTGCATGACACAGTGAATCAAACTCCAAAAGCCGCAGTGCAAGTTCAGCAATAATTCACCAAATCAGCCACACGAAAGAACAGAATCTCACCATTTTGAGAACCTCGGGATAGACTGCTTCCGTCAGGACTCCTCGATTTGTTGTAAAGTAATCTGTGAGTTCATTGAGACATGACCTTTTAACTTCTTTGCTCTTGACGTCCGCAATCGGGTCGTAGAAATCGAACGCATAGCAACACTGGCCTAACTTTTTTAGCAGCAATGCGCTCTGCTCACCCGCTGCAATATCTGTTTTAACAAATAATCAAAATGTCAGATATTTTTAATATATGCTGTGAATTTCAGCTTAGGGCACATGAGGGCACAACTGTTGATTGTCAGTACCTGACCTTGGTTCGAACCCAGGTCATTATAAAAACTGACACTATTGTAAAGTGTAATATAAAACTGCATTCCTTCATCAGAAGAAGACTTAAAGCTTTGTTGCTGGAATCAGTTATTTACAAGCAGTGAGCTGAAGTAGATACGATTAAGGTATCCATCATGATTAAATTAACAAACTTAAAGCTTTTCATAAAGTTTCAGTAAATGCAACAAAAGATTTTAGGTCAGATTTAACTTGTAATTATCTAAACTTTTCCCACGTAGATGTACATATAAAATAATTGTAACTTGTTTACCATTTGTTACAAAACATGCACTTTACACCAAAATATTTAGCATTTCCAATCACATCCAGTGTACGATTAAACCAATTTTCAAATTTTTCTAACTTTGTGAGGGTTTTCTTAGGCATGCTCACAAAGGTCACACCTGGAGTTGAACATCAGGAAGTTTCAACAGTAAACAACTACTCATCATGCTCCAAAAACCAATAACAGAACATGCCATAGAACCAGAAACCCACCAGTTGTTAACAATATCATATGCTCACAAGTCAAAATCATATGTGTGTAATAAAAGTATTGCTGAAAAACTGTTCTGCATCAGCTCAGTATAACAAAGTTGTTAAGATAAAGTTAAAATATTGGATTCAAGAATTAAAGCTTCAACACTTTGAAAAGGTTTTGCAAACTTTCTTTGATCTTACCTTTCAGCAGAGGCAAAGGCTCTAATTCTGTGGCATCCTTGTTATGATAACGAGATGAGCCTTCGCTTTTTCGGTGCCTCCTTATGGCCTTATGGTATGGATCAATCTTGTCAACAAACTTGGAAGTCATCTTGCGTTTCCTAAATTAGACCATTACAAGTGATAAGCACTCGGAACAGAACTCTAAATTACGCCTACTGCTGTGTGTAAAGGGCACACCAATGAAACTCTACCAAATCTCATATTTAAATTTTGCTTATAATCATGCAACATCCTAACTAATTAAACATGTGGATCTAATAGCACATCAGTAAAATGTCACAATGGCTAATATGAACTTGAACTAATTTGAAGCAGATCATGTACATGAAATTCTATTGCCCAAATCCACTAAAACTCGTTAAGTTGCCTTACAAGTTATACTTCCCACAGAAATATCCATTACTTTTTTATCCAGAAAATAATGAATCCGTTTGCGCTTTAATTACTAACAAGAATCAGATGACACGTATAGGAAGTACAATGACCTTATAGCAACTTTGGGGTATACGAGAAAGCACTGGTTCGTTTTGAATTACGAGAAGTAAAATGGCACCTTTAGAAAATACAAGCCTCCCAAAGGTTTCAACTAAGGCCAAGGTGTCACCGAAAACACATCCGCTGTATAAGCACGTACATTCGTTATGGAACCATTTATATTTGTCGTTAAGTAGTAATTGACATAAAATATGTTGTCTTAGGTCGGCCAAACACCGACGGCACGAATAATAACAAAAGTCTCCGGAATAAAGACTCCAAGTGAGTCGTCCGAAACCAAACCAACTGCCTCTAAATCTCGCGAAATCGCGATCTCTCAGTGACGTCAGTGAGATGGTGTCCGCTTTGCTATAAAAGCAAGTAAGTAAACGATGCAGTTGGTAATGCGTGTGCGTGGGTGTAAATGTAAATGCACGCGATTTTCTAGAGCGACCGTATAGCCTCGACACTGCTCATTTTCAAGGACTTTATCGGGTGAGTTCCTTTACCACTGCTGCCCGTTTGAATGGACGCCACGCAACTTAGGTTCCTGTGTACGGGCTGTGGTAGCCCAAGAATGAAGTCAGCTAGTCTGTTTGATGCAGCTTTTGTGTGGCGCTGAAACTTGTTAGCGATTTACATTTGCATTATGCGTTCTGTGTCTTTGAGTAGTTTCGAGTAATCGTAATTGTAATCTCGAGATTTCTACAGCGCCTAACGAAAGCTAAGTCGCGGGAATCAGCTTATTCACAGGCCCTCAGTCAAAATAAAATCGATAGGCAAAAGGGTTCGGTTCCAGGTCAAGATCCGGGAGTCAGGCAGTCAGACAGTCGGACGGCTACGGTGGATGGTGTTTGAAATTGAAGCGAGAAGAGATATAAGGAAGGGGAAGAGGAAGAATCAGAATAAGATTTTTGGAAAAGAAATTTTTTCAGTCTTGAGTGATAGACCAGTGCAAAAACTGAGAGGTGAAGTGTTGGTGAGTTAGTATGATGGATCAAATAATTGTCGTAATTAAGTACACTAAAATTAAGTACACTAATTAAGTACATTCAGTAAGTACACAGTTAAGTAAAAATATTATGAGTATGTTTGTAGTTGAGTAAGCGCAGGAACAGGACCAAAGATATTAAGAAGGGAAGATCTTAAAATAATTGCACAGGACGTACAAGTAGCAGCAGCAGCAGCAAAAAATATATATCTATATCGACATCTTAAGGATTTCTTTGCCGTTTACGTCAACCTGAGCTCACTAAAATACATAATCTTTGAACAGAGGTTTAGCGAGACAACATGGAGTCTCCCATAGAGCGAAACTTTGACACATGGCTGTCGAGAAAATTACTGAATCTCAACCAAGACGTAGATCTAGATGTCTTTGTGTCTTATATTTCTGGTATCTTAGAGGCCGACACGCCAGAAGACGAAAAAAGCGAATCACTTTTTGGCATTCTCGGAGAACTAGTGGTTAGTTGTGGCTACCGTATACTGCTGTCTGACTTTCTGCCGAACAACAAGTTGGTCCGGCGATACTACTGGCCACATCTTTGTCGGTTCTGTGAAGCCCGTAGTTTTGTTTTGCATTTTTTTGTTTTAAAGCATAGAATGGTGCTGCGGCTTATGCTCCAGCATGAGCAGAAAGTCAGCTAAAACTGATTGGCTGAACTGAAGATTATCGGAGCTTCAGAGCGCTACACTTAAATTTCCGTAATTTTCTTTTATAAAATCACCCTTATCGTAAATTAGTTGCTAAGTGCTGAGTTATTTGGACCCGTTTCGGTTGATCTTTTGACCGCAGCAGTCTTTGTGCATTTGATTGTTGTAAAACTATTTGATTTGATGTTGATGTTGACAAATAAGTAAACGGCTATTCAAGTCATTTCAAAATTCTGGATTTATTTCTGTCTTTATCTCTGCAGCAGAGCAGTGCTATCGAGGATGAGTGCCAGGAAATCATTAAGAAATGGAAAGAGCTATCTTCTGAGAACACAGAAAGAAGAACTAGCGAAGGTCTGCCCTGTTAACAGACTGTAAATCAAATGCCTTTGGTTTCACAAGATAATTTAAAAGGAAATTCTGTTGATTGGTTGACTGGTAGGTTTCCAGGCAAATTATTTGGCATAACTTATATTCTTTCTAGAGTGGCAATCACTTTTTCCATACAGGGTATCCTAAATAGATTTCAACCATTACTATGGTTTCACTTGCGGTGACTATCTATTGAGGACCTTGTGCATTTTGATAATGGCTGTATAAAAGTCATTAGATTAGATTAGATGACCTGGTGGTTCTCTTCATTTCGACACAAAGTGTGACAGGGTCAGGAGGTCTTTGCTGTTGACAATTGATACTTACCTTGCCGGCTTCAGTGAGCGTCTCTAAACTTCATAAGGAGGCATTATCAAATTTCACTTGCATTGCACAGTCCATCATTCTAGAATAATTCGTATAATATTATAAGGTAAAAGCTTCTAAGACTTCCCGTCCCATTGCTGTATTGTTGGATGATTATGGTTTTGTGTGGTTGGTTCACAAATTGTCTTGTCTTGTCTTCAACCATCCTTGAGCCGAGGATTGGCTGCTTCACGGACAATTTTGTACCATCTGCTTCTGTTGCTTGTCTCCAGTAATAACTGGTTGAATGATAATTCAGTCCACGACTTGATATATTATCGATCCAAATCATCTTGGGTCTTCCCTGAGCTAGGGATCCAGGAATTGTGCCTTGGATGATCTCTTTCTTTAAGCTGTCTCCATTCTTTCTTAGCTATGAAAGAGTGGGTCATAAGTGCTGCTCATAAAAAGGAGCTATATGAAAATCTGGTTAAATATATTGGATATTGCATTTGGTCAAGGTAAGTGTCTGCTGTGCTTTCTAGTGTTTGACCAAGGTCTTTAGGACTGTCATAAGTTTAGGGATTTTCCTCATTTAAATCCAGTCATTAAACTATACTGTGACTGTGCCTGAGAAATCCCAGCCATAGTCGGAAAAATCAGTATGCGAGAAATTGACTCAGGAGGCTGTTACACATAAATAGTTCTGTACACAATTTTCACAGAGATACACAAGATATTACTAAAACGGTCCCAGGTTTGCAGGACCAAGCAGTTGTTTGTTATGACATGGTTAGGCGTAATTCAGTGTTTTCCTTTTGCTGTTTGTAGATGTGGATAATATTGATTTTAAAATTCACTCCATCATAGAACAGCAGAATGTACAGGCGTCACGAGTAAAAACCGTCAGTAAAGAGAGCCAGGAAAGAAAGGCAGTTATTCTGGCACAGTACGCTGAAATCTCTGACGGCGAAGAGTATCCTTTTTAACTAGCTGATGACACAGAGAGAATCTGTGTGCTGGTTCGATATAATTTCCCTTCTGGAGAAAATCCCCCATTGCTTCCCATTTCTACCTTCCATCCCCTCCATCTAACTGTACTAAATGCACCGCCAACTGTCCAGTATAAGTGTACTAAATGGACCAGGGACAAGTGTCTTAGCTTTTTATATGGATTTAGGTACTGGATCCCGAGCTTGGGGAGACCCAAGATGACATGATTAGACAGCATCAAGTCATGGACTGAATTATCGTTCGACCAGTTATTACAAAATTGTCCGTGGTGCAGCCAATCCTCAGCTTGAGGATGGTTCGAGTCAAGACAAGACGCATTGCTCACACTGAATTGAGACAAAATTTTGTTCCATTTTGAAGAACTTGCCCCACTAGAAATAGTGGGTGCTTGAGGTGATTTTGCCCATTCCACTTTAGACAATGAAGATACAGATTTTTTTGTGCACAATTTTTCCAAATGGGCTAAAACTATGTAAAGTAAAGGATTGTTTGATTGAAGCTATTTGTTTACAATGTGTTTATGTTTATGTGGTTATGTGTTTACAAGCAGAATGTTATCACTAAGAGAAGGTGAACTGATGATGTTAAATAGCAGTTATTAACACCACATTTCAAGTGCAACAATTAAAAACTGTCATGACTTACAGTGCATTACTTAGTAAGTCAGTAAGATCCTGCTGTGATTTTATGTTTGAATTGGATGCTCTTTCTGGAAAAACTGGTGGTAATAATAATAATAATAACATAATAATAATGATGTTGATGATGTTGATGAGATGATGATAATAATGATGATCATAATAATAATAATAACAATAATAATAATAATAACTATAATAAGTAATTGTTAATATTGATAATAATAATAAGTAATTGATAATAATGATAATATTAATAGTAATAAAAATGATATTATTACTTTATCAACAATCTCAATGTCATTGAAGAGTAGCGATTCAAGAAAATGTTGTCCCTAATTTTTGTAAACCTGAAGAATTATACATACCTTGGGTAAAAATAATGATACAAATAATAATAAAAAATTACAGTAGTAATGATGTAGATGGTGATAGTAACAATATTAATTGAGATGAATGTGATTTTTTGTTTTAAAAAGTGATGCCCTTAACAGTCACAGTTTAGATGATGTTCATGGTGAAGGTAAAGCTGTAGCATCTGCCTCATCAGGAGCTGCTGCTGCTGCTGCAACAACTTCAACAGCTGCACTATCCAACGAAGAACGTATCCTTTGGCGTCTTTTGTTGCTTAATGTCTTTTCGGTTTACCAGATGGACTTGTCAGTTTACCAGAAGTCTCTCTGCCTGAGTATTGGATCTTGACCTGGAACTGAACTCTTTTGCTTGTTGATTTTGTCTTAACTGAGTGCCTGTGAATAAGCTGGTCCCCATGATGTGGCTTTTGTTGGGTGCTGTAGAACTCTTGGGATTATGATTGCTTGTGGCTGGCTGATAACATGCCAGCCTCATATCCGTGGTTGAAATTCCGTTATTTCACATCAGTTATTAACAATTCCAGAAAAGCTATTTCTTGTTACCAAAATCCTGCTGTGACAAGTTTGTACTTCAGCCTAAAAAAATCTCAGAAAATTGCCTTGGAGGACAACTGCATAATTAGTAATTAGTCTATGCCTCTGCAGTTAATACTGAGTGTGACGGATAGAAATATCTTTAAATATTTGTAATGTCTTGCTTAAATAATAAATCTGACCAAGAGTTACAGTTTTCTTAGCACCTTTGACAGTGCTCGTGAGGAACATGAATGCACTTCTGGTGAAGGAAAGGGAACGAAATGAAAGGGATCGAGCGAAACAGGAAGCAGAGCACAAGAAACAAAAGGACAAGGAGGACCGCGAGCGACAGAAACAGAAGGCACAAGAAAGGAAGGAAACCGAGAAAAAACGAACACAAAAGGGTGACAAAAAGAGATAGCACGATCAATGAACTATTGTCTTTCATGTCCTGCTTTACAGAAATAATTTCATAGGTAATCATTTGTTCACTTTCCTTGCAAACGACTTGAGTTTGAACAGGAAAGTTCTCTTAAAACGTTTTTCATTTTGTCTTTAGTTAGCGTTCTCTGCTTTGTTTTTTTTCTATTAAAATACTGTGAAAGAAAGGAATTTACATCCATATTTCTGGTTTTCTTTCTGTGGTTGAGGTTTTGGCCAATCTTGGGAGACACTGCCTAGAGAATTGTGGTATCAGTAAAAATTAATGGTACTATTGTAACTATTATGGTGATGAAGGTGTATTGAGATCATTAGGATAAGAAAAATCTGAGCAACTTATATACGTTTTGATGAAGAATTAAAAATATATATTATTTACTGCAAGCTAGCTTACTCCTGTTAAGATAGATGAGTTCATTTTCCTAGTACTTGCTTACTTCGTTCATTGTTAAATAGAATACGCTGCTGCATGCGGAAATTCTTTGTTGAAAACTATTTCTTTGCATGTAGCTCTTTCGAAGATGTTCCAGATGTGCTTATGATAAATTATACAACAAAAAATGTGAATATTTTATGTAATTTATTATTGGTATCTTGCCGATTTTGCGTGTGTTTTCAAAATCTCTGCTGAAATAGCCTCTTAGTCACATGCAGTAGAGAAAGAGATCATCCAAGGCACACTCCTGGATCCCAGGCTTGGGGAAGACCCAAGGTGACATGAATGGACAGTATCAAGCCGTGGACTGAATTATTCAATCAGTTATTACAGGAGACAAGGGGCAGAAGCAGATGACAGAATTGTCTGTGGTGCAGCCAATCATCGACTTGTGGCTGGTTCAAGACAACACAAGACATACGCACTATAATAGTTCTCCTCCATGCGCTTCATTAATGATTTAGCGGCTGTTGACAAGACCATGGATGGCTTAGGGGAAGTTTGAATCCCTGATTTTCTCAGGGGTGAATCTAGTGGCACAGCGAGGATTTTGGGAGCCTGGGGATAACATACAAATTTTCTCCAACTCTGTGTGCCATTGGGGGTCATCCATAAAGGATGTCTGCAAAAATGACCTACTTTGACCCCTCCCTTCCATGTCTGCTGTATTTATACAACTGCATGTACCAAATTTAGATGTAGACGTCCACGTTGGGCTTTAACCCTCCCATTGTCCACATCTGGATGTACTGTATCTCCTCTTTTTGTGGACGTCCTTCATGGATGACCCCTTGTGTTGAACCCTCACAGTGCTCCATTCATTATGTCTGTATGCAGGACACTTTTTCCTTGGTCCTGCTGCTACACCAGTTAACGATTTTCCCACCCCAGGAGATTCTTATAAATTCTTGCAGATTTTGATTGAAATCATTCAGCGAGATAGATAGAACTTCAGGTTGGCTTTCTCACTTCTTGCCGACCAGCCTCTTGGCCTGCATTTGTGTGTTGGTTTTGGCTGCTGTGATTTTCACCCTTGCCATTCTTCCATCACGCGCTGTGTATTGCAACAAGTTTATGGTACGTCTGTGTTAAATATCATTAAGTTATGTTAAAATCATTATAATTATTAAATATTATTATGTTATGTTAAAAGTTATATATTGGACAATGCATTATTTACAGCTAATTTTAAAGTATTTCATTGTTACTAAGCAGCACAGTTAATATTATTCTGTAAGATGTTAAAAATTCAGTCCTACCCAAATATGAAATTTGTGATAATCAGTTATTGGTGTGATTTTAATATTTCATATAAAAAATTGAGTATGTATAGGAATAAACCTGAATTTTATTGAAACCCAAACAAAAATTAAAATTTTCCACAGCTGTAGGCTTAAATTTTGTGATTTCTGCTTGTTCATGTAAGTCACTAGAATTTGTTTGTTGTGTCGTGAATAGTTTTGCTTATTTGCATGGTGTTTGTTTGCGTACAAACTTGGTTGCGATTCAGCTTAATCCGAAATGTATATTTTTGATAGGCAGTGAATTGTTTTGGTGGCTGTTTAGTGTGGACAACTAACTTAATGATCATTATCTGCACTGACTGTGTTTTGTTAAAGCAAAGTTTAATTCAGGCTGCCATCCTCGCTTAACCCATCACCTTGCAGTGATGGCTTACAGAAGGACGATGGGAGGAAGAGGCATGAATGACTGACTGATTTAGCAAGATATTAGTCCCCTTTATAGTAATCCACAAATGGTTAACCTCTCGTTTCAATTATTAAGTATGTAATTATATCTTGATTTAGATTATCTGTTTCAGCTATCATTTCAAACGGGTATCTCCAAAGGATTATTATTCCTGGCTACAATCTTCCTTGAAGCGGCCATCGACTGTTGCCTTGGGCTTTTTGATATCGGCACTTTCGAAGTCATTAGACCAGCGTATTTAATTGACGTGGGGATTAATGCACACGAATCCTTAGGGTCTTCCATAAAGGACACCCGCAAAATATGACCCACTTTGGGCCCCTTCTCCGCATTTGGGTGACCCCTCCTTCCCTCCTCTGCGGTCGTCTGACCTTCAACCGAGTGCCAAGGCCTAGAATGGGCTATCCAGTTGATCTTGCATCGTTAGCTTTGCGATCGGTTGGACTCCTTTGATACTGTCGCGTCTCTCTCCCTCTCTGCGGACGTCGTTTATGGACGACCCCTTACCCTGTAATCCAGTGTGCCTGTATCAGTCGGTGGTGTAGCCATAGTTTCAAAAGCGTCAGTGTGACCTTTGCACCCTTGGTCACCGAAGCCAATTACCTAACCGACGAACGGAGCAATAAGCGTGCTTAAAAACTAATTTGCAAAAAATCATCAAAGGCCATCAGGATCTGGCTGCATTGATAAAAATTCATCTGGCTGCTGGTAAAAATTTATAGAAAATAATATACTGCTTCAAAAACTGTAGCTTCCACTTTATGCAATCGAAGTTAGGTTTATATGCACTCGCCGAGGGAACGGGATGGGGTCTCGCCTTATTGCCGTTAATAGGACTCTGTTAAAAGCATAATGATATGGTGCCAACGGCTAAGCGGAGGAGGCTTTATATGCAAGCCTTTTCAGAGTTTGTAACTAGGCCTATTTAACGTGTAGGCCTGAGTCTGTAGGCTGATTGGAAGCCTACACAGCGTGGACTGTCGATTTTAATTTGGCTCTTCCGCTGCACGTATGTATGTGTTCTGTCGTTGGCTTGCTGTGGTCGTGTTTGCACTTCCTTCGACTTCTGGTACATTTCTGCTGATGAGTTTCTATAGAAGCGTGTAAACAAGTGCGTTACCTTTTCCTTTTTTTGCCTTCATAGGTAAGTAAAAGTAAAGTTTCCATGCCTCACAGTGGAACGTAGAGGGACTCTCATTTATCGCTTTTAGACCCTTGAGCCGGCAATGGACTAATTCTTATAGGTCTTGGGCATGGAGCTAGTGCTTCATAGAACTTGGGGTCATCCATGGACGTCGGCAAAGATGGGGAAGGGAGTTGTCATTCAAATGCGGACAACAGGAAGGGGGTTATGCCCAGTGAGAACGTCCGCCTCTAAATTTGGTTGTACAGTTGTTTTCATACATCATATGCCTTAAACAAACTTTAGGCCGACAGCTGAAAGTGTGTACTGCGTTGAATCTGATTATTCCCTTAGCTGGACGCGGCAGTAAATAAAAACAGACCCCGTAGCAACGTTATCCCTGCAAACATCAGCAGTGTAGCCTAATCTAGGCCTTAGTACTCGGTTAGAGTGGGGATGGCAGAGTCAAATGGAGACAACGGGATCGATAGGTCATTTTTGTGATCGCTCATATACTCATATCCTGCACTGTTTAACGGCATCTTGTGGCGGCCAACACGGCGTCACGGCGTCGACTTTATCTGACCTTTGTCTGCATTCCGCACTGACTACAACACCTATGTAGCAATTACAACGTGTAATCGCGGCACCCAGTAGCCCACAGGGCACATCAGCAGTTCACACTCTGCCGGTTTCCAGCAGCTCTGCTGAGAGCTACGATGAATGCGATTTAGCAAGTCCTCGACAGATGGCAACCTTCAAATGTAATTACGCATCCTTCAATTTTAGCAGTGCAATAAATATAGATATTTTAATCCTTTTCTATGTTTCTTGGTTTTCCAGGTTGTGGTTTAGGATTTAAAACAATTATTGCATAATTGATCGGAATAACACCCTTTACGCGTTGGCCCTAACTAACGTTAGACCTTTGAGAAAACGGGGAAAAGACAAGTATAATAAAAAATGAGAAGTTTAATTTTAAAAATGCATCAGAAAGAATATCCCAGTTAAATTTGATCATCAGACCATCATTGCCAAATAAATGCTTTTGCGGTGCTGAGAAATTCGGTACGAGGACATACGGTCGCTATAGAAACTGCGTATATTTATTTATTTTATTTATTTAGTTGTAGTGACGCGGAAGCCATCTTGGAACATATAACGAATATCAAGTAAGTAATGCCATAAAGCTCGCGTGTAAAGTATGAATATTAATTATATGTAGATCCGCAGTGTAGTTTTGTTTGTGATGTGTACGTTTGTTGTGGATTGTCCACAACTTTTATCTTGATAACAATACGTCAGGTATTTTGAACGGGTCATCTGATTTTTATTTAATATCTGTTGTGTATAAATTGTTTTGCCATACGGAGATTATTCGTGGTTTTGTGCAGGATTTGCGTTTATCAGTCTTTCCTTGGCGTTCAGTCGAGGTGTCTATATGTAGGGCACTGAAGCAGTGACAACGATTATCATCTGCCACTCTCGCGAGGTCAAGTAATATATTCTGTTCTCTTCGTACCAGCAACATATGGATTAAGCAGTTACATTTTAAAACAGAAGGACAGTGTTTCTGTGTTAAAATGAGAAATTTCTGATGATCGCGACGAAGACTGGCGGCGCACTGAATCGTACCAAGTATTTAATATAACATTGACTACAGTATTGTTGAGCTTTTGGCTGAGATGGACTGTGATGGATAGAATGGTTGTATCCTCTCCTGCTATTATGGTAATGATATCTGTATTTCCATTGCACTGCAGTTTGCTTGTCTCGATCATCCGATATTCTCTGTCAAACCTTAAGTTAAAACATTCTCACCGTGTTATTTAGGTAATACTGAACCCATTTTCCTGCAACAGTAACTGGTGAAGGTGCAGCTGGTGAAAAATTCTGACTGTTAAACTAACCAAACGTTTTCCCCAGACATCTGCATTCATTGGGCTCTCAGCAGGTCTGTTTTATGTCATGTGACAGCTAGTGGCCAGCCATCGGACCAATGTTGGTCCACCAAAGGTGTATGTCAGGGTTACCTTCCACTCCCTCTTTTGTCAGCCTTTTATTTGTCGGCTTTATTTATCATCTAAATGCTAGAACATGCTTGTTTTAATTGTGTTGAAAGTCACACCTGATTGCAATTTGTTGTTGATCTCTGAGTGGGATTATAACCCAAGAGAGAAGCAGTAATCTTTACTCACTGAAGTCGTCCCTTTTACGCATCTGTCTTATTACAGAATTTGTTACTTCTTCTGCCCCTACTGAAACCTTTTCAGCTAAGTGTCTATTTAATGTTGTAATTTAACTGGACATCTATCTAAATAATACCATATCTGTTACTTTCCTATGGCTAGGCACTAGTTCAAATAGTCATGATATATTCGGAGAGAAAAGGGGTTTAATAGTCACTTGAAGAATTTTGAGAATGGTCAGCAAGAAAAATCTATAAAGATTCTAAAATGAAAGGCATTTTTGCAGGTGCGGCTTTTGTTTGTGTTCCTATCACACTGACATTAATGTTTTTGTAATCTAACTTTCATGACCGAATACCAACTGAATTAGTTTAAGACAGAGCTGTATTCCACCCTGACCAGTCTTTATTTCCGTGGTCTTATTTACCGTTATTGTGTCAGATCTTATTGTTGCAGACTTTGTAATGAATTCTGTTCGAAGTTTACAACTGAACATTTATTTAGCGCCTTATTATAGCATCTCAGTAGAAAAAGAGGAGCAGGCCCTTGAAAGGAAAGCCTGAAAGGTCACCATGGGTATGAAGTGTTAACTTCACTTTTTTCTACTTGGCGGATGAGGGTGTGTGGCCCGTCCTCTCTACCTTGCTGCCTGATCTTCCCACCAACAGTGTACAGTCAGTGTGCTCATTTTATAGCCGAATTCACTAATTGGCACAAGTTGAGCAGAAATTTTGAATCGTCTTTCTGCACTGACAGAAATTTTAAAACGCCAACCTCTTGGATTGACAGGCCAGTTTGCGAACCACTGGAGTGTCATCCACCCAACCACAGAGTAGTTTGCTGTTATTAATGTGGTACTTGTGTTTGTTTAGTTGGGTAGAGTTGTCCATGGAGTTATCTTCTGCAGTTCACGTGGAATTCCATATAACCTCTGAACAGAATCTGTTTATTTAGGTGGATCTGTTGTGGGCTACTGGTATGGAATATAATACCATATCCTCGCATTTTTCCATCTCTTTCCAGACTTCCAGGCTGCACTTCCTCCACAGATTGACTTGTTTTTGAAATTGTCAGACCATGTGGAATCCTAGGAATATGAATGCTGTTGATTTATGCATAGTGCCATTACAGTTGCCAGATTAGATTCTGGGTTTTTTCTCAGCGATTTATTCATTCGCTTCTGCCTTTGTGATAATGTGGCATCCTTCTTGATTTTTGTACATCTTGTTTTTTGTCCTACCTGATATCATTCACTGATACAGTGGTACAAGAGGGATTGCTCAGCATTCTTGTGGCAGTTACTACCTTAGATACAGTCACTATGCTGCATAGGCTAGATGGAGAAATGTGAGTTTGAGTTAGTTTTGGCCATTTTACTTTCTTTTGCGACTTTAAATATGAAAGCGCCGCATTGAAACACAAAAAGAACGAAAACAAGAAAATATTTGTGGATTATTTCTTTTACTTTGAAATATTTATATAGCAGTACTTTCATAGGATGAACCCTCTGTTGAGGTTGGCTAGCAACTGTACACTAATGACTTACTCAAGGTTCATGCACAGATAACCTTGATATCTGTCACACAAGCATGCTCTAACACTCGTATTGGTTGCATGCCAGTGCCAAGGTTGATCTGATTTGAGGTTTGTGTTGCCTGTCATGTGAGAGCTTTTTGCCATTGTAGAAAACTCAGTCTATCAGCAGACCTAACTAATAGACCAGTCCTTAGATGAGCACTCGTTCATCTGCACTTAAGACAAAACTGCAATGCTTCATCGAACAGACTGGGTCGTAAGCACAGGGATTAAGTGCTTGACCTGCATTGTTCTGCTTCTGCCTAAAGGTAGGATCAAATTTAATCCTAGTCAGTTTCATGTTCACGAGACTTCATCTATTGCACCAGCATGTGTAGAGAGTTTAATTGAGACAGCAACCTATCAGTCTTCCTTTCTTTGGGTGACTTTTTGGCTGTTTATTTATTTTTATTTGTTTTTTTGTTTACTTAAAGCACTTATAACGCATGCAGTGTCAGTATACCTGAATCTGAGGTGCGGATAGAGTTATCTAGATTAGAGTTACAAATGTCAGGTTCAGTTAGAATGCTGGAACTATTTAAGGAATTGATGCCAACTTCTGTTGCTGGATTGATTGAGTTGATTGGATCAATTCAATTGATTGAGTTGTTTTGTTGAATGAGCAATCAGTCAGTCAAATGTTTGGTTATCCAACCAATTATTACTTTGATTAGTAAAATACTTTCCTACTTCTTTCAGTTTGAATTTGTTTTTGACTTTTTAAAGTCAACCATTCTAAAAATTAGTGACAGAACAATTTACTTGCACCTGGGTTTTTGCTTTTCCGAAAATCTCTTTTTGGAGTTAATTATTTTAGATGGTATCACGCGATGTTTACTGTTACACTTTTATCATCCTGTTTGCACAGTTTATCGTGAGGACACGGTGCCAGGTTTTGCCTTGTATGCTTAGTGTTGAAGCATTATTATGGCTGTAAATCCATTTGTATCTAGAGCTTCATTCAAGCATCCAGGACTTGGTAACACGTTCCGTGCGCTGTGTGCCATAGTGTCGTTATGTTTCATGCCTGCATGCGAAGACAGGGAGATACAGAAAGAAAGACATAGAGACACAAGTAGACAGAGAGAAAATGAGACAGATATTTGATGGGGTTATTGACTTGAGCGTTCAGTTTGTGTTTGGCTTTTCTGTTCAGATTAGACTTTTTCAGTTTTTATTTTTGCCAAAGTTCCATAGTCATCATCTCCGTCATCATCTTCACTGTCTTTGTTATCATCTTCACCATCACTGCATCACCATCTCCATCATCATCTTCACTGTCTTTGTTATCATCTTCACCATCACTGCATCACCATCTCCATCATCGTCTTCACTGTCTTTGTTATCATCTTCACCATCACTGCATCACCATCTCCATCATCATTATTGCCACCACCACAATAATCACCATCAACATCACAAGCATCATCACCATCAGCATTACCACCTATGCATCTGCCACCACAGCTACCACCAACCACTACCACCATGTCATCATAATCATAATCATTATCATCAGCATGACCTTCAATGTTGCTGAACATAACCATCTGTATGATGTGCAATTTTTTAAGATTTTAAAAATTTAATCTACATTTTTTAAAAACGTCATTTTCATTTGTTGTTTTTGCAGTCTGAGCGCAGATATTGGATTTTCTATAAGCTTAGCAGCCAGTTAAAACTATTGTCAGTTCAGCTTTCTGGCTGTGGCACGTACATATCTCTTCGTTTATTTTATTTGCCTATCTATGTCAAAGGCTGCACAGGTGAAGCAATAAAGTATGGTGCTGCCCACTTGTGTGTCAAAACACAACAAAGCGCTCACCATGGCTTTCTTTTATTCTCTCTCGTTCGTGCTATCCACGTGTTTACTTGTGCAGACATTCTAAGCTGATGTGGCCTAAAGTACAGTCTGTGATGAAATCGTTCCACTCATTCTACCATTCCAGTCGGAAATAGCTGTACAGGACATTTGAAATAAGTTCACTGGTGTGGAACTGATGTGTTGCAATATCTGTCTGTCATTGTATTTACACTGGAGACTCCTTATAGCATGCTTCTTTATAACATGAATTCTGATATAACACGGTTAGAGACATTCAACTTAAAATTTATAAGAAGTTAAGTAATATGATTGCACTGTAAGTAAAGTAAGTAAAGTATTCCATATCCCACAAGTGAGACTTACAGGAGATGTTCATCTCCTTTTCTTGGCCCAGAGCAGGCAGTGGACAAATCCCAGTGTCGTGTACAACGGGCCAGTGCATCACAGGACTTGCTGTTTTCTTCCAAGCTTACTCTGGTACCAAATTCTACTACTTGGTGACAGAGGCACGGTGTGCACAAACAACTTGCCCAGGGTGGTTACATGGAGTCGAACCCGCAGCAGGGTGATCATTGACCAAACGGGTTACCGATATACCACCGTGCTGCGCTGTAGGCAACTATATTACTCAACAGCATTCCACCGACCTTTCCATTCCACTGAGCATAAGGTGTTTTGAAAATCGGTGGATGCAATACAGCGTATATGACATGGCTCTGCAGATAACAAAATACTTAACATTCATTCTTAATCGCGTCACTGTTCAACTGTGCTTTTCCAAGAGTGAGCACTGTTCATTTGTTCAACGTTAGCTTCGTTTAAGTGGAAGCTGTATCCATTGTGGCTAACTCTTACTGACCTACAGACGCTGACAGTTTTAAGCCTCACTTGGCAGTTTAGCTTCACGTTGCTTCGTTTATTTCAGATAGCCCATCAGAAAGAAGTAAGTTTGGGGAACAAGTAAAGCTTAGTAAGACATTTACCTTGGCATGCACCAGATATAAAATAATGAAACTGTAGTATCCAACTTTAAAACTTGAGTAATGATGGTGGATCCATCATCCATACATTTTATTTGCAGTTTATTTGCAATTCCACCTGTGAAGTGGACTGCTATGTCAGTGACTAAGCAGGAAATAAGCGCAGTGATGTGAAGCAGAACTCTTCCATTAAGTGTCTTTCAGTGTCTGTAGTTTGGTGTTAACCACACCTGAATAGAGCTATACAGGGTGTTTAAAATAAGTTCACTGATGTGGAACTGGTATTTTGCAATACCTGTCTGTCATTGTATTTATGCTGGAGACTCCTTATAACCTGCTTCATTGCAACACGAATTATGGTATAACACGGCCAGGGACATGGATCCTAAAATTGGCTCTGCTGTGAAAATATAGGGCGGTTCTTGATATGGTTCAAAAGACACCTGTATAGCGAATTTATAGCGAATTTCTGGTGCATATAATTATGTCAAATAGTGACAAATGGATAGCAAAAACTGAAAAGATGTGCATTGTTGTGAGACTGAAATGCTTTGTAACTGACTGTGGCGACATACTGGTGAAAACCAACACTAGTTAATGACTTAATTATCATATGCTTATGGAAATATGTATACCCAATATGTATATATATGTATATATGTTTGTACTTACACATGCACACATGTATTTACATATAAGTAAAAAAGTAATGTATCCCATATCTCACAAGTGTCACGTAGGGGAGGCGCTCATCGCCTTTTCTTGGCCCTTGAGAAGGCAGTGGATGAATTCCAATGTCTAGACACGAGGACCAGTGCATCGCAGGACTTGCTGTTTACTTCCCAGCATATGCAGGTACCAGATTCTGCTGCTGAGTAACAGAGGCACATTGTACACAGACAACTTGCCCAGGGTCATTACACAGAGACTCCTGAGCAGGCAAGGACTCGCAACCTTTTGGTAAATGACCCAGTATGCTAACTGATTAGACCAAATGTGGTCTAGCTTAAAGTGTCTGGTTAAATTCAGAAGTTGAGTCCGATGAGCCAGAGAAGCTGCTTGTAGCTTGCAAATGCAGAAGAGTGAGCTTGATTGGAGACAGCTATAATGATGTACTGCCAGATGGCTGATGTATTGCCGAACAGTCGTATGTGTCATTGAACTGTGTATGTGGTGAATGGTGAAGTAGGTTTTTACAGTCATCGGCAGAACGGCATTGGAAATTTTTGAAGACAGATGCTCTATTGATTGATTACATGGAGTTTGACTTTTTCTCTAAATGTGAAGGTTCTGTATGAATGATGTCTTGATATTTTTGTGGCATTGCTTAAGTGGCTTTGACAAGAACGTGGTAGCGAGGTCTAAAAAAAACAACTTATTCTGAGTGGCTTCGAGCAAAGCTTACTGTTTATTCAAAGGTGACAGGTCTCTGATTCAAGTTTGATGTATGGTGCATGGATCTCTTATTATGAGTTTTCTTGTAGAGGCACTATATAAATGTGTACTTATAAATTATTGTTATTATGGTGAGTAGGCCAGAGTTGAGGTACTGTAAACAGGGGACCTGATAAATGATGGGGCAGTACCAACCAATGGAATTTTGTGGGGTCTTGAAGAGCTGCTGTATACACGGACTGATTTGTACACTGTTGAAGTAATATCTGATAAGAACAGATATTAATGTGGCTAAAATGTTAACAGGCTGAGACCATTTCCAGTGTAGTCTGCTGCCAGACTACACTGGAAACTCATTATAGCATGAATCATTTTAGTACAATTTATGATATAACACGACCAGGACTTGGATCTCTAATTTAGTTGAGCTGCAGAAAATGACCTCATTATAGCATGCCCTCAGTATAAGGGCTGCTTTATAGCAATTTTCTGGTGTTTTTTGTCCAACTTCATTATGTAATGTCAAATTAATGTCTGACTGTAAGCCACCATGACTGTGCATTATTAACATATAATTAATGTGTTCTAATTATGCATAAAGATGTTGGGGGACTGATGCATCATGTTCTATCTTTTAGCATCAGCCACTGATCTCTGCACAAGTCTCAATTCCACTCTCGACTCCGCGTACCAGCGGAATGTCGTCCCCCTTGGTGGATTCCCTGTACTAGGACTTACAGACTCTGTCGCTGCGACACCTGTTGCTTGTGCAACCATCTGTTGCGGGTCGCCCTCGTGCAACGCCATTTTCTTCTTCAACGAGACCTGCTATCAGATCGAGTGTAATCCTGACGAACCCAGCAGATGTACCTATAGTTCAGCAGAAAATGACCAGTACGCCAGTTCATACTGGTTGCTACTGAGAACGCCACCTCGTGAGTGATTTTTTGACATAATTCTTCATGATTGAATTTCTGAGCTGAGTTGACAACGAATAAGCATCTATCATTCTAAGGAATGCAGTAGACAGTGATTGGTCTGCATTGACTGCTACTGAGCAGTCTAACTAAACTGGGTCAATCAACCGAGATACATTAAACTACCTGTAAGAGTTCCATACACTGATGGTATAGATTTGTTGTTGTGTAGGATCCACCACAGTGAAGTGTGAATGGCTGGCATCAACAGGTTGCATTCTTAGAAGTAGTTTTAACCAGAAATCTCCAGGTGTAGAAATCTGAATGCATGAGTTTAAAGTAAGAGGATTCAGTGTTGAGCCTTGTCACTCATTATTAAAGGCTTATAGGTGATGTCACTGTGATACTACTAAAAGATACTTTAATACTAATAATTAATAATAATAATTAAGAATTCAAGATGTTAATACAAGATGTTAATAATACAAAATGTTGGTATGAAATGTGGATACCAATATATGTTTCTAAAGCAAGATATCATTACAGCACACATTTTTGTATGTCTCTTGCACCTTCAATGATCAGAAGTGCATTACACTTTCAATTGGTTGAAGCTCCTTTTTGTTGTCTTATAATTAATTTGAGAGATCTGTTGATTCCACATCATATCTTTGGTGATTAGCAAAGCAGTTCTTTCTGTGACCATTGAAGAGCTGAGTTTCCATTGCTTATGGAAGTGACCTCAGACTGAGATCAAAGTTGGAGAAAAAATCAGTTTATAAATAAACTTAAAAGTCAAATATGAAAAACAATACTGCATGTGTAGGACAATCATAGTGTTCTCATCATTTGCTGATTAATTCTGAGCTTGAATCTGTTTTGCTGTACTTAGAATCTTCAAATTCATCTTTATCAACTTCTACATCCACACTAACTCTGGTGCCATCAGCAGAGAATTCAATTGCTCCAACTGGCGTTCCATCATCCTCAACACCTTCAGCTTCTTTTGTTGCTTCGTTGTTTCCTGGACCTGAGTGCAACATCAGTGGCACCGATTGCGGTCCGAATGAGAAGTGCAGTCCGTTGGCTTCGGAAATGACGACAATGACGAGGTACCAGTGTGTGTGCTTAACTGGCTTCCACCGAGATGAAAAAGCCAAGATCTGCATTGGATCAGGTAAAATTTTGCTGGCTTTTATCTGTATACGTGAGATGTTCTATGTGTGATAGGATGTGTGTTGCCTGATCCCTGTCTTTCTCCATCGATTTCCGTATGTCTGTCTTGCTCTTTCTTTGTCTTTTTCTGTCTGCCTCTGTGTTTTCTGCCTTTGCCAGACTGTTGTTCTTTTCTCTGTCTGTCTATCTGTCTGTCTGTCTGTCTGTCTGTCAGACACTGTCTGTCTGTCTGTCTGTCTGTCTGTCTGTCTGCTTCTCTGTGCATTTGGTCAGCAAGACATAGCAACACTCTGTCTTGATATTTTTGTGGCATTGTTTAAGTGGCTTTGACAAGTATGTGGTAGCGAGATCGAAAAAACAACTTATTCTGAATGGCTTTTTGTATTTCTGCTTATCCCACTGTACAATGCATGTGGTTGGAATTACCATTTTGTTCTGTGTATAGTGCTTTCTGTTTCAAAGAATTGTCACTAAGTGACGCTTGTGTCATTTTAGGTGACGGCGTGAATGAGCTGCCGTCTGTCACTAGCACTTTATCATCAAGTCCTGTGACAGACTCTCCTAACACCACTGTGCCACTTCCAAGTGTACAGCCTTCATCGACTCTTACGCCTACCATACCACAAGGTCTGTTGGTATTGATTCTTCCGTTCCCTCTTGTCTCTTTTTACTAACTGATGCACTGGACTGATTCCATTGTATGGAAAGGGAATTTATAAGGTCTTTAAGAACACACCATGTGGGTTATAGCTTCTACAGAGCCCAACTTAAGATGGCCACCAATAGTTATGTATTAGCTTCCAACATTTAACGACGTCTTATGGCATCAAACTCCACTGACGTCGATTGGAAAAATTTTTATACAGTTTTCACTGTTTTTTGAGTAATGTTGGAGACCACCAATCGTTATATGTTGAAGGCCACCAATAGTTACATATTGGAGATCACTAATAGTTAATATGTTGGAGGCCACCAATAGTTACATATTGGAGATCACTAATAGTTAATATGTTGGAGGCCACCAATAGGTGTATGTTGCAGCCAAAGGATATTAATCGACTGAGGTTATAAAATTTGTTCATCTCTACGTCTTGGCGTACGTTGAACTGGCTGAAGTAAAATGACTTGCGAGCACTGAATGAATGACTTGTTCGTCAGCATCACAGATTGTGAAATGCATGCATTTATTCTTTCTTTGCAGTCAAGGTTTGAATCTCAGTGTATGTTACTTGAAAGTGACAATTACTGTCATTTACTGTAACTTGTAGCTTGCAACCTGGCTTTCTTGATTTACTGACAACCCAGTTCTTCAGGTCTTGTGAGGCATGTAAAGTAAAGATTAAATTAATATGCACACTCATCTTTTCTTTTTGTCAGATGTGCCGCTGTCGTGTTTGTGTTTGTGCTTCTGTTGAAATATCCTTAAACCCAAGACCACTCCTCTGAGGTCTAACGTTGATAGGCATCAAACTCCACTGACGTCGATTGGAAAAAATTCTATACAGTTTTCACTGTTTTTTGAGTAATGTTGGAGACCACCAATCATTATATGTTGAAGGCCACCAATAGTAATAAACAGTAACAGTAATAAACAGTAATAAAATGAGTACCTTACATTACCTTTGTTTTGTTGTTCTTTGACAGTGGAGGGACTAGTTGTATCGGCTGGAGAAGAACGAACTATACGTTTGCCAATTAATGAGATAACTGTCAATGCCTATGTCCTTCCTAAGACGGATAACACAAGCAAAGGTTCGACCTAATCTAATCCAATCTAATCCAAAGACTTCTTTAGCACTGCCACCATATCTGGCATTTATATAGCACCTTTTAAGTTTACGTAGTGCTTTCTAAGTACCTCTTAAAGTCCTGCATACAGGAAAGCCGTCGACTGATGCTTATTCATTAAATAATGATGTTATATAAATGCGGACAGTAATGATATTAATAGTAACGTAAGTGTCTGTTTGTATCTGGACACTGATGTAGCACATTTTATGAACCTTACAAAGGCCCTGAATCACAGCTGCCTAACAGATCTATAAAGGTGCATCTTGAGATGAGCTGGAAATTATCCTTGAGCTATTTCTGGTGGTATCTTAGAGCATGTGTGCATGTATGTATGGATGTATGTACATATGTATGCATGTATGTATGTATGCATGTATGTGTGTATGTATGTATGTATGTATGTACGTATGTATGTATGTATGCATGTATGTACATATGTATGTATGTATGTATGTATGTATGCATGTTTGTGTACACTTACTATAGCGCCTTTTAAGTACCTCACAAAAGCGCTGCATATGCTATCCTAAATGTTGTTAAAGTCATTAAGAACAGGAAGTTATCAGTAAGTGAACAGTGCTCAGATATCTCAGAGTCACCACTGGTGAGCTCCCACAGACACTTGGAGCCCAACCAACGGATTCCAAATCAGAGTTGATAGGTTACACCACGTGATAATACTGATAATTACCTTAATAATTATAACTGTATTAATAGTAGTGGTGCTGAAGGTGGAGCTGTTCATCCCGTATTTCATTGTCATTTAGACAACTACAGGTATCAGTGGTCTCTGTTTGCCCACCCGGATGGAACAGAGACGGGGGAGATGGTCGACATAAACTCTGCTTCTCTAAAACTTTCAAAGGTAACGTGGCAACGTTTCAGCTTTCATTTCGCTCTGTACAGGATCACTTACTTTCTCTGAACTCTGCTGTAGTTGAATTCTAGCTAAGCATCATGGACTTGTCTGTTCCTGAATTTAATGCACAGCAGGCATTCCTCCTGCACACCTCATAAATGCATAATGCATAAATACCACCCTTCTGAACTGATGTTTATGGATGATTTGTTGCAACACCACACAAGACTGGCAGACAGACACAACACGACAGACAGACAGACAGGCAGGAAGACAGGCAGACTAACAGATGGACGGGGAGAAGTTAGAGAGAGAGGAGATAGTGAAGGGGGTCAGATCTTAACTTGTCCTGTCTTGCAAGTTTATCGTGATTTTAGCTGAGAGTGAATTTCTGGTGGTTCTTGTCTGCTTTTGGTTAACTGATTTGATCTGAGCGATTCAAGGACTAGAGTGAGGCTATGACTCATTGTTTTGCAAAAGATTATTTCCCACCTGGGCCATTATCTCCTCATGTTTTGTTTTACCTGATGCCGGGCAGCCTGGCCTCACATGGCTGCTGTGGGCCAGATCCTCATTATTGATTCGTTCTTGACCTCTCTATAGGTCTCGTTAAATTTTGGTTCAGCTTGAAATTTTCTCATGCAGTTTGAGAGTACCGATGTTTGTTCCTGATCCTTCGGATGATATTGATTGTGATTATAAGAATTATAAGTGTTTTTGTTGATGGTGAGTTTATATATGTTTGTCTACGACAGATGTACGTATATGTGTTGCATATGCTGTTCTGCACTTCCAGCCCAATCCAATGCAGTATTAAACCAATTTAAGGATTTTTCCGACTTTGTGATGGTTTTCTCAGTCATCATCACATAGACTGCATCATTGGGATTATGTAGAACAGATTTGTTAGAGGAGAACAGTTAAATTTGAGTGAGAGGTGTGTATAAGGTGATATATATATATACATATATATACATATATATATACATATATATATATATATACATATATACATATATAATATATATATACATATATATATAATACATATATATATATATATCCTAATACATCATAGAAGAAGAAGAAGAAGAGCGGTCCCATAAGCTTGACATGGGTGTGAGTTGTTGCGCCTTTACTTTTCTTAGCCTCAGCATATAAGGGTATGTAGCTGGTCCTGTGCCTCGCCATCTGA
Source organism: Norana najaformis (assembly GCA_964023275.1). Classification (NCBI taxonomy): domain Eukaryota; kingdom Metazoa; phylum Annelida; class Clitellata; order Crassiclitellata; family Hormogastridae; genus Norana; species Norana najaformis. Next base: position 24,820,574 of record OZ029922.1, read on the forward strand.
TCTTTCCACTGACAGTGTATGGTCAGTGTGCTTATTTATAGGTGAGTTGGCTACAGGTACAAGTGGAGCTGAAATCTCAAAAAAATTCAACCCTGAACCTCTGACCTCTTAACTAATAGTCTAGCGTGCTAACCACTAGACTCTCATGGACCTCCTTACACACGTGAGCATGTTTTTGAAGGGTGGTAATGGTTTGGTGGGAATAAAACTTGTTCATAGCTGATTTCTGATGCGGGCAAGTAGTTTGAGAAGTTGTTTTTGTTGCAGCTGAGAGTTGGAACGTACACATTCAAGGTTTCTGTGTCGGCCGATGGAAAATATGGAGAATCTTATGTCAACATCACTGTTCTGCCACGTTAGTTTCCAGTTTGCAATGCTTTGTAGGAAGGACAGATGTGCAACCCATTAGACATTTTGCATTAAGAAACTTTGTCTTCCCTGTTTTCAGATTTATTTCTAAAATTAAGAGGACTCTGTTGGCAAGGTTGAACTGGTTACAATTGAAACCAGTAGCAGTTAATGGGTTGGCTGTATATTTGTTGATTCTTTTGTGGTAACCGAAATTACAGTTCTATATATTTACCTCTTGATCTAGGTAGTTATGATGCTAGGAAGACAGATCTGAAAATTCTGCAAAAATCCGGTGTCACCCAGATTATGGAGTTTAGACGACATAATGTTTATGACAGAACTATAGCTTATTTAAATTGCTCGTTAGCTCAAACGTATGTCTTTTTCAGACATACCATTTATCTTGTCACTGTTCCTATGAATAAATGTTCAGTTCGAAATCTATCTCCATTGAAACTTTCTCCATGCACTGAAATGTTGAGTTTATTACTTATTGCTAAAGACAATAAAGCTTGTCTTCTGATGCCTAGCTGTCCTAGCTGGGCGTTTTGAAAATATCGTTGAGCATAATTTGAATTTGGTTGTTTTTAGCTGCCAGAGAGAATAAAAGCCCCGTTGCAGTTGCAAAGCCCAGTAACCAGGAGATCAACCAGCCGAACGACTTGATCATAGATGGATCTGGTAAACAAATTTGAATCATTTACCAGGAGATCAGTCAGCCAAATGACTTGGTGGATCCAGTAAAAATTATGATGATCTTACTTATGGTAATCATTTTGAATTATGTACCTGGAGATCATCCAACTGAATGACTGTAAATTCTTAGACGGGTATGTTAAACAAATACATAAGCTGTAATCTTACCTCTGTCATTCTGTTGATTTTAGCCCTTTGTGCAATGTTTGTCAGTGACCACTGACCAAACAGCTGAAAATTCTGCCGGTGTATTTGTAAAGCAAAATTAATAGATTATTTATGATGTCTAAGTTTTTGCACATATAAACTTCATCACTGGTAGATGGTGAGTCCCGAAAGCCAGCCGGAGAGGAAGCCAAGCGTTAGCAAATTCAGTTTCATATTTTTGGCATATGAGAACAGTTGGTCAGTCCTCTCACTCACCAGCTGATCTTCCCACTGACACTATGAGTATTCAATTTATATCCAAGTTGACAGGATTGATTAGTTGAGTTTTACGGCTTACCAACACAAAATTGGCTGTTATTTGCCATGGCTTGATATTAGTTTGATATCAAAGAGCAGAATACACTAGAGTCCGCTAGTAATGGTGCTTTTTATGGTCTGTTGTTTCTAGGCAGCACAGATGATGATAATATTCTTCGTTATCACTGGGAACAGGTTTCTGGGCCTCTGGACTCGCAGACGAGTATTGATACGAGTGATTTGGAAAAACCAACACTTGTCTTAAAAGGACTTGGTCCTGGATCATATCGATTCAAGTAAGAATTGGCTTTCTATTCCAAACCTTTATCAATTACAGTTTTGCTAAACCTTTATCAATTTATTGTACCAGTTCAAAAAAGTAAGAAAGTCTTTTGTGTTTTATAATAGAAAATTTTTTTTTATTTTAATTTATTTAAAACACAAATTAGGGGCACAAAGTCAGCAAATCTGAATCTGAGATGCAGATGAATATTCACTAGGGCCAAGATGAGGTAATGCAAAGCCCAAGGAAATGTTGCGGGTGATCTGTCTAGCGATTTAAAGTGATTTAAATGAAGATAACAAGTTGGCAAGTTGTCCTTTTATGGTAGATGATTTCAGGTATGAGGGACGCAGCAACTGATATATAATACGGGGTTAGCAACATATGCAGATATGACGGTGTTTATGATTTGAATCTGCAGTGCAGAATTATCAGTTTGTTTGAACAGCTTGAGGTAGATGAGCTGTTAAGCTCTGGTGGCTTTGCTGCTTTATACAGTGTTTTTCAGTGCATTGTTCATTCATTCATTTATTCTTTCAGTCATTCAGAGCATTTATGTAGCTCCTGTTCAAGACGTTGTTAAGCTCTATTCTAAACCTTTACACAATGTGGCACATGAACTGATTTTGCTGAATTTGTTGTTTTATTGTACACAGACTCACGGTTACTGACTCAGATGGATTGCAGAATGACACATATGCCAATGCTGTTGTCATCAAAGGTACTGTTTACATTTACATTTACTTATTTAAATATATACAGGGTGCAGTATTTAAGAAACTGGTGTTCTGAAAATGATGACCTCTCTGTAGAAATGATTCTAGAAAGTTGACAGAAAAGTTCTATTACCGAACAAATATAAGTGTATCGACTTACATATACCTGGTATGTTTGTGTCTATATTGATTGTGTATGTAAGTGTGTCGTAGTAGTAGTTCCAGTGTATAGCGACATCTTATGACATCAAAGGCCGTTGATGTTGCCCTCCTCCTTTATCTAGGCTTGGGACCGGCACTACTTGAGTATGGCAGTGGTGGAGTTGTATGTGTGTATGTGACTATGTGGTATACGTAAGCTAAAGAAAACTTGCAATGAAGAGCAGACACCTGAACGACACAGGTGAACTGTGAAAATGACATTTACCAGTCAGATAAGCCATGAAAAGGCTGTGTACCGGTATGTGTGCCGGGTATATTGTAATTGTAATTAGTAACTTTTATTGCACCGGTTTCTAATGCACAAGGCATCAACCAATGGTGCATCAAGTCAATATCTGGATATGTCGTTGATGCGATTTATAGTTGTCATTTCTTTTGATGATTGAAATAACTGTGGCAGAAATGAGTGTGGCATTGATGATTGAAATGACTGTGGCATTGACGATTGAAATGACTGTGGCATTGACGATTGAAATGACTGTGGCATTGACGATTGAAATGACTGTGGCATTGACGATTGAAATGACTGTGGCATTGACGATTGAAATGACTGTGGCATTGACGATTGAAATGACTGTGGCATTGACGATTGAAATGACTGTGGGATTGAAAATTGAAATGACTGTGGCATTGACGATTGAAATGACTGTGGCATTGACGATTGAAATGACTGTGGCATTGACGATTGAAATGACTGTGGCATTGACGATTGAAATGACTGTGGCATTGACGATTGAAATGACTGTGGCATTGACGATTGAAATGACTGTGGCATTGACGATTGAAATGACTGTGGCATTGACGATTGAAATGACTGTGGCATTGACGATTGAAATGACTGTGGCATTGACGATTGAAATGACTGTGGCATTGACGATTGAAATGACTGTGGCATTGACGATTGAAATGACTGTGGCATTGACGATTGAAATGACTGTGGCATTGACGATTGAAATGACTGTGGCATTGACGATTGAAATGACTGTGGCATTGACGATTGAAACGACTGTGGCATTGACGATTGAAACGACTGTGGCATTGACGATTGAAATGACTGTGGCATTGACGATTGAAATGACTGTGGCATTGACGATTGAAATGACTGTGGCATTGACGATTGAAATGACTGTGGCATTGACGATTGAAATGACTGTGGCATTGACGATTGAAATATTGACGATTGAAACGACTGTGGCATTGACGATTGAAATGACTGTGGCATTGACGATTGAAATGACTGTGGCATTGACGATTGAAATGACTGTGGCATTGACGATTGAAATGACTGTGGCATTGACGATTGAAATGACTGTGGCATTGACGATTGAAATGACTGTGGCATTGACGATTGAAATGACTGTGGCATTGACGATTGAAATGACTGTGGCATTGACGATTGAAATGACTGTGGCATTGACGATTGAAATGACTGTGGCATTGACGATTGAAATGACTGTGGCATTGACGATTGAAATGACTGTGGCATTGACAGAGACCGACTATCCTCCAAAGGCCAACGCTGGTTCAAACATCATCATCAACCTGCCACAGACATCTGTGACGCTGATGGGAAATGCTAGCCAAGACGACAAAGGCATCGTCAGCTACGAATGGACTAAGAAATCAGATGACAAGTTAACTGCCGACATGTTGGTAAGGATTATTACTGGGTGGGTTGGAACAACTGGAAACGTAGCATTCCATGGATTAGAAAAGTTTGCCTCGAGATGGAAAGTTTAGGGAAGAGGATGATGATGATTATTGTAGATGATGGTGGTAATGCTGGTGGTGTTGGTGATGGTAACGGTGGTGATGGTAATGGTGGTTGTTGTGTGGTGGTGGTGGGATCTGGATGGTGGCTGTGGGATTTGGATTGGTCATGGTGATGTTTAAATGTGCTTGAAACAACAGGACTAGCAACTTAAAACGGAAATTTCATGTCCACGATTCCAGATCAGAAACTGCTATTACAGTACCTACCAAGCCATTGCAAAGCTTGGTCTGTTGCACATACATGTACATTTAAAAGATTTTAAAGTTGTTTGCTTTTGTTCTGTGCCTAGGGAGTACGGGCACCGTTTCTCCAGTTAGCCAACCTTCAGGTCGGCGACTATACGTTTACACTGACTGTGACCGATACAGCTAAGCAGACTGCCTCGGCCGATGTCCACGTATTTGTCAAACCTGGTCAGTGTGTTCACTTCATAGCAATGCTTTTGAGAGGTACTTAGAAGGCGCCGTATTAAGTGTCTTGATGCGTATATATGTATGTACATGCATACAAGGGTTGAGGGAACATGAGATGCACATCTTACATTGGGCCATCTAAGTTAACTTGCCAACATAACACTAATGTTATGACTATGTGTAACTGGAGACTCTAAGTGGATGAGCTAATCGAAAAGCAGAAGTTTATGGAGACATCACATTCATTATAGAATACACCTGTGTTTCTATGATGACTGAGTAAGTAAGTAAGTAAGTAATACTGTTTTCTGTATGTATGACAGATGTACCTACACACAAGTTATCAGTTTTAACTATCTAATTCAGTGTGAAACTGTGTAATAGATAAGAGGCATCCAGTTTATTTGGATTTGTATAGCACCAGTAAATGTTAGAAAGAGCTTTCTTAAAAATTTTGGATGTGCTGTTATCTTTCCAGAGAGCAATCAGCCGCCAGTGTCAAGAGCTGGACCTGACAAGGTAATATGGCTGCCAGTTGACACTCTGACACTTGATGGCAGCAACAGCACAGATGACCAGAAGATTGTTTCCTATGCATGGTCTCTTATTAGGTGAGTGAATAGGAAGTCTTTTGTTCAGGCAAGATTTTCACCGCTACGGTACGATAGAATACTCCCTGTTTTATTCTTCATTGTAACTTTAGTTCTGATGTGATGTTCCGATATGAAAGTGTTGCCTAATTGTTAAATTAAGTTTCTTCATTTTCAGTTACCAGATTTGCTTTATATAATACTGTCGGTTTGTTTATGACATGTTTACAGCGTTTACAAACAATATCTTAAATCTGTTGAACTGAATTGAATTGAATCCTTTTCCAGGCATAATATAATAATTAATAGGCTTCCATACAATGGTCTGTTCAGTTAGCCTGCTGGGTCTGTAGTTGGAAGTTTGTGGGTTTGCATCTGCTGAGCAGAGTCCGTATAGTGATCCTGTTCAAGTTGCTTGTGTGTATGTGCCTCTGTAACCAAGCAGTTTATTTAGGGACCAGAGTAAGCTGAAAGTAAACGGCAAATCCTTCGATGCACTTGCTGTAGTGTCCAGAACCTTGGGATTCGTCCATTGCTGGCTCAGAGGTCAGAAAGCGTGAAATGAGCGTCTCCCCTACGTTCCACTTGGGACATGGAAGCTTTGCTTTTTTAAAAGTGAGACGAGGAGGAGAACGCTCTTCTGGCTGGAATTAATCCCTCATAGGGATTAATTTTAGAAGGACAACAAGTTCCATTAACAGAGGATTGTTTTGGCAATTTGCAGAGTTTATTTGAAACTGTATGTTCCTAGATTTAGTGATTTGTTGGGTTTGAATTTGTGCAGTGGTCCAAACGTTCCCGTGATTGCAAATGGTGATCAGGCCATGGCTTCGGTTTCAAAGCTTGTCATTGGAGAATACAGGTTCAAGTTGACGGTGAAAGATAACGAGGATCTTGAGTCTAGTTCTCAGATCGTGGTGACTGTCAAGGAAAGTGAGTATCTGCAATGGTCCGTAAATTGTCTGGGGGTCTTCTAAAGGGTTGTTCTAGTGGCCAGGAGGAAGGCTGTCAGCTACTTTCTCTTGATCTGTGCAGCAACCGTGAACATCTGCTGTAGATTTATGTAAAGTCATGGATTGATTATTCAACAATCTCTCTGCATCAGAATATGTAAAACAATTAAAAAATATATGTAAACTGTTTATTTGTGTACTTACGTGTAATGTTTTTGTTTATGACTGCCTTTAACAGAGAAATTTTCTTCTTTGGGTCATTGCATGGATCACTGGAAATTCCACTGCATCGCTCGGTTACGACTGTAGAAATTACGAATAGTTACATGAATTGATCGTAACTGTAATCAGAAATTTCCTCTTGTTGTAGATCCAAATCGTGCTCCCATTGCAAAGGCCGGTGGTGATCAGGTGGTGGTTCTTCCCGCTCCTTTTGTCATTATAAATGGATCTGGGTCGAGTGATGATAAAGGAATCGTGTCGTATCTGTGGACACGTGACAAGAGCAGTCCTGCAGCTGGGGTTTGTATTTGTTTTTGTAACTGCATGTCTAGATGTCGCCTGTTCAAGAAAACTCGTATTTCTCTTGTTGCTTTGTCTTAGTCAGGCCAGCAGTTGCTTCTGTTCGATTCTCTTGTGGGGCAACGTGAAAATTACTGGTACATTCTATCTGTCATGTTTGCCTTTTGAGTTTACGACCATGCTGTCTTTTGGCTTAATTGGTGGTCATTTGTTGTCTCTGCTGAAAACTTACTCTTCCTATCAGTTTATAGTAGATGTTTTCTGTTCCTCGGCTTTTGTATGCACTTCTGAACTTTGTAAAGGGAACTATTAAATTTCGGTTGTATTGTATTTTATTTGGAATATGTGGCTAACTAGCTTCTTACCATGGATATGTGGCTAACATTGTGTGGCTGCTTGGCTTAATTGGTGTATGGGGCCTTGGACCAGATGTAGCTGGGTTGATTTTATTTGATTCTGTTTTATTTTTAGGATGTGGTTCCTCTTTCTGACCACCAGGCGGTGCTCCAGTTGGTGAACGTTGTTCCTGATCATTACAAGTTCACCCTCACAGTCACTGATGCCGAAGGCTTAGAATCGCATGACTCCATGTCTCTTGTAGTCCAACCTGGTTAGTAGACTTTGCAGCTCTTGCATTTTATTGCGCTTCCAATCACGTGTTTATTTTTGTTTTGTATAACTTGTAAAGCATACAGTATCCCTGCTTCCACTTGTAACACAGTAGCCAGTGGGTCTGAATGCTCGCCTTGCAATGCGGAATAGTGGGTAAGAACTAAGTCAGTAAGCAGCCAGAGTATGTATGTTTGTATGTATGTATGTATATATCTGTCTATCTAGGCACATTGGTGGCATTTTTTAGAGGTACTTAAGTTATGAGTACAAGCAAACATAAACAGACAATACAACAATATAAGCAAGTACAGGCAAATGTATATAGACAATGAGAAAAAAAAATTATTGATGTAAGGTTGCTGTCATCATTTTTTTTATATTGATCCAAGATTTTAAAAGGATGCATGTTTCACTTGGTGTGCAAATTAATGGATGGAGATCCAGAGCTCAAAAGAGCCACCTAATTAGGCCAGTCTCTTGATATTAAGTCAAACAAGATGGAGGATACAAATGGAAACAATATACAAGAGAAGCAAGGAAGACTAATTTTTTTCAGTTTTCCATGTCTTTCCTAAGTAATTTCGACGGCTGTGTTGTCTTCCACCATTGCTAGATTGCTAGTGACTACTGCCGGGTTGTTTAGTTTTGAGTTCAACTTTCTTTTGGTCTTGCACTGTAGACCCATATCTGCTCAATCTTGTGGAGCTATATCTCATGGTTGACATCAGCTCTTTCAAAGAAAACAACCAGGTAAGTCCATCTGTCCGTCTGTTTGTTTGTCTGCTTGTCTCATTAAGTATTCATGTGTCATGCTGTATTATAAGATCAGTGAAAAATTTAATCATAGTGTTTGATTTATATCTGATTATGTGTCAGGTTAAGATGACTTGGCTGGCTGACTGTCCCAGAAACCAGAATATGAGCTGCTTGTATGTACTGTGTAGGGTGTCAAAGAAATCTCATGGAAGGGTGACATGGACACACAGAAGGAAGTGACAAACAGGGGGGAGTGCACACTATAATTCCAAAAATTCCTCATTCATAAGCCCATACTGTCATTTACCCAGCATCTTAGGGCTCAGGCCCTTCTGTCTATCACTCCTCAAGCTTTTCCATTCAAAACTAAAATCCCAGATATTCAAGAAGTCTGACCCTTATTTATCCAATCCACCACTTTCCCATTTCTCTCAACCTAAGCACAATCCACCATAAAAATTCCTTTTTCTCCTGCTCTCTCTGGTCTTCTGACAACTGGTTTACCGTCTTCTTACAGCATCTGCGAACATCACCTGACTTGACGCACTGCTCTTGAATAACCTGGTTCCCTGCGCTTAGCTTTTAAGTAGCACTTTAGAATTTTTGAGTTTATGATTATGGGTATGCTCTTGGAATGTTTTGGGCTTAACTGTCATGTTTTGTTGTTGTTTTGCTTGTTTCGATTTTCTGGGTTGAATTTAGGGCTTGACGAGATACAAATGTCCTTTGATAACTATGATGATCCTAGCCATGACTGTTTTCTGAATGTCGCTTCTGTGTAGTTTACGCTGAAAGATCAGTTGTCGCTGTTGTTTCGTAAAAGTTCGTCTGCCGGTGTGCCAACAATTGTTATCCGTCATATCACTGAAGACATTCCCACTGGAAGGTAAGAGTGCCAAGAGTTGTATTGCATGCTTTTACTGTTTAGTTCAGTCTGCAAAATTTACAGAGCAGTTCAGTGTTCCATTAAAAGCTTGTCGATTTGTTATGTTGTAATATAATGTAATAAGACAAACATTTATATAGCACCTTCAATGATCCACTCAAATGTGGTGCATATAGTTCATGTTCTTGTTGAAAAAGAAATCGGGTTATTTGAATAAAATGTTTATGATTTTATTTAACAGTTTTACTTGTTTTTGTTGGAAACGAAATTTGCTTATTTGAATGAAATGTTTAGGATTTTTTATAATTGTTTTTACTTTCTGGATGGAAGATGTAATCCATTTGGTCTTATTTATGTTCTTTTCCATCAGGACACTTATCATCTTTTATGTGGAATCCGTAAACAAGGATCATCACGAGCTATGGCCAGCATCTGAAGTTGTCAGCACCCTGAAGAAATTAAGATCCAGCCTTGATATTCTGGAAATTGAGATTGCGAAATTTGAGCCTGCCAGTATGTCACTCTATTAATCCAATTGTTCTCATATTAATTATGTCTTATTTGAAACACTATTAAAAGCAAAGTCAAACAATCTGAATATTAGGCAAAGATGAATGTTTGCTAGGGGCCAGCCTGCTTTTGGTTAAAATTCCACGGCCAGCTTTTTAGCACAGCCGTTTTTCTAGTGCAGATGTCCCATTTCTCATCATGTTACGTATTCAAGTAAGGTATTTAGATATTAAATAAGTAATACTGTTATTTGGTATATTGTGTTTAAAGGTGTTTATTTGTCTTTGTTTAGTTTGTCAAAACAACTGTTCTGGTCACGGAGTTTGTGACCAAGTGACCAAAATCTGCATCTGCGATGGCTTTTGGATGGAAGACTTCTTTAAGGCATACTTTGGGGATCAGGAAACCAACTGTGGTATGTCATTCCTCTTAATAAACTTCTTACCTGCATCGCTTAGCTGAAAAGCAAGCATCCTGCTATTTTTGCACGGAAAAGATCCACAGACTCTTTGCAGGATGTGGTATTAGGTGATTTCAAGAGAAAGCTTATGAATTGTGCAGATAACTGTGTTGGTGTTATTTATTGTCTGTTGGTGTTATTTATTGACTGCTGGTGTTATTTATTATTTCTTGGTGTTATTTATTGTTTATTGGTGTTATTTATTAACTGTTGGTGTTATTTATTATTTCTTGGTGTTATTTATTGTTTATTGGTGTTATTTGTTGTCTGTTGGTGTTATTTATTATAACTGTAGGATTTTGTAAATGACATTTTCCACTCAACTGTTTCTTCTGTTGTAGATTGGAGCGTCTTATACGTCATCATCATTGTCTTCTTTGGAGTTGTTGCTCTTGGTGCCACGTTTTGGGCAATTGTCTGTTACTGCAAAAGGTAACTTGTTTTGTTAACGTCAACCCAGCTATCCATTATGTGTACCATTGTGGAACGTTTTGTTAGTGCCTTGTCATGGGTTTAGTTACAGACGTCGATTCTAAAGACAAAAGTTTGTGGTTGTATTAAAATTTATTTCTCTGTCTAAACTGCACCGAGGTACACAGGTCATTGTGAGCACTGATTGTGAGCAACTTCTTGTCACTTCATTTGCTTCATGGTGGAGAGGTGTTCCAGGCAGCGAGGCCTGGAATTGGAAAACTGTTTGCTAACTGTATACATGTATCTGGACACTAATGTGGTGTCTTTTAAATGCGTCACAGAAGTACTGCATGCACTGATACACTGGCCTAAATGCTGTTAAAGTTCATTAAGATAAAAGTTCATCCATAGGGAAAATTTGCTCAGATAAATAGGAAAGTCACCACTGGTGGGTCATCTCACACACACGCACACACGAGCCCAGCCAATGGAGTCCCATACAGAGTTGACAGATACATATGAAGTCGATGTATTTATTTATATGTGGATATGCCTCTGTAGCACCTTTTAAGAATCTCTCAAAGGTCAACACCTTTGAACTGGCAAAATGACAGACCTAACAAGGTAGTTCTTAAGCTAAGCTGGAATGTTTCTAAAGTGAATCAGACACAAATCTGTTGTGTACGTTCCGCGTTTGCTGGTGAAGCTGCATCAGCTGAATCTCTTGTCAATGCACTTAACATAACACGTTTATAGGAACGTTACAAAGGGACTGTGTGCATAGCTATCTAAATGATCTAAAGAAGTGCATTTTAAGGGGCAGAACTTTTTCAAATGTGTGATGAATAGATCAAATGCTAACTTTACCCTACATCAAATGCCCTGTGGTGATGGTTTGTAGGTACAGGTGTTCGTACCTTAAGCCTAAGCTCAAGCGACATCGTTACTCGGGGTCGTTAGAATCACAGTCGGAGGATTCCTTCAAAATAAATGAACAAATGGAGCTCATTCCAAAGTGTAAGTTTTTTCTGAAGAAAGTGCAAATATGGTAGAGCCAGGCATAATATCTAGTCGGCTACTTAGTCTTTAGTCATGGGCTAATTGGTCTTTAGCTATGGGCTACTTAGTCTTTAGCTATAGGCTAACTTAGTCTTTAGCTATGGGCTAATTGGTCTTTAGCTGTGGGCTACTTAGTCTTTAGCCGTGGGCTACTTAGTCTTTAGTCATGGGCTAATTGGTCTTTAGCTGTGGGCTACTTAGTCTTTAGCCGTGGGCTACTTAGTCTTTAGTCATGGGCTAATTGGTCTTTAGCTATGGGCTACTTTGTCTTTAGCTATAGGCTACTTAGTCTTTAGCTATGGGCTACTTGGTCTTTAGTCATGGGCTAATTGGTCTTTAGCTATGGGCTACTTAGTCTTTAGCTATAGGCTACTTAGTCTTTAGCTATGGGCTACTTGGTCTTTAGCCGTGGGCTACTGGTTTTTAGCCATAGCTGTCACTGTTGTGTCATAGCATTAACAGCCTGTAAAAGTGCAGTGGGGCGTCGTTGGTTGGTGTTGGGTTGCTGATGCTTTTACCTTTAATTCCCGCATCAGGTGCTTTAATCTATGCTTGTCATGCAAATTTGAAAATTCATTTGTCAAGCTATGTAACCCATAAGGAGAGGTTGTTGGTTGTGGTGTTTGTACTTCAGCTGAATAATTCTCTAGTTCAAGACTGTGCTTTTGAAGACTATTGTTACCAGAAGTGTGTCATTAGTGAACGATTGTCTTATTTTCTTTGATCTGTCATTATGAAACTTGTTATCACACTGGATTACACAAGTTCTTGTTAATTTACAGTTTATTTATTAAGCAAGCATTAGAGAAATTTAAGTCTGTGTAGCTTTGTTTGCCTGTGTTAGCAGCAAGACCAATTCAGAACAGCAGCCTGATGCAGTCCGAGTCGGAACTCTCAAGCGAAGAGCTGCTCTTTGTTAACAGCAAACGAATAACAAATGGCTTTGCAAAGAAGCTGAACAATGGCTCGGCTGTTTCTGGCACGAAGCCAAAGACAGCTGCATGACAAAATCTGTAGATGGATGGCATTGGTTTGAATGTTGCTGAGCTGTTTCGTTGATGTCGCTTTCAAAAGGTTGAAAAACGACTGGCTTTGCATTTGTGTCGGCTGTTTTATGAAATACGGTTGTGAGCACTTAGGTTGCATAAATTTGGGCCTATGATTCATTTGCATTGACTAATACTATTTTTGGGATGCTATCAGCCGAGTTTTATTGTAGCTAGTTTACTGTGTAACGAGGGGTTTAATACTGGTACTTAACCTTTTAGCTGACGCTCTTCCATGTGGTTATTAGGTTAGTTAGAGCTTTAACTCTTCAACATCCATCAGAAACTAGGATTGAGCCGTGCTTAATTGGCTTCAAATGACACTCTGACTTAAAGGCTGCAAGGGTTAGGGTTTCCAATTTTTGTAACAATGATTATGACTTTAACGTATTGCTGTTTGCTATTGTGGGGATGCTTAGATTTCATTTGTAATAAGTATTTTATCAGTGGTAAAGTTGCAATGTTTCAGAAAAGATGACAGAGGAGCTTCTGCTGTTTGGATCCTTCTGGTTCTAGACCTGTGTATTTTCTGAATAGATTTAGATGCAGTATCTGGGAACTGAATCTGTTCCCAGGGTGTATGGTGGAAAATGAAGCACGTCGCTTGTGCTGATAACCGAAGAGGTTTTTCCATGATGTCCTATGACTGCTTGTCTTTCAATCACAAACTAATCTCATCTGTTCAAAATGAGTAGCATCAGCAGAATTTGTAGTCTGGGTTTTTGGTGTAAATTGGGATCACAATTTAGGCTTATATTTCTTTATGCGCCCTGAATCACTTCACCCATCTGGAAGAGGTAATTAAGATTAAGTTTGCGCTTTGATCTGATTTTCATTTTGTTAGAACTAAAAGCAAAAATAGTTCAGACTCTTCAAATTAATGCATGTTTAAAGAAAGAAATTTTGTGTTTGGTTTACAAAGCAACTGGCTGACAATGCACAGTGGTTCGTGACAGCTGAGAGCAGCTTACAGTTGAGCTGTGTTTGTTCCGTGAATTTCCAGTTTGTGTGAATAACCGATAGTCTGTGATGCAGATCAGTGGGAGGATTAGATTTTGATATTATTGTAAATTTCAAGACTGTAAATATTCGTTGACAAAGTTTGTAAATTAATCTGGCGGCATATGCTTATTATTATTCCTGTAAAGAACCGTTATGTGGCGCATGTTTCTGTGTAGCTAGAGTCCTGGCAGGTTTGAAAACGCTGCCATTTTACGCTTTGATTTCTGATGAACTGCCACTGAATTTGCCGTCGAGCTGTTGGTTTTCAGGCATTAGAGCAGTTGACAAAAGTTTTGGCATTTGATACAGATAACATAATCATAATTGCACATGTATGTAGCACCTCTTCAAGAAAACTACTCAGAAGTTCAACCGACCTGAGGTATATATAAGTAACCGCTTGAAAGTCTGACGATGATGTTGAGGACCAATTGTCACTGATGTTTGTGTCACGATGTGATGTCGTGAAGTTAGGCTTGATGCTGGTGACATGTGTTCAGCATCTATGTATAAACTATTGTCTGTATAAGTGTGTTACTACTGTCAGAGCTTTTTGCGTGTTTTCTTGCCGGAGGTGCAGTAGAAGAGAACTTGGATTTGTTTGGACCGTGGTTTAATTGCCTTGGAAAGACATTTGAAGTAGATGAGGAGTTTTACGGTAAGTAGGAAATTACTATGGTACGCTGTTCCTGCTCTGACGATTTGGGAGAGTTTGCCTGCTACTGAATTGTGTCCTTGATTCATATCATTATTGTTTTATATTTCTATCAATATGGTATTGTTACTGTGTTAAATACATGCAAATGCCCTGTGCTGCTGTAATATATCACTGTGTCATTATTTTCTTATAATTAAGCTTTAATATAATTGATTGTTAGCCATTTGGCCATTTTGGGTAACACGTAAGAGGACCTGGTGGCTAATAATGGAAGAGTGTCGAGAAATCAGGGTCAGAGGCGAGACATAATTTGATTCGCTATAGAAGAAAGAGAACAACAACCGAGGACTGTAATTTTTTGTGCTCCAGTAACTTATGGTACTGCAGCTTTTAAATTTCCACTTTGGCATATATTGAGAAAACAGGCAGAACATTTGCGTTTGTCTGTTTTTTTAGAATTTATGGTTAGAATGTGCGAGTGCAGTGTTTTACAGAAGTTAAAGTCATGGTTTGGAATATGATGCATTGAATTTGCATTAAGTAATGCATTTGTTAATGTGCCATTTGTCCATCAACTGAGCGAGGAATCATAGGCGAGAGATAGTGCGGTGTTGTATAACAGCCGTGGGTTAGAATACGTCAATGTGGTTTGCCTGCTTAAACCTTCATTTGATTCGTTTCAGCGTTTTATGATGATAGATTGGAGTGTTCCAACAATATCGGTATTGCAGATTCAGCACAAATTCAACTTATAGTCATTTAAAGTAGTATTGCGTAGAAAGACCAATAGACCAAAGGAAAAATGAGTACCTGTGCTAACCGCTTGGCTGTGACGCCATGTTGTTGTGCATTGGCAAATCTTTCCGACTCTTTTTTGTTTCTTTGAAAATGACAGATTAGCAGTGCATTCAGGCTAGCTGTAGCTGCTGATAATTTTTGTTTATTCAGAACTTGTCTTCAGCAGATACCTTGTCGCATAGCGGTAGGAGCAGTGAAAAAGCAAACAGTTAGAGCCAAAGACTTGTGTTCAGTAAACTGACTGACGAAAACAGGTCTTTTTACACTTTTACAGGTACTCAGATTTGTTTGTGTATACTCGTACTTCAAAGGAAAATGTATAATATTCGGTAGGCCTATAGGCACTTTATTTATTTGACTGAATTACGATTGTAAATATCAGATGATTGGTGTATATTTTGGTAGAAGTGGATTCTTGTTTGGTTATTTTTATGCTTGTGCAGTTTCTCTTAGGCACAGCAGACTTTCTGTGGTTATTATTATATATTATTATTTGTGCATTTTTATTAAGCGCCACTACCTAATGATTAAGAATCAATCAATGGTGCTAAACAAGGGTAAGTGGAGGACTTGCTCAAGGTCCCTACACAGTAACATCTGAGGAGAGGCTCGAACCCATACTCTCCACATTCAAGCTAAGTGCTGCATTCAGTTGGTTACCATCCCC
Organism: Norana najaformis; assembly: GCA_964023275.1. NCBI lineage: Eukaryota > Metazoa > Annelida > Clitellata > Crassiclitellata > Hormogastridae > Norana > Norana najaformis. The sequence goes on from OZ029922.1 coordinate 24,836,427, forward strand.
AAACAAACGTAATCGACAACTGATTGGGATGTTGTGTTAATGAAACACGTTTTTGTAAGCTTTTACGCTGTGTTTTCGTATGATCAGCTCACGGGTTGAAATCATAAGTGAATGGCATAAGCAACAAAGCTTGGCAGTGTATTTGAACACCTGCTGTGATCTTGATCTGGTATGTAATGTAATGCGATGTAATATGGTGGCAACATTTTTGAAGCACTTCAGTGGATCACTGATACCCCAGGTTGCTTTTATTTTTAGCCTGACTTGTAATGTAATTGTGAGTTCATATATCCCTGCTTGAAGAAGACTCCTTGTTGGTAGTCTGTCCTGAGCTGTCTCGGAATCTGTATCGTGCCAATGCATGCTATAAACAAATACCTTAGGAGTAAACCGTGATAAGACACTCAGTGCTTCCTAATGTCCAAGACCCTTACTTTATAAAATGCCAACTGCCTGTTGGTTCATTCGCCCAATCAGTGAGTTTGTGTTATTTAAAAGGGCACAATGAACAGGGCTGTGTCCTCTGACCCTGAGGTTTTTCTTACCTTCCTTCCGCTAGGTGGCACAGTTGTTTTGCTTTGTTGACTACCGCACACGTGAATTACACAGCGAAGTAGGGAATGTTGTATCTTATTGTTCTCTAAGATCTTTGCTTATAAATGCATGAGTTAATAATGTTTATAAAATGTGTAGCTTCTGTCACTTCTTAGGACATGATTTACAATGTCGCATGGAACCTTCGTGTGTTTGGGGTAGTAAAGCGACTTTCTTAGGTCTTGGCCTCGTCGGCTTTCGTTCTGTGCTGGTGTGACTGATATGCTTAGTCTCTGGGTTTTCATTCCCTCACAGGAGGGACTTTGGTACGCTGGACACTTTTTTAGTCTTTGTTCATAACTGTCTGGTTGGTCAGGGTTTTGCTGTGACACCATAATGCAAGTTATGGCACAGTATGTATCTGAAGATTTATATAGCACCTTTTAATAACATCACAAAGGTACTGTATAATGCTTCATAAAGAATACATGACTACAAAATGTGGCCATGATACTCGGCAAGGAGTAAAAATTACATTACAGCAACGTAAACTTTACAACAAACTCGAGAAGAGTGAGCATCAGATTGTTTTGCGGCAAGAGGAAACATCAGGAATTGTGTAACAGCGTAGCAGAGTAGCTGCGTGTTCACAGGTGGATCGTGTACTGGCTGCAAATGACCATTTTCAACTGCACGTATTGTACGCATACATGTGTACCTACTTGAGTTAAACGATGTATAAGTGTTGTAACAAAACTCCACTTAGGTAATTAATGTCTAATAACCATGGCTCTCCCTGCATCAGTAATTGCTCCTTAAAATGCCGTTAAATTTATACCACTACTGCTGCTTTTGCTGCTCCTGTTCTTGCTATGCTACTCCCGCTGCTGAAGTAACTGCTTCTATACTGTGGCGGATTTGCTATAGGCGGTTCGCTTCCCCTACCCCACCCCTCTTGGTTATATGCCGACGCCCCTCAGACCAGACCCATGCATAACGGACTGCCAGAATGTGGCACCCCTCCGGAAATGCTCTCGTCCCCCATGCAAAGAATCCTGGAACGCCACTGCTTCTATACAGTTCTTTCTGCAGTTAATACTTTACACAACATTACCGCTTCTTTTAATTGTAAATTTGACGTCAGATTAATAAATAGAAATAGCCAAACTAGGAATTCATAAGTGTAGCTTATCTTAGCAATTGCTAATTTACCTACCAGCTGCAATTTGTCTTTAGGATCTATCTTATGATTTATTGAATTCTGCGGGTAATAAATGTAAAAATAGTTAGGAAAACAAAATAATTACATGTAATGCATGTCTGTATGTATCTGAATATTTATATGGTGTTTCTTGCTAGCCTAAGTGATTATTGAGCTGATTAAGAATGCCTGCAAGTTCATTTGTTCTAACAAGTAACAATATTCGACAAATGCGTGGAATTCTTTTGTCAGTTGGAATGCTTTGTTTGGCGTGTTCGTTATTGTGCGTGTTAATTTTTCTCATTTATTGCTCCAATGTTCTTGCTTTAACAGCCTGAGGGTTCATCAGAAGATGCACCCTTTTGTTGCTTTGCTTTCTTATCATAGTCATTATCAGTTTCGACCATTTTGATGAGCTTGGCCCTCTAAGATCGTCTGCCTGTGCACACACTTTCTCTTCCTCAAGTGGCCGTAGTTAGAACAGGCCAGCAGGGCATACTTCTGGCTGTTAAGTGTATGGCTTCTATTCAAATTGGGTGTAACTCTTGAAAGCCATCTACGTTTGACCACTTAATTGTATGGCTTATTGAAATTAGGCATGGCTTATACGGATTAGGTGTAACTCATACAAGCCATACATTTTTGATCGCTTTAGTGATAGCATTCCGTTTGCAAAGAGTGATCAAAGTAGCAGAGAAAGTAAAGTGTAACCTTGTGTTGTTCTTTCAGTATTTTATTCTTTTGATTCTTTTCACTGTAAATTTTGATTTTGAAATAATACTTGTTTCTACCTATGAGTGTTTGTGATGCTATTTGTCAGCTATGTACTGTAGAAACCCTAGAGTCGGCTAAAGATGTTACAGAGCCAGAACTTTAAGTAATGTTAAATTTGTAGGCTCCAACGATGTTGCTGGTGCTGTTGTAAATCACATTGAAAGTACATTTAGGGCCCATCCATATATTACGTACGCAAAATATATTTTCATACCCCCCGTTGCACCTTATACATTTTGTGGACCCTCCCCATGCGTACGTACAACCAAGCTTCTCTAACCCCAACCCCTTTACAAAAATTAATTAGCTAAAGTCATCTATAAGACGTTTATTTAATACCGCACTACAGGCTGCTATTTATTTTCGTTAAACATGATATTTGCTAGCTAAAATTTGTTAACTGTTATGAAGAAAAAACTACTAATAACGCTAACAATTACATTTTAAAAAGTTTTAATACTACATAAAATTGATAAAGCAGGAATATAGTCAGTGATTTGGTTTTTAGTTCTGATTTTGATATTCCATAACTTTAGGTCAGAACAATCTGAACAGAATTTAAATAGGCTAATGTGGAAGTCATAATTAGAAATTTATTTTGCGTACGTACAAATTTTGTCGCGACCCACCCCCTCGCCATACGCACCCGTACGCACAATCGCCTAAATCCGATCGCCCCCTCCTCCCCTCATTGCGTACGTAATATATGGATGGGCCCTTACCCCATACCGTGGCCCACGTCCATCCATGAATGAGTAATGTATCAAATAAACACAAGCTTGTATTTTCAAGTAAGACAAGACCATTATAATGGGTGTATAATAGAAACAATCATAAACAAGAGTATAGTACAATCATTTCAACCACACACTGATTTACAAAATAGATGTTAAATCTATTTGTCAAGGCGAGTCAATTGAACCTGAATAATTACTATGTGTAATAAATACATTACGAACAAGACAGCCATGTTCTAGAATTCTTCACGTGTTCTACTGTTTGAGATCCAGTTCCGAAGTGCATCACATGGACAATTGGAATAAAACATTTATTACGGTTCGACAGATCTGCCCAAAATGTCTGCCGATAACAAAAAATCTCGAGTAAACATCTGTCATATTTCTGAGCGGATATATATATTTCGTGAAGCAGTTAAAACAGAGTAACATAAACGCCTGGCGGCAAAATAGAAAGACTTGACTGAAAAATAAATATCCAACTTGAGGTCGTTTTGAAGCTTGATAATAATCATGATCCCGAATATTCACAAATTGCTTGTAGAAGTTTCCTCGGTAGAAAGTCAGAAAAGTCAAATATCGTACGTTAGTCTTAAAAGAGATTTTAACAATGAAGACTGAACATGGACAACGGAAAAAATGGAAGCCAATTATAAGAACATTAAGACAAGATTCATCAAATTATACACGGCCAGTTAAATTACTCAGAAAATGTACAGCAACTGTCAATGTGAACATATATACGTGATTAGCCAAAGACACAGATAACAAACACCTGGAATTACTATAATCAGAGATATTTGTGTTTTAAAGAATTGCTCTAAAAATATCAACTTTTATAAATGTAAATAGGTGAAGGTATCATCAAACTGCAAATTGCTGACTGGAAGAAAACAATAGAGTTATTATTGCCATCAGAATAAAGTCCACGTTTGGTTCTGTCGCTTGGTGACTTGCACAACGCAATCTTGAAGCAAGCAGTCGCGAAATTCTCTTTGTAATAAAAATCGAATATTCTGTGAGCAATTGTAAAGAAATTAATTCTTGTACTTTGGATATTCAGCTGAAGAAAAGCCTAATCAGCACTAAGAAACAACGTCGCAGTTTAACACTAATAACACAGTTCTTCAAAATATGCTTCAAGGCTTGAAACCAGAAAATTTCAGCCAAATTCCTTACTAGATGCAACCGGTTGAGACCAATGGCTTCCTGTAAATCTGAGTTACAACTTGTTTCCTGAGAGATTATTTAACAAATTTTAAAAATCCATTGTGTACAAATATTGTTACCGAAAAAAAACCCTTTAAGCCCCATTCTGCTACCCCTGAAGATTCTCCCACACCCTCCAGACAGCAGCAGATGAAATTCTGCCATGGTTGAACGACTTTTGCTCAGCTAAGCCTAACCATTGTTTTATGCTTACTCATGCATGCCAAGCTATCATATACTTTATGCTATACGTGCACTACTCATATGCTACATTTATACTACATTCAAATCTGAAATAATTAGTTGGCCAAACTGTCTTCCAGTTCCAGCGCCAAATCCAAAAACAGATCATTGGAACAAATATTCTGTTCAGACTGGGATACTGGTTGCCGTGGCGACCAGTTTCACTAGCACAGTCTACGGTGACACAAACCTGAGCGTTTCATGCATCACAAGTCACAACTACTGTAGTTAATGTCATGTCTTTGATAAAAGAACTCCGAAGAGGTCTGACAGATAAATTACACAAAGATAGTGGTCCCGTTTGGCGGAATGGACTGAGCGTAAGAATCACCGATAAAACCCGATGGCTGCTAAAAAGTAGCTAAGCCAGTTTCCATAGCAACTGCAGCTTGCTTGACAACACTGATCAGCATGGATCCCGGCAACTATACACCAACCGTCTCAGTCCAAATACAGATAATCTCACATGTTTTATCGAAATACAGCAATCTCTTTCGACAAACACCACAGCACTTATATGTGAAAGCAGAAAAATAAACAAACTCACAGGTCGTTCGTGTTTACAATAAGAAGACCCAGCGACAATAGTTTGAACTAAAGCAAGTCATCGTACACTCCCACAACAATAAAACCTCAGAAATCATCCGTTAAGCTCTCTTTCAAAAGCAGAATTGCTATCCGATCTAGAACAGCACTTGGATATGCCGGTCTTTATTCATAAATTGCTTCAGTCTGTCGTGCTTTATAAAGCCAAAAATGCAAAGAAGTGCAAAAAAACTGACACAGCTATCCCGTATTATAAAGCAAAGTAAGAAAAGTCTCTGCTGTACCTGCCACAATTATTTAGATTTTTCAGACGTACATTCCAACAGAAAAAGCAAACAACTTCATTTCCCTGCCGCAAAGTTTAATACTTACCATGAATAAATAAGCAAATAAATTAACAAAAAGGCTAAGAAGACCAGTTAATTTTGATTCGATACCTGTCAGCAAATCTCTAAAGAAATTATTACTTAAATAACTGGTGTCTAAAAATATGTACTTTCTAAATCAAAAACACAGAAAAATAAGCATGCACAATTCTAGGTCAGCTTTTACAACACAAACGAAACAGCTTTTGATCGTAGATCTATACAAGTAACTAAAGCTAAACTACTCATCTTAAAATAATCTCAAATTTACACATCAGCCTTGGCAAATCAAACGACAATTCACAATTTGGACCTGACACAAGGAAACGCAGAAAAGAAAAATCCGACATTCAGCATGACATCAAGCAGTAAGAGAATTACAGCCAGCATTACGCAATCAGGAACAAATAGACCACGATAATAAAATGACTTATACTCAGTCCCTGCCTTGGTTCACGCCACCTGAAACTTAAAGATAACAAAACCATCGTGGTTAATACCAAAAGCCGGACAAAGATCATAAAAATTAGACCTTATGGTAACGAAACAGCCTGATCTGATCCCAGTGCTAACATCATGTGAAAGTCAGACACAAAGCAGACACTGGCAAAACGTGCTCGTAAATCTGCAGATATATGTATAACAGCAGCAGCTCTCTCTAGTACTAAATCTGCAGATCCCTAAACGAACTTGCTACAGAAGACAGAGCACATACACACATACATACACACACACACAAACACACAGAACTATACAGAATTCAAGACATTATGTATAAATATCATTACTACATTTAGTAACAAGAACGCATTACTAGGGATAATACAGCAACACGCTAAACCATCCTTCAGTTTTGCCTCCATTCTTCTCAACGTTCTGTATTCATCTCAGTTAACTCTTGTTGATTATTCGGATATTCGTTTTGTGTCAATCACACTGCTCCGTATTTCCATTCTTACATCACATCATTAGCTGCAACACATTCGGAAGAAAACATCGCACATGACCAGCAGGCACCAACAATTTAATAACACACTACATTACCATGAGGTATACTACTACATCACCAATTTGGGCAAATACATTACCAAGAAGCACGAAACACGAGATACATCGTTACACTGTTAATCTCCACACTCTTTCAACACATTACATTATCAATGAGCATGCAACACTTCCAACACAAATTCCCTGCTATGTAGTCAGGCTACCGAACCACTCAACAACATGTTACAATACCGACACACGTGCTACGCTACACAGAAAAGATATCCTGACTATCTCAAAACCAGCACCAACATGTTACATTATCGGCACATATATCTTCTTCAACACAACGAGGTATCATTATGCTAACAATCTCAGCATGTTACAGAAAACAGTGTTAACATGTCAGACCATCAGTTCCATTATCATCATTAGCCTCAACATGCTAAACAATCATGTACGATAAGTTAAGCAGTGTAGCTAGACACAGCGGAACTGAGTAAAAATTCCCTGTCCACACGCAACACTGAACTAGATCAATGCAAACACAAGACTAAATACATTGATGATATGATGGAAGAAGACGTTTCCAACTGTAACACAAATACTTTTCAGATGCTATTATATAAATTACTATGACATACAAGTACATAATGAACATCGATAAGAGTAGCAAACACGCAACAAATAAGACAAGCAAATATTGCATTTAACAACTTACACAAAAACATAAACCGATATACGTATATGTATATATGTATATAGATGGCATTAATTGGTTTATGTATATATCAACTTTAGAAAATACATATATAATACTGGTATGTATTTACACACACACATACACATATGTATTAAAACCCGGAAAAAATCTACATTTTGAAATTCAATCTTCTTTAGAAGAATTAAATCTGACTTCTTGTGTTACATTACAATTCACTTGGTACGAAAACGTGTCATACAGAGTTTCAGATGTGTGTATTCATCATTTATATATACAGAATACGTTTATACACTTGATACTAAATCTCTACACGTATATATGCTAAATAAATACTTAATTTACAAACGATTTCAAACATCCTGTTGACAGTGAACGTACGCACATACACGTGATTCATAACATTCCAATATTACACTGTCAACCAAGTTTAACAGCAATTTTATTTCCGATGTTTGCTCTTGAAGTGTATGAGCCATCTGTAACTGACACTAGCTCAGACTGATATGAGCAACAAGAAAACGGGAACAAATCTCCAGAATGACCTGCTATAGGACAGATGGGATTCAGGCTTTCACAGTTCCTTTAACAGACAATAGTTTATAGACAAGACTCAATTCTCCCATAACTGTGACAAATATTAGCACAAACAAAAAGTTATCGTCTTTCCACTTCAGAAAGCGAATTCAAACGAGTTATGGAAGCACAACACATACCAACAAAACACAAATATCGTACATGAGGTAGTCAACAGCTTGGCTAATTCACAATCTATCACTCAACATTTCAACATTCGTGATATTCGCACCAACCAGTACAACTGGTTAGCAGTGTTTCTGAAGCCTGCGCTGTAAATGAAACTTTTCGCACTACGTTCAAAGTTGATGCCACACCAGCCTAATATCCAGACAAGCGCCTGGTAGTGGCAAATCCATTTTATATCTGACTTCCGTTGGTGAGGTGGAATTTGACAGCAGCCTGACTTTGGGTTATGATGTTCTCTGTGATATTCCACATCTGTCATTCATGAGCGACACGGGCTATGTGCACGAAGAAGCCAACAGCATCCTCAGCTCTATGTCCGCACATATTGCACTGGAACGGATCGTTGTATCCGTGGTATCCCATGTGCAGCGAATAAGTTACGATGTCTCGGAAACCCATTCCGCAGTGCTGGCACATGTTGTACTCCTTTCCAGGCGACTCACGAACTATTTTCTCTGAACGAGAAACATGCCCGGTGAAGCCTTCACAGCCCTTACTGGCTGAATCGCTACAACTGAGGCTGTCGCTCACCGGCTCCTGATCGGATACATCACTGTTCTTCGTGTTGTACTCGTGCTCCGCCTTTCCAGCATCACTGTGGCGATGGTTGCCATCAGCAACATCTGAAGGTCGAGGTGACTCTTTTCTCCAATCCCAGGTACTGTTGTCAACCTCGTTGTTACTGTTGGGTCCTTCATGTCCTGGCTGGCAGTCACTGTCGAAGGAAGATGCCTCTGAACCTTCCACCGGACACTCTTCCTCTTCCCAGTTGTCCTGCAGTGTCAGGCTGATCATGTCGAGCTTGCAAGCCTTGCCTTTCCGCGACCTTTTGCGAGAAGCCGCGGCTGACCCTTTGGCCAGTGACGGTGATGTGGCATTACGCAAATCATCTGGTTCACCTGCACCGATTTTCACGGCTGGCTTTGTAGCATCTTCTGAATGTTTTGCTGACAGATCCAGAGGACATTCTGTGCTTTCCCCTTCAGAATTGCTCCTCTTTATATCTTGTGGATTTAGCAGAGAGTCTGGTTCGGTGTGAACCTTGGAAATTCTGGAGGTGAACACATCTCCTGAGATCCTTTGCTTGGAATATGACGTAGAGAAGTGGCTGGCCACTTCATCAGAAGGTTTGATTTCGTTCATCCGGTCAGGCTGGTAGCAGTCAGGTTCTGCGGTAGCCGAGGCATCGTGCATAGGTGACCTGGCTTCCAGTTTGACACCGAAACTGTTGAGCTTCTCGACATGCTCCTTCTTCACGTGCTGGGCCAGAAGATGGGAGGAGCTGAACGATGCATAGCAGAAGCTGCACTGAATGGGTAGAGGAGCAACACCAGGCATTCTGTCTGGAGGATAGTAAGAACCACAAAGAGAGGGCATCATTGTGCTGGACAGCTGGCTAAGCAGGCTCAGTGGGTATGCGAGCGACTGAACAGAGGCATTGGGCAGGGGCATGCTCATCGGAGGTAGGCTGGATGGAATCGTCATGCCGTTCGGTGGCTGGCTGCTAAGCGGCTGACTGCCCAGCGATGGCACCCACGAAAAATCATTTCCCTGAGAAAATGGCATCACAGGAGCAGCACTGGTCGGGAAAACTGGCATCAGAGGCGGCGGGCTAAGCGACTTGGAGGGCTGTCTAACCTTGCGCGGGCCACGCGGACCTCGAGGGGGTCCACGCTTTGACATCAGCTCAAAGTTCCCCGAACCGTCCTTGGGCAGGCTGCCGTCTGGGTTAAGGACGACGGCCGGCACGTGCTTCTTGTTGATTAGATGTAGCTTCAGCGAGTGGCTGTACTTGGTGGCATATTTGCAGCTTGCACAGCGGAACTGGTAGATGTTTGTGTGTGACTTCATGTGACTGTTGAGCATTGACTTGTTGACGCAAGAATAGTTGCATTTAGTGCACTTGAACGGCTTCAGGCCCCTGTGGTTTCGCAAGTGGTATTCCAGGTGGTGCTTGAACTCCGTGACAAAGCTACAGTACTGACATTTCAGCTGCTTTTCCTCTTTTATGTGGATCTTGTTATGACTCCAGTGCTCCTCCTAAAACATCAGTCATGATGCACATTCCAATTAAAATACGCATCATTTTATCCAGATCAGCTATTTCCTCTACTGGAAACTTAACATGACTAACATTAGACTCGGGTGCACTGCCATCGTTCATGCCTAGTGCATTAGGTACCAGCGCCATAATTTCAAAGCACTTTCTGACTATATGGCTGTGTCACAAATCAAAACAGCTGCATCACGAGAAGAACATTACAGACTGCAGTTAATTTTCTATTGTCTTTTGAACTTATGTACAGCGCCCTTTTCTTCGGCCTCGGCCGTGTTACGGCACTATAGAAATTGTCTTATTATTATTATTATTATAACTTCTCACCATTTAAAGTGCAACATTGAAGACTGTTAAATAAATCTGCCTTATGTCACGTGGAACAGTACAGATTGTTCCAGAAGAGGTTAAAATCTGTTTAAATGTTTCTAACTAAAACTGCCAAAACTATCCTGAGCAGCAAAGCTTAAGAAACTGTCTTTTCGGAAAAGCGAGAAATCTTTGAAAGAAATAAACAAAAGTAATGTCAGTGAAAACTCTCACCCTCGAGTAGGAGATGAACCCACACTGTCGACACTTGAAAGTCTTCGGTTCGTTAGCCTTGCTGGGGTTGTGGGGGCTGCACCCATCACCACTCGATTCCGGGTTCACGGTCTGGTCCCCCTGTCCGTGGAATGTCTTCATGTGACGATCAAGTCGGCCCTTGGTGCGAGAATGGTAGCCACACTCTTGGCAGTAGTAGTCGTAGTGACTTTTCAAGTGTATCTGGAACTCCTCATCTGACCGAGCTGTTGCCAGAAAACAATTTTGCACAACTCAGGATTTCTCATAGGCATGTCTACTGGAAACCTGTTATAATGTCGTCTATCACATTATATCAGGATTTGTGTTATGACGAGTCTCCAGTGTGTGTGCATGTGTGTGTGTACTACTGTGTAAGGCAGGTGTGTTTACTACTGTATGTGGGTTTACTATTATGTAGGTGTGTGTTTAGTACTGTGTAGGTGTGTCCACTACTGTGTAGGTGTGTGTTTACAACCTTGTAGGTGTGTGTTTACTACTATGTAGGTGTGTGTACATACGTACGTATGCATGTATGTATGTATGTAAACAATAAATTATTTCGTGTGTTTTAGGCACCTTCCAAAGCTGCTGAAATATGGCTAACAGTCTAAAATGGTGCAACTTACTATCAGTGGTTTCAAGAGCTGTAACCACAGCCACTCAACTCCTAATCTTACCAGTAACTCCATATTCCTTCAGCCCAGAAAAACTACCTAAGGAGAATAAACTTATTAGGGATTGCTCATTCAACGCAAAATCATTACAGAAAGACTTGGTCCGGTTTAGCTATCAGTTGACAGTCATCAGTCTGGCAGTAAGCCTTACCGGTACACAGCCGACAGCATTGTAATTTTTATCTCAGGCTGAGTGGACCTACAGGCCAAAGTAAATTAGGCCAGCACGATAATTTAATAACAGCCGTAATTAACATGATAGCGTTACTTGACCCGCTAAGTATCACAAAACAGACTCATGACACTTCAAACAGTTTGAAAACGCTTAACCTGGAGTTGGAAATTTTCATCAGTAATTAGATCAGAACAAAAGCATGAAGCTCATCGTCGCAACGAGGAGGTCAAAGGTCATTAAATCAAATGTTCATCTTCAAACAGTCTGCTGAGGCAAACAGTTTTCCGGATTAGAAAATTTTAGCTGCCTCTGACTAATTTTATGAACAACATGCTGAGCTGTACAAGGATCCAATAAATAATACATTACAATATACAGATTACATTGTTACCCTGTATTACACTACAAGAATATATATATAAAACGCAACAAATGGTAATACATAAATGTAACTATATAAATATATATCACAGAACAGTTTGCACAGTGAATGCAAAAGGAGATTCGAGACAGCAAATGTGCTTTTTGACTCAACTGCATAACAGTTTGACAGAAGATGCAAGCACTGATTACAAGCTGATTGCCGTCCTAATAATCTACTTCATTTACAGTGTTAGAGCCGTTTGATTTCACGAACTTTTGTAGCACCAGCATTTTAAAACAAGGAACCAGTCACCAGTTATCTGATAAACTTTATCCTGAACTTGTATGAATCTTAGCTTTGTATACAGTGACCTTTAGGGACCTTTCAATAAGCCAAACTGTCATAATGTATGTATATATTATTAAAGGGTTCCACAGATGGTAAATTTATCAATGATATGAAAAAACTAGATGTTTACCCATGAAAGAACAGGCATGGCACACAAAGACCGACTGATCAGAACCACCGTCCAATCCATTCAATGCCTGTCCACCTGGGCCTGGCTGCACGGACGGCTGAGAGAACGATGGTGCATGTAGCATTTCATCACTGAATGGGCGTTTCTTGGGAAGTCCGTTGATAGGAAAGACAGGTCCTGGAATAGAGCCAGATGTCTTCGGAGGTGACATGGAAAATCTGTCGCTGCCGTTCAAGACCGCGTACTTCTGCAGCATCGCAGCCAACGGGTTGTCTTCCACCAGCGCCAAGGATGTTTTGTTGAAATCCTTCAACACAGAGCTATCAAATCTCGTATCAAAGTCTCGCTGAACGTCCAGATCATAACCAACTTTGTGCAACTTCCGCAATGGGTTCAAATAGTTCTGAAACGGCAGCATCTGCTGTTCTCGTCTCCCACCATCGACCGCGTATTTTACCTCAGCGGGAGCGCCAGACCTGCGTTCCATGCCTGGAGATCTGGTAGTTGAGTAAGACCTGGACTGGATAACAGATTCTTTTGTATCCTCAGATATATAATCATCAGAATTCATAGTGTTTCCAGAGTTGCCATCCGCATTAATCTTGCGGTCACCTACAGCATAAGTCTTCTGGAAGTCAAGGATTTCAGAGTCACTCGGATGTCCTCTCTGGAATGCTTGGTCAGGCATTTTTCTTAAAAAGTTTGCAATCAGATTTTTAAAATCACCCTCCAAACTGCTACCAGAACCGAGAACAGCCTGAGATATAGCCTCCGCTTTCTTAGCTTGGTCACCGAAGAAGCTGTTTCCAGGAATTGGCTGCGGAGACAGGGATGGCATTGTCACGTCATGCTCCGGACTTGATCGCGCCAACTCAGCCTCTCGGTTCTGCAGCTTGTGTGTGGCACTGTCTGGCAGCATCGGCGATTCCATATCGTCTTCCATTTCCACAACAGATGGCCTAACAATCCTATTCCACTCAGTAACAACCTTCAGAATCACCTCTACAACAGAATTACACCAGCCATCTAATAAACACACAGTAGGAAATCACAAAGTACAACAGTTACAGCTGCGTAATGTAACTCATCATCAATGTCATCACAGTAAAAAACAAAAGAAATGTGTCCCATATCTGCAAAACCAAACTCATGAGATAACCACCACCACCACCACCGTCATCATCATCATCATCATCATCATCATCATCCACACCATCATTGTTGTCCTTGTATCATCATATCGAGCAAGCCTTGTAAGCAGTTCCACGTAAACCCAGTACAAATTACTCTTCTTGTTATCATTATCCTCAAAATAATTGTACCACTGCCATCCATGAGCCCAGTCTGTGCTGTAACTAGGTTTCACAAAATCTAATCTAATCTAATGACTTCTGTAGCACCATTATCATAAGGCCCAAGGCATCAGTCAATGTTACAAGTGAAATCGCAATCAAAAATCAATCCACTGGAGAATCCAGGTCGAATTCTGTTAGGTCAGAGAAACCAGAAGCCAGGTTACAGTGGGTGAGCAAGCTAAAACAGATGTGTCTTTAGTTCAGACCTGAATGGTATCAAAGACCTGACACAAAACTGAACTGGGCAGTGAATATCAAAGCTTTGGACCAGCTACCGAGAAGGCCTGAAAGCCCAACATTACTCAAGTATGGGGCAAATCAACCTTCACAGTGTTCAGCCATTCAGCAATATGCAGTAATTCTGATTAATTATCCACCACTTGATGCTCTTATTCAGTTGCTTTGATATAACTATTTGTGCATTCTCATTTCTATTTTCTCATATTCTCTTCAAAGCTAGAAATCACATTTAATCCCTGACTCGTTAATGATCACAGCATCGAGAGGAAACAACTTCTGATCAATTTACAACCATAAACCAAACATGACAGGTCATTGATATTCCATCCAAGTCAGTATCTCACATCCAACCAGACTTCGATATATATAATTCGAACTCCATCCGCTAATGAAAAACAAGTAAAATTGGTTCGAAGAAATTGAAAAAACAATCAAGCGGCAAATACGGAGCTTTCAGAAACGCTATCATCCTTTGTGAGAAGCAAGAAGAAGCCAGCGCGCGCTGCAATTTCATTTCCAGCATCGTAAGCAGGTTCCAAATAACAATCGCACCAAGAACAATGGCCAGCGAGTGGAGCGCGTGGCTGGACCGGCCGGCACAGACTTCCACTGGTGGCCACATAAAAAGCGCTCATAAAATTCGGACTGATAATTGAGGAAATGCCATCTGATATACGTGCTGCTGTTCAAGACTGATTAGACTCGTAGAACCCGTCTCCGTGTTTGCTACAATTTGTATTTGGCTGGCTGCAAAGATCGCCCTCAGCCCACAGTGAAACCCTAGTCATCGAGATTTTCGGGAGGCTGTTAACCCTCGATGATTAAAGACACGCTCGAGTTTTTCGGCACAATTTATTATCCGCGGTGTCGGGGTGCATCGAGGACAGTTTTGAGTGGGTGCATCAACAGGTTGGCACCGGCGTAAATGTCAGGAAAAGCTCTGACGTCATTTTGGTCACTGCACTGGAAGAGTGTTACGATTAATGAAATGAAGACATGCACCGCAGAGTCTGCTTCTTATCCTGCTAAACCAGGGTGCTTCGAACCAGCTTAGTCTTTATTGCACCGTTCATATTTGGCAGTACTCAGAAACGTAACGATCCAACGATATCAAGAAGCCATAGAAAATGCCACATAAAATCCGTGAGTGCGTTGTCCTTTCTTCATCTCTCTTCTGTGCACAGCTATCGGCCGGCTTCTTGGCACCGTCACTTCTTCGAGACCTGTGCATTTGACCCTCTTTGACAGGAGGTCAAAGTCAAAGATTGGCCAAAATGATGTTCAGGACCAATTAAATATCAATTACATAATTTTATTTCCTCTGCATATACAGCTATCAACTTCTAGAAGTTGCCACCCCAAGGCAAAGCGGATGCTTTTCGATAAGAGGTTAAAGTTTAAAGTTGTCAAACACAATGATCATCCAATTAGAATTATATTCATCTTCATCATACTCATCATCTGAATGACGATGATCACTATCATCACCATAATGATCGTCATCATCCTTTTATCATTTTAATTGTCATCCTAAAAATCAACAGCGGCACCAGCAAGCTACAGCAGCATAAAAAATGCAAGCAACAAGCTCTGTGTAACATCATTTTATGACTTCACCTCTGACATTGTTCTCCACTCCGTTCTAATATCATTTAAATTACTCGCAAATAGCGCCATCTGTTGTTTTTTAACATTTGAGCATGTTTCTAACAGCAACAGCCGGTTAACTCCTAGTATCAACATCCTCTTACAGCAGTACCCAACTCCCACATCACAGTGATTACAATTCTCGCTCTCATGAAAATCTGAAGTCACATTAATTAGCATTATTAGTAATCAGATATATTGACATCGACCTAATTCAAGAATTCACCTCCAGTGTGCTGGAATTACATTACAGTAATTAACTGTCACATTACAGCTATTACAGTTACAAGGTATTGTGAAAATCATAAGTGGCATGAGCAATTTTGAACTTACCCATCCCTGTCTTACATAGGTTCATAAGTAAGATGCTCAAGAAAGGTATGTGCCTTCAGATTGGCTTTTAGGAAGTGCTATGTATGATAAATTTCTCAATACATGACATAACATTAACCTATGTCAAATTCTTAATGCTATCAGTTTAAGCATATCAAGCTGTAGCCTAACAAACCGTTTTGACAGCCATTTATTAAAAAAATCAAGGGCCCTGGAATACCTAGTCAATAGTTCATCACAAACATCTTTCAACAACACTTAAACAAGAAGTCTGTGAGAAAATACATTCAAAATCATCCCAAATTTTTCAAAGTTCATTTCTTCGCAGACCTCCAATAAAATCTACGCATTATTAAGTACATCTGTCTACATAAACTGAAAGGCTTAGGCCAAGTGAGGCTGAAACGGTTTTTATAAAGACAATACATTGTCCTAAGTGGGACCCGGTGGCTAAACCAAACACACCGGCCACTCAGAGAACGGAATTCAGAGAGAACTACTCACTTGAATAAACCCTTTATCTTGCAAAAGGCCAAGTTCAAGAGAAGGCAGAGGGCATGAAACACAGAAATAAAGACAAGCAGAGAAAGAGCTGAAAGCAAAGTACAACATTCTTTAACAGGCTTTCATTATCGACTACAAGTGTAAAGTTGGTAATCCCTCTGGCACATATCACGTGAACATATCTGCACGTTGAAGAAAACGTATGTCCCCAAAGTTTCATAGCAACAACACTCGTTGACAATGAAAACAAAGTCTTAGAATTTTGAATGTTTCTAACTTAAAAACTGCTCGTAAACCAGAAATTGTTACAATTAGAACACATCAATACGTAACATCTGGAATTAAGAAATTTAATTTTTAATTTTAATAGACTACCAGTAAACTACAAATGCTTAAAACCAGAAAAATGCTAAATGCTGATAAGCAGAAGACTATAACTAAAGAAGATTATTATTACTATTATTATTACTATTATTATTATTACTACTACTACTACTATTACTACCACTACTATCATTATTATTATTATTGTTACTATTGTTATTATAAGGCTATTTAATAAAGACTCCAAGTCAAAATTCTTGTTGTAATGAAGCCAGTTACAGTGAGACCCCAGTTATTTAACAACACTTTAAGGTCAATGCCAATGCTATGAACTGTCTTTTAATCAGTTTTTCATACCGGCTCCAACCAGGGAGGATATACATATGCCCTCTTTACCAACCCTCAACCCAAGGGGGTGGTGGGCAGGGCTTCCCTGTCTAACAGATCGACTGCTAGACAAATAAAAAAGCTGGAGACGGTACCAGAGTCCCTGACATCCAAGCAATAAAACCTAATATGCAATTATGAGTGCACATCAAAATCACCATCAACAGAAAACAAATCCAGGATCTCCTGTTCCTCTTGAAATGAACAGCGAATGGGCTGGAATGCAGCCCAACGAAGACTTCACGCCTTCACCCCCCCCCCCGTTCTCAGAAACTGTAGGATGGGCAAAACTCGTCTAATTCTTACAATTAAACCCTTATGTTTCAGATCACTACAGTGTTCCAATAAATCTCTAGTTCCGTCTTGTGAACCAGATTGGCACCTCCTTGACCCTAACACATTAACCTGAAATATTTGATCTTCAACTCAACTCTTTCAACAAAACCCGGCTTAACAGTGGCCATCTCTATAATACTTGACTAGCTAAGTATCATAAGAGCCTCATCATTCCAAAAAAATCTTTTTTAACTTCTCATCAGCTCTCGTGTATGACATCTCCATTCAGCTTTGTATCCTTATCACACCCTTTGCCACCTCATGAATAAATATACGCATACGATTCCTCACTCAGCCGATGGACATATGGCGTGTTAACAAATGTCTTACTTACTCTTACTGTCTTACTTATACCACCACATGAATATATATATATAATATATATATATATACAATATATATATAATATATATATATATATACACATATCAGCCTTTCTTGGTCCTCTTGAGAAAATAACCAATCCTTCAAGCAAAGTAAAACACTATTATGTTTGTACTGTAATGTAATATAATTCATCTAATGTAAAGGTAGGTAAGGTAAGAACTCATTCATTACATGTTCCTATCAGCAATAGTTCTAGTGGGTGAGGTACTAGAGCTGTTAAACCCTACATGTACACAAAACACCAGCAATCCAACAACTTAAAATAATGCACAGTTCTGCAGAAAGTGTCTCTAGAAATCCCTGTCATTACAATCAAATCAATATTTTTTCTGACGCTGTAGAAAGCTAGGCAGAACGATTCCTCATTCATCTTCCAGTTAGATTCCTTACACTTCTGGAAGAAATATCTCCCAGATTCGTCTTGAATTCAGGCTCTCTAAAATTCTGTTTCTTGTTCAGTTAAGAGATGAAAGATTAATCCCAAAATCAGGGCAAACATAGTTTCACATACAGAAACAATCTCTTACCGACAAGCAGAAGGTGTCAGTCGGTCAGGCCATGCGATACATCCGTGTTCACAAAAGAAATCTCATGTGCAAAAAACGACAGCCTCTATCATACAGTCCTATTATACCTATTCACGAGTTGTCACTGGGTTTATGCTTAAACAGAATAACATTCACCATACACGTCATCTGCACTTTTCACACGCATGCACACACACATATCACCAGACATGAGCCGTGTAACATAAACACCATCTGTTTACTAAACACACTGCTATGTCAGCCTAACTGTTACTCATATTCCATTTTCCGACAGTTTATCTATATCCTGGATAAAATTAATAACGAGTTGTTCTGGGAAATGATTTTTACTCAGCTGCACCGCGAACAGCCGCTGATTGGCTGACCGGCTGCCCCAGAGACCAAGTGACTGGCTGGCACGCACACACACACAGTGCCCTGCGCCAGCGCATGCTCGCACACCCATGCGTCTGGCCAAGCAAGCCTAGGAATTAAAGCATACCACTGAGTAATTTTTAGGCTTGGAAGTGGATCAGTCAGTGTATAGAAGCCAAGTGGAGTCGTAAAACATTCTCGCAAACGCCGCACAACTGCGGGCATCACGAAGGGAGTGACAGACCTGAGACAAGACTCTCACCGAAGGACGGATGAACAGCAAAAACACAACGAGGCTGAGAAAAGCACGTTGTGTTCACCCACATAAACAATCTCCGAGTATCTGAGTAAAACCCGGGAGGCCATTTACTTGACAGAACAAATCGGGGCAGCAAACGTAGAAAACGTCAGTTTTGGGCGTCCAAGTGGACAGATCCAAGTCATCAAGTAGTTCTTCAGATTATACAAGTCCCGACGCTGTTAAACTATGTGGGCTAGGCCAACACAAGTGAGTACTGAGTACCTCAAAGGCAGATGATTGATAAGCACCTTAAAACACCATAAATCCACCATAAATCACATCCAGTGGCTCCTACCTGCTTGTTCTTGTGTGACAGGCAAAGTTGACAAATCAATTCAGCGATAAAACAAATAGTCATTCGATAAGACGACGATCAATCCTTTCCATCAGACTCACGTGATAACCCTGTCAAAGAAATAATCAAAAATTACTAATTACAATAATACTTATAAATACAATCTGAAAATTGTCCTAATCAGGGTCATCTTAAGGGTAAGTAATCAAGTTACCATCAAGCACAAGAGGTAATTAGATTACCCAAAAACAGCATTCAGCAAAAACTATTTAAATAAATATTAAATAATTTGAAATAATTATTAATTTCCACTTGGCCAGAACTAGATAAATCAGTGCCATTGAAAATACCATTTGTTAATTCTGGATTTATTTTAATCTTACATTCAACATCAAGCGCCTAAACAATTAAATAAACCTATGTAAACAATAAACTACTCAAGTAGTTTTAAATAATAAGACAGATTAAGTAAGCTTGCTACAAAGAATTTGCTTAAATCATTTACACAAAACACAGCCTTAACAGAATGTAACTCAAATGAAGCAGTTTATGGTAGAACAAAAAATGTAATAAAAACAACATCAGACAACAGAATAAAAAACCTCACACAATGCAATAAATATACTGCAAAATAACAACACTATGGCAAACACTAAATTATTTAAACCAGCAGATCACCTTTAAAACCCCACAGACAGCATTGCTTTTTCTAACACCTTTTCTTTCGGTCAGCCAAATATCAACTGATATATATTTGGCTCAAAACAGCACAAAGCTGGACAGTGCGTCAATAGCGGGCCAGTGAGCGAGCTTCTTGTAATTTGTGGACCACAGTTCTGGGCCAGGAGTTCGGTATCTATCTCCATCGACTGTCCATCGGCACAAAATGAAACGTCTATGGCGGAGGAGGGAGGAGTAGGGCTAAAGCGGCTAGACTTACGACGCCACGACACCACCGTAGCAGAGAAATAGGTCCAATTCCACATCCAAATACATCTAACGTCTACCTATCGACATTGCCGCTCAAGCCCGGCCCAACGATATCTGCAAAGATCCTATTAGTGGGCAGAATCTACAGACCCATTTTCGCTCCCACACCCAAAGAACTCTGGCTCAGATGAGAATGCAAATGAGAAGGCTATAAACAAGTTATGAAACCCCAGACGCAGCAGAATATTAAACAGTTATGTTTTGTGACAGTTGACCCCCGAATTCCATCCTGCGACCAACCAAACCCCCATTAGGCGCACCCTGGGGAGGGTTACCGACGCCGGAGATCAGCATACAATAGTAGCTAGACTAACTCAACATTCCTCTCACCAATACTATAATTCAACCACCAAACCTTCAAAACAAAGAATGAAACCCCAAACAATCTCAAACCCACTCTCTTACGGTCAGTCACATTTAAACAAATGAATTAACATCACAGAAACGTTTTCTCAACAAGACCAAACATCACAGAAACGTTTTCTCAACAAGACCAAACTCAAATTGAAACTTCGTATTAAAATAAGAGGTCCCCATACTAACAGCAATATAAAATATAAATAAAAATGTATTTTATTCTAGTAATGAGTAGTATTATTCAAATGAATATCTATATACTAAATATTAAATCCTGTTATTAATCATCTGTGGATAAAAAGTTCAGCCTAAAGCATTTTAGATGCCAAAGAAATCCCGAGTTTGTAAAAGCACAACAGTAAACACTTTCAAAATATTCATAGCAAGTTTCATTCTTCTCTTAAGTAACCCACAAAAAGTGTAATTCAACGAAGTGTCAATATCATTAAAGACCCTACCTACATCTATCCTATGTTAGTAGTCCCGTTGGATGACCTAAAATACTGGACCATAAAATCAGACGATGAAGCTTTTCTGAGAATGAAACTGCCCCTGAAAAGCCCGAATTCTTTCGACCAGACACAAGTGGACAGATGTTTGGTCAGTTGATAGCCATTTTAGGCTGGCTTCCCGAAGGATGGAGGGCTTAAGGCTACGCAGCATCAGGCTACAACTCCCAGGCCGGGCTCCCACTGGTCTGCCTAGTCAGCAAGAACCGCCTGACCAGGCCAAAATAACATCTTACTCATGCCAAGGATAGAAATAGCACCCGGCACACAAACGCAACAGGATAGGGACACGTACACACACGCACGCACACGCGTGTACGCAAGTACAAGCACATACACACATGGGCAGCAACTGACCAACCAGATCACTGAAATGACCAAAGGTCATGACCCGTAATAGCTACACCCATCCCTACTGACCAATCGCACGGCCCTCAATTACTATGCAAAACAGACGTTATTCAAGCAAGCTGGGCTGTGAACAGAACATTCAGTGGCTAAGGAAATACTTGCACCCTGTCAGAAGAATTCCAGTTAAACAACTCATTCGGTACCGCATAGGTTTTCAATCTACCTGCAGCTGTTAAACTTCAGTGCCAAGTGTTTAAGTTGTATTATTTATAAGAAACCGTAAAATATTCATCAGAAGATGAGCTGAAAAGATGTCTTTGTTTTGGCTCAAGGGAACTGAGTCACCCGGAGTCAACGGAGTACACTCATCGAGAATGTCATTACAACCCCCCTTTCGGCGCTCTCAAGGGCTCTAACCCAATTTCCGCCCCATTCCCTACCCCATCCTCTCTTACCACACACGTAGGACCAAAGCCCCCTCTCTACCCAACATCACTGCAAAGCACAAATAAGAGACCTACCAGTGGCCTTAAAACTCCAAGAGACGTCACGTCTGGCTGGCTGAATTTTAAACCACGGAAGAGAGAGGAAATCAATAAAACACGAAATCTGCTAAAGAATTTAACTAACATAGCTTTTCATGCATCATCGCACTGGGCGCATTCCTATATTCTGCTGCTATACTGTTGTTATTTGCCTAGGCAAAGTCAAGGTTGGTTAATGAAAGGACATTGTTAAACCAGAAAGCCAATACTGCTCAGTGACAAAACAGATTAATATTCTTTACAAGTCATCCACCTATAAGTTCTTTCCAAAAGGAACAACAATTAATTATTATACATATGTCGTTATTCTTAAAAGCAAAAGGAACTGATTTTCTTTTTCTTTTTCACTCAAACTTTATTATGTCTTTCATTTGCGCAGCTGCCTTAAATAACGTCGCCAAAGCCATGGAATAACTTAAGAGTTGTCAAAAACAAAAAGTTTCGACTGCTTAGACGGCTTTGTTTAATTGCTTTTTTGATTTGCTGCAGATGAAACACGCATAAAGCCAATTGTCTTTTCACGTGACGCACTTCAAAGCAACGCCAATAAATCAATCTGAATCATAGAATGCTTTCATTATTCATAATTTTGTGATCAACTGGTGTTGATAAGGAAGCAAGTTATATTGCTTCTTTCATTATTAATCATAGCTATAGGCAGTTTGGAGAATTTCATGTCTCTTTTTCATTAAATTGTTTATCACAACACAACAGCCATTTATTGACAGAACCTGTATCAACGCCAAATTAATAGTTACTCAGCAACTGAAGCAAAAGCCAAAATCAACCTAAAATGGATCAGCTAACAACTGGAACGGCCTATTTGCTGAAATTTTTATGGTAGCAAGGACGGCACTGATACTTAATTTCATACAAAATAACACAGAAGATAGTGCAAAAGCAAACATCTGATACCGGCATAAGCTTGGAACTAAACAGAAAGACCGTCTCCCGTGCTTACAGATTTCACTTTTGCAGATTGAGAAAAGCAAATGAACCCAGCCACAGCATCCTCCAACTCCTGAAGCTTGTGCCAGTGCTTGAATTGTACAGCATCTGCCAAGCCACTAACCCATAAGTAGCAGTTAGTGATGAACTTTAGTGGAGTGGTTAATAGAGCATTATTCTCACCTAATCTAATCTAATGACTTCTACAGAGCATTATCCTTTAATGGCTACATGATCATTGACAACACTGAAGGGAGAGAGTCTTGAACTAGATCTCTCCAAATGGCAATCGCTTATTTATTACAGGTATGTGCTTCAGTCAACAAACAGGCCCATCAATTAGGCAAGGCAAGGTAATCACTAATTTGTTACAGGTATGTAGGTGCTTCAATCATCTTGAACCTGTCATCACCTGTCAATTAGGCAAGGCAAGGTATCTGCTAAGTTATTCAGTTCTCCTATCAATAATATGCCTCAGAGGCTCTATGGCACTACATTTCCAAGTGCACTATTTCCACCCCAAAATGACAGCATTACAACATCAGAATTTGGAAAAGCAATACTACATGTGGAACACCTGTACCAATATTTTTCTAGTTTTCTAATCTCTACTTTTATGCCTCTCTAGACTGACATTCTGTGTATTGACCTGATTACAGTTTGGTTTTGCTGTGCCATCATTTCATGTCTTGTGCATTACATGCCAACACAGTTAGAAGTTGCAAAGTAATAATAAAAATAATAATAATGTCAATAAACATAAACTTCCAGCCGATCTTCAACTTCTGTCAAAAGCCTTGAGCTCTGGACATAGATATTTTCTTACATATTTTAGATTTCAACCCGTATACAGTTACTGCTAACTGACACAGTCTTAACCAGTACACCAACGGCCCATAGTGGGTTAATTCTCCACTGTAAAAACACCCGCCCCATGACATATGCCAGATGTCAAAACTAGGCACGAAATAGCATTGTATTAAATTTCTAAACAAGGACGAAAACAGCAACTCTGAAGGTGTTTGTGTGCAAAGGTAGATCCCCAAAATAACAAACTTCAGAGGGCTCTCCAACCCCATTCACTGACAATGGTCCAGTTAAAAATATAGGTCACTGGACCACCAAAATGGCGGTCAAAGGTTAATAATAGGTCCAGGGCAAAGTGCAGTCATTGAAAAACAAGACAGTCCAATAATGCAGAAAATGCTGCGCAGTCGCGCAAAGGGTTTGAAGGTTTTGAAGTTACGGACTTGTTTACTGAACAGAAATGTTCTGGAAATGTCTAGCCCAGAAAAGCAAATGGTTCATCTGTTGTATTTATGTGCATTCATGTGCATATAATGCACACATATACGCGACTAAGCAAAGCATGCATGTATGGACATTTCCATAGGCTGTGTGACACGGCATTTAAAAGATGTCCTTCTGTTCATTTCAATCTACTATATTCTTCATTAGTATACCACCATTATCTGTTAACAAGGCATGAATGAATGGCAATTGTGCATTAAAGATTTACTCAAAGGTGCATTAAAGACTTACTCAAAGGTGCATTAAAGACTTACTCAAAGGTGCAGTAAAGACTTACTCAAAGGTGCATTAAAGACTTACTCAAAGGTGCAGTAAAGACTTACTCAAAGGTGCATCAAAGACTTAACTCAAAGGTGCATTAAAGACTTACTCAAAGGTGCATTAAAGACTTACTCAAAGGTGCAGTAAAGACTTACTCAAAGGTGCATCAAAGACTTACTCAAAGGTGCATTAAAGACTTACACAAGGATGCGTGAACCTGCACGTTGCATTGTTTACATTTTTTGTATGCATTATTGCATTTTTACATTTTTATACATTGTTGCATTACTGGGCTGTCTTGCACTAATGCAGTTTACTTACTTATTTACTTACTTGTTATACCCCAAGAGAGAAGGGTTGTCCAATCAGCAAACACATGGATTTTATAAAAACCACTCATATGCCATAAATGCTCTATGATTTACAGAAGGCCGTGCTTTCCATCCGATCCATGTTGAATCAGCATAAAAGCCATTTTGAGATATTAACTTTGGCTGATCTTAAAACAATCATTCCCACTACTCCCATCCCTCAGAAACTAGTTATCAACTAACTCAGTAAATGCAAATCTCTTCACACTACCCTTATTCTCCTTTAATTCTCTTATTCACCACTGCCTGGGGTTCGAACCTTTGTGAGCCACACGACAGGGACAGTTTAGTGTCAGGGCATGTAGGATGAAAAGGAAGGTTGAATGGTTGTTGAATTGCTCCTACTGCATTCACACGTCTGCTTAAAGACCCTTCAGATTCAAGATCAAAGTAGGGCCTAAGTTACACTTATATGAATAAAACTAACATAAAAAGCAGGTAAGTGAGTAATTTCTTTATTGCATGTGACAAATGCACACACTTTACAAATGACAGTGCATACAAAATATTAAGCAAGGAAGCACAAAGTAACTGAGGAACACATACATCCAACTCCTATTTCTGCTTTACCACGACAAAGTTCAAACGATGCATCAGAAAAATCCAAAAAATGTTAACTCATATTTTCTAAAGTTTCTTACATATATTCAGAACCAGTTTACTAAATTCCCACCTCATTTGTAACAGTCAACCTCTCTGCACGCTAGCGTTTCATAAAGTTTCTCGTAAGGCAATAAACGAAGTCTATGAACTAACCAAGTAGTACGTCTCAACAATGAACCATTTCCTCCTTTAGTTAAGCAGCCAACGCAACATGGCGCGTCCTCGCTGGCCGATGCATAAACTCGCATTGCTCACCCCGGACAACAAAAACAAGAATGGTATCACCAAACAGCGGCCGTCGTAAATAAGATGTCTACAACGCTCAACTGACTCACACAAAAATCTCCACGGCGGGCATAGGGCAGGCAGGCGGGCCACGGAAACTGGTTGGCCATGTAACTACACGAATCCGCACCAACCTAGCGGGGACGCGCAGCCAAAAGGGGGGCGCAAAAGCGTGACACCGCGAAGCGACCGAAACGCAGTCCAGTCGAGGCGCAAGAAATTTGATCGATGGTATTGATATTTGTCCGAGGCAATTCACCACCGGAGACCAATGCCATCAAGTCCACCGACATTAAAACACAAACGCGATGCCGTATTTTACTTCCGTTCCATATTTATGCCGTCGTTACTTTGGTCCAATCGGACAAAACATCATTATCCGCGCGGCCGCAAAGTAACTCAGCGCTTAAACCTGCACCTGGCGACCGCTTCCGAAGGGAAGCGTCACGAACGGTCACAAACCTTTCGGGATAATCCGGACGAATATGCGGATACTTTTTACGACTCCGGCTGCTCGTCGGTCCAATCATGCGAGATATAAAGCTGCGTTATTGACTCATACTGATGTACGACTAAAACACATGACCACCCAGGGACTGGCCGAGCAGGCTTTAAAGTGCTTAGGCGAGGCAGCACCAGCACGCTGCGGGCCTTGTACTGGACCTACGCAGCAAACATCAAAACACAATGGCTAGACTCGAGGCAAAATAACTGGAATACTTTTCCAGAGAGAGGAACGTCGGTCAGCAAAAGGAACTGTACTTGTGAATCATTAACATCCTGCTTTATCCGGGTTTCTCTATAATACGTGATTGTGAGCTGGACAACTTCAAATGATTCACCCAATAATGACTATACGTTAACGCGAATACCAAGTGCTTTGTTGCGCGTTGCTTTTAGACGTCGGCATAATTTTAATAATTCATCCGGCTAACGAATGCGTGCATCAGATATGGGCTGAACGACACCGATGACTTCTTTAGCCTGGACCTGCGCCTCAAGTGACACCTACACCACGAAATAATAATAATTATCAGGTCAGCGAGCAGATGGAGGCGAAACAAGGGCTGTGACTTCTTTTTCGGAAAGATCTGGCATAGACTCTGTACAGAACGAGCTTCTTGTTATTGAAAATAGGAAATTTCCAATTTTAAACTTGTTACAAAACACAATGGTACGTATGACTCAAGGCAACAGAAGTGACTGATCACGCAGATATGCATCAAGATAAGATCAAGTATCCTCACAGCTGCATACATAGGTAAATAAAATTTGCTTATTAATTAACCAACATGCTTAGCATAATTTATGTATCCACTTAGCTACATGCATAGGTACATAAATATTAAAATAACTAACATGCTTAGTATAATTGTTTAAACAGGATACATATTCCTACTTAAACAGTATTAGCTTCTGTCCATACATGCAACTCACTAGATCAACTCACCTCTGACCAATGTCAATTTATAGCATAGGCCTACATGTAAATTCAAATGGACAAATACATTCAAATATATATATATATATATATATATATATATACTACATGCATACATAACACATATATACATAATTATATATATTCATTTGTAAATATAATATGTGATATACATATATACATAATTATATATATATTCATTTGTAAATATAAAACTTGTATACAAGCATATAATAATATGTGTAATAGATTTTAGAAGGTACTGAATTCTAAGATGCTGGTTATTAAGCTATTGCACAATTGAACAATGCAATCTATTTCATATTTCACTAGAGAAACCCAAGACCTGAACTCAAGTCACTGTAGTAAAAAGGCCAACTTGTTAGCCGTTGGGCCACTACATCACCCCATCTACAGTGAACTGAACTCAGCTGTTTACTGAATCACCCACAACATACAAATATTCTGGTCCAGCTGAGTGGAACTCTTTACCTGAATCTGTTCGAAGATGCTCTTCAATAGATAATTTTAAATTAAAACTTAAGACTCATTTATTCTCTCAGTACCATAACTAATTATTATGTTGTAACGCGTCCTTTGAGTAAGACATTGTTTTATTAAGGTGCGTTATAAATATAAGTTGTATTGTTGTATTGTATTCTTCATATAAGTAAAAGTAAGTAATGTGTCCCGTATCCCACAAGTGAGATGCAGGGGAGACGCTCATTTTCTTGAGCCGGCAATGGACGAATCCCAATGTCCTGGACACAGGGCAAATGCATCGCAGGACTTGCCATTTACTTCCCAGCTTATGCCGGTACCAAGTTATACTGCTTGGTGACAGAGGCATGGTGTGCGCAAACAACTTGCCCAGGGGTGTTACACGGAGTCGAACCCATGACCGAATGATCACAGACTAAACATGTTACTGATAGACCACCATGCCACACATAATATATGTAAATACAATATAAATGCAATTGTGAATCTCCTAAATTTTCTCAGCACCCCACACAACAGCTGCAACATTGCATTCTTACATTCCAGGGGTTCTCATGCTGGAAGTGCCTCTGAGTAGTTTGTTCTGTAAGAAGCACTATATAAGTTACCAAATACAAATACAATACATGGCGATCCGCTTAATCACTGGCGCTACATAAACTCCAGTGTGCAAGAGCCTAGTTGTTGGGTTGTTGGGTATATATATATATACTTTCATATGCATTATTTACTTACTTACTCATATATAAAATACTTTACAAAAGCATTAATGTACCGTTTTAATGTTCATGCATATCCTTTCCTGTGCTGCAGGCATTCTGCTGAGAACCCAGTAAGTACCCAGAATGGGTGGGGCAGAGGGGTTAACTTCCTGATATCTGCTTACACAAAGCACAGTTGCTTTTCTTATCAATGCCAAACAGGTGTCCTTCCCCGCTGGACATTTTCATCCCTTTCCCTGCAACACACGGGCATTCCTAGTTGTATTAGGACCTAGTTATCTAGACCTTCTTGACCTACCCAGAGGAGCTAACACACCCCCTCCGTCATCCGGCCTTAACTAAGCCCAAAGTCAGGACTATATACGTGATCCAATTCAGATTAGTTCTGAGAAAAAATCTTACCGGCCCACTTCTAACCACGCGTCAGCCTCTTCATTGTTAATCCTTTACAGCCTTTCTTTCTAGATCCAATCACCTCAACCGTTAAGCCTTGCACGGCGGCGTTGCATGGTATCGTAAGCTCGGTCTAAAAAGGTTCAATCTAGCTCTTCTAAGAAGAGTCAATAATTGTATTATGACACACGTGACGGCTGCCCTTTAACAGAGTAATATTTCCGGGGCAGTGACAGGGTCACCCTCAAGCACCAGTCTGCACAAAAAGCAAACGAACACAAAGAGAAGAACGCCCACCACCACCACTTCTACGACCAACACCCATGTCCAACGCCTTCAAATGCCCTTCCCTCTGATATCGGCTCTTAAAAGGGCTATAGGTATATATGCGACCACTGATACCGACACGCACGCACACACCAAATACATACATACATACGTACGTACAAACGTCTGCAAACATACATACATACGTACGTACATATATGTCTGTACACACATTCATACATGCATGCATGCATACATACATACATGCATGCATACACACATACATACATAAAATGCCATTAAACACTGAGAAGTATCCTTACATGCATACATACATACATACATACATACATACATACATACATACATACATACATAAAATGCCATTAAACTTGTTGAGAAATATCCTTAAATCAATTAGAGAAAATTCCAAGCCTCCAAAACACTGTTAAATTTAGTATTAAAAACATCACTGTTTTAGTTCTCTACAAACATCATTTATATATATACATACATACATACATTGGTTCACTAGTGTCAAACACATAGCCATTAATTCTGCAGTATCACTTGTTACAAATCAGTGATATCTCACTGTGCCATACTAAAAGAATTCAGGTAGTTTTCCATCTTATAGGTTTATATTCGACTTTTATAAGTTTGTACTCAAAAATTTACATAACATGTACCTCTCTAAACTTTATATTACTTTACCTTACTATTGAATTGTGTTTTCTTTATGCAGAGAACCTGACAAAAGAAACTTACCAGCCAGTGGGTCCGTAATACTAAAGCCCTAACACAGTGTGCTTTACTTCTCAAAGTTTAACTTCAAGTGGGTCTATATTCAATCAGCAATCACTAATCACTGGTAGGAGTGGTAGGCAGATAGGTAGTTTCTGTTTAACGAGGCTAAGTCATAACGAAGATGACGATTGTGTGGTCGTCCTCCTTTATCCAGGCTTGGGATTAGCACCACTCGAGTTGGGAGTGGGGGAGTTTAAATCACTGGTCTTTACAGAAATCATTTTGCATATCACGAAGTGTAGCGATACCCAACCAGTGAACGACTCATCTGACTTTCAAGTGATCATACAAAGGGCAAAGTGTAGAGCATAACTAGCAGATCCTCATCGCTGAATTCAGTGGGAGTTTTCCCATACACCTGGTAGCCGTCAGCTACCCCAAAGAAAAGCCCCCAGGGTGTGATAGCAGTGTTTTATGGCCAGATGTCCTTCCTGTCACTTACCCCTCCCACAGTCCACCCATCAGCTACAAAACTGACCCTGTATTAACCAGAAAAGTGTGGAGTACAGAACAATCATTGTTTTCACCCCATGTTAACTCTTCTCTTACGCCGTAGCAGGACTGTGAACATTTCTAAGCAGATATTTCTGAAGAGTGCTTCATGAATAGCCAGCAAATTTCAATACATAAAAACTGCTTAGATACTAAACATGACATAATTTTAAATGATTCAATATAAAGTCAGTCGGCTATAAAACGGAGATCACGCTTGCTGAGGGGAAGGTTCTTGTTTAGCCATTACCGACTACATTATTACTGACTACATTGACGATGGTGTTTATAACAAAACTGATGATGTTAATGATAATAATAACAAGAAACAAAAGCACGAGGACAGTGACAATGACGATGACGACGACGACGATGATGCTAATGACGCTAATAAAACATATACCAGGCCAGTAACCATTGTGAAAAGCCTGAAGGCTTTTAGGGGCCACCATTAAACATCTATTATTGCCCAACTGTATCCTTCCTGGCCATCTGGCCAACTGTCCACCAGCACTGACCACCATTAATAAATAATGGGAGATGACCAATTGCACCGAGTCAACACATGTGAACATCACCTATCAGACAACCAAGTATTTTTAGAACAATGAAAAATCAAAGAATAAAATCACACACAGTGATAGATGTCCAAACGTACAACGATAAAATTATCGAGGCATTCTGCTGTACAAACATCACCTCTGAACAGATGTTAAAAGAGACACAGAGAGACGAGGGTCCTTTCTACACACTGTGTAAAAAAGAGGCACGATATAAAATTAGTATTACATATATATGTAATACTAACATGATCTTACAAATTCCATAGTTCTATACCGTAACATACACTGTACAAGGTACCAATCAATGAAACACCACTGCCACTTTATTCTCTATTAGGTAAATCACAATTATGAAAATGTAAATGTAAATGTGATATGCTTAGACGACAAGAACATAATTTCCTAAATAAATAAATAAATACAAGTATTGGTCAAGCTTTTTACGTTAACCAGTGCATTTCTGTAGACTTCTACCAGTGATAGTAAAATAAAATTCACTTGTATTCATTTATTTCTAGTTATTTAGAATTTCTATTGTATTCGGCTTGCCTTATTCTTATTATTAAAAATATTTCTAACTAACAAAAGAATGAAAGACCAGTTAATTCCGAAGTGATTTCAAATGAAAACACGCAAACAATTTCTCAGATACTCTGACGATCACTTTCAACACGTTTCTTTTACTTTTTCCGCTTAATTTTGTTGTGACCATTACTCAAAAATCCTCCTCACTTGTAATTCATAATAAATTAATGTGCTGCTGCCTTAAAATTCGTTTGACTTTCAAGCTTAACTCAATCTTTTCACTTTTCTATTAGCAAACAAATCGTACACCGATCAGAGACAGCCGGACAGATGACTGTACCCCAAATCTTTTGTCCACAATCATTTCTTTTAGTTTGCCTTTCCAGAACAATGTTTAAGAGCCAGAAGCCCCTTTGATAACGAAACTTCTTACTTTTATGCCAAACAAGACTTATTCTACCCTGGGCCAACTATTCAGAATAAGGTCAACTGATCGCCTTTACTTCCTTTCAACATAATCTTGGAAACACTTCCCTTACACATTTTCCCAAAGGGTAGTCTGATTTTTTAAAACAAAGACCTTTGATCTTTCAACCTTAGTGATACACAGATCAAACCGATTACTTAAAACTCATCACCAACTCTAAAGTTCTCATCAATGCACAATTTAATTTTTTAATTACTTGAAGCCAATTATAATAGACTACTTTTTCTTTCCCAGTTTAATCATGACCTTTTCTTGATATTTTCTTTCTTATCCTACTTTTACTACTTTATTATGTACTTTTTTTACGTTTTCTGCTTTTAAGTACCCCCGTTAATAATAGTTTATAAGTTTGTGTTCCAGTCTTAAGTCAATCTGGTGATGACTTTTTAGACAGTGTATGTCTGTCACTGTCAGAGTACAGACGACAGTAGTGTCTGATGTCTTAAAACTTTACTAAAAGGTGTGAGGTCTGTAACAACTTTATTTATTTGAAAAAGAGACAAAAATCCACTGCATATACAGTTCTGCTAAAGCACATATTTGGATAACTCAAATTTACTGCTTTATCGAAATTTCTTCAGCAGAAGTTTAAGAAAATTAATATGTGTAAAATAGGATTAACACAGGTATGGGTTTTTATAAAACAAATTTTATGTTGCACAATTTCAAGTTTATCCTCGGCTGTGCTGCCCAGTTATGGTCAACATGCCAAAATATGTTTGCAAATACATGTATATGTCAGATACACTTCACTGTTGGTTGCGGAATAAATAACACTTAAGACCCTTTTGCTGTGATGGGCTTCACTTGTCGGCACCACCAAATATTCGTAAGGGAGTTTTATATTCCAGTCTTAAGTCATCCGGGGTGGCAACTGTTGTGCTATGCCACCCCATGGTTATGAAGGAGCCGCACTTTCGCACTAAAACTCAAGCCCATCGTGCTTTCTCTCGTGTTAGGCCACCATCTTGAAATGTTCTTTCTTCGCATATGCACATGCCATTTACATGACTCTTCTAAGCATACATCTTCAACCTTTCTTAAGTTGGTCCTGTTTAGATCAGTTCTTTGGAGAGGTTCTTAACAGGTGCAATAGTCCTGAAACACATGCACGCACACACACACATTCACACACACACCACACACATATATATGTGTATAAATACATACAAAACTTACATACATACTGGATTCCGTTCATAGGAAGCCAGTGCAATTATTATTAGTCTAGGGGTAACGTATTGAAATATGGGAGTTTTAGTAATAGCCCTGGCCAAGGACTGCTAAAGGACTAGTACATGGCACAAATTTGTCTTTGTGATACTTTATATCAGCATTCATCATACACGATTCCTCAGACTTAGTCAAATAAAGAAACCAATGCAGCAACTCTAAATCACATTTTAAAAATGAATAAACGACCCTGCGTACCTGGAAAGCTGAATTTTGGTTTCTTGACTGCAAACTGGAAACTTCTTCAATGTCAAAATCAACTTTCTTTCATCTTTTCTTTCTCAGTCAAAGAAGGGAAGTTCCTGTCAGCACAGTCAAAAATTCTGGCAAACCCAGTCCAACGAATTATCAAAATCTATCGAAAGGGAATTCAATTCAATTTTCAACCAGACTTGCTGCTCAAAAATTCTTCAGGTGTTCAATCATCATACAAGGACCTGCAAATAAAGTTCTAGTGAAAGAAATGCTTGCAACTGGTCACTTCAGTTCTGCCCACTAAGCAGCTTCTAGTATTTCTAAAACAACAGATTCTAAGTACGGTCAAGCTGACCCTCCCAGGAAATGCCAAACGAAACGTTTCGATTCTGCCAAGAAAAACTCTTTTCCGAGCGGTCAGTCACGATTCCACCTAAGGAACTCCGCCAGCAGAACGCAACATGGCCAGCAGCCGCACGAGTGGTCATCTACGTCCAGCTCAAAATCAGTATACGTAGGTGGCCGTGGGGCAGCGCGGGCGCGCGTGCGGGGCAGCGCGGGCGGTTAATCATAGAATCGATATCAATACGGGGTCAGCACGGGAGCACGGACTTGCACTCGTTGATCCCGGTCGCTCAGGCGCCGAGCCGAGCTGCGCAAACCTAATTCGCTAATCCTTCCAGCAGACCCAGTCTAAACAAAATGACTGTTTTACGCACTAATCGGTCACGCAGCCGCCAAGCGCGACCCACACTCAAACGTACACCCATCCACCCACGCACAAGCAACGTACCAAAAGTACCAACCACTCATCATCGTCCAGCCTCCAGGCATCCGAAACCTGCCCTGCGTGCCCGGCCAGCGCAGCCGGGCTGTATTTTCCACCGCACCAAATGTACTACCACACCGACCGGACACCGCGGCCCATAACAAACGCACGCTGACGTCTCTCGGATTTTGTACGAGAATGTTTAAAATTATTCGAAGCCGCTGAAATTTTTCAGTCCGTCGGCGGCGATGAATCCAGTCATCCATCGGGTTGATAACTGGTCGATGGGGGTTGGTCAGTGTGAAAATTACTGCCCAGCGGAGACTGACCAGCGTCGTAAACCAAGAACTGTAAATAAGCGCTGTCTGTCTGTCTGTCTGTCTGTCTGTCTGTCTGTCTGTCTGTCTGTCTGTCTGTCTGTCTGTCTGTCTGTCTGTCTGTCTGTCTGTCTGTCTGTCTGTCTGTCTGTCTGTCTGTCTGTCTGTCTGTCTGTCTGTCTGTCTGTCTGTCTGTCTGTCTGTCTGTCTGTCTGTCTGTCTGTCTGTCTGTCTGTCTGTCTGTCTGTCTGTCTGTCTGTCTGTCTGTCTCGTCCTCTCTTCTGAAAATATCGACGTAAAGTTTTCACTCATCCGATAAGAGCAGTAAATATTGAAGTGTTATGCTGCGCTAATCTTCTGGTTTCATTTTTACTCATAGGGCCTATGATATACAGCTACCACGGTCTGCATAGCTTCCGGAGTTCGACTCTCGGCGAATCTTGAAGTGCATGGTTTAGCGAAGAAAATAAAATGACTAGAAACAACCAACATCGTTCATTTATCATTTATTGGTGGACTCTAACCGATGATCTAAATGATCTAAATGATCTAAATGATCTAAATGATCTAAATGATCTAAATGATCTAACCGACATTGGACATTGTAAAGCAGCCTTGAGTTAGCTTACTAACGATGCTGCATAGCCTAAATTCTCGTGTTTACAATTACAACAATTTAGCAATGAGAGAGAAAAATCAAATTTTAAAACTAACAAATTTAATGAAAATGTTGACATATTTCAAAGCCCAATTTTAAGAGTTTGATTGGAAATGCCTATTGCATTCCTGCCATGTGTAATTTAGGCTATTGTACATTGTATTTGTAATCGCAAATTTCTATAGCGCCACTTAAAGTTAAACTCCTCATTGTGTAAGATGCTTCTCATTTTGTTTACAAGTAAAACACTCTGCTGTGTCAAAACTATTGCAAAACATGTCAAGCGGTGTTTTTATTTTAATACCTAATAAAGATAAATAAATAGGCTAGATTAATATTAGGTTTATTTGGCAAGGTTTGGATTCGAACACATGATGCAGGTCTCGGTCAAATTTTCGACACTTCTGTGGAAAGTTCTTCAGTAAAGTTTCACCATTTAAAAAATCGTGAAATTTTCCAGAACTATAAGCTTACAGCGAGCGCCTTACTAGAGAGCATGTCTAACAATGCTACGCGCTAAAGACATCTTCGTTGGAATGCCTATAATGTCACCTCCTAAACAAGGCTTTGCCACATTGGTTTATAAACGTACAGGCCTATATATATATCACATTAAAGCAATTTATTGCAGTGTTATGCAATGTAGTTAGACATTTTATAAAGCGCTCTCTAAGTACCTTTTCGAAGGTGCTCCCCGCCAACTGCACGAGTTCGTAGTACGTAAAGCTTGAGGACGGTCATGTAGGCTATAAATAGAGTAGGATTTTCTTATAGGACGGATCTGGATCTATAAATGGGCCTCATATGTTTCATCGCATAGGTTCGAACTCAAGAACTGTCTGATTAATCCAGACTATAGCTTAAATATAGGCCTAGACCGAGGTCGACTTATTTACAGATTCTGTAGAGGCCTACTCTTAGTAAGGCCATGTACAGAGCGAGAGTTCTTAGGTCCGTCTACTTGACGCCTGCTTCGATAGGCCACTTTTCCTGCAAAAACAAACTTCACAGGTCCATTAATAATCGTGTTAAATTTTTCCAACACCGAGCTGTGTACGACCTACAAGCGCACTCACGATGATGACGATGACGACCTACAATAACTCTGGTGCGTTGTGTTGCTGTGGTGATTATGAATATGATTTTGGACATATCGTTCGTCATGCATGATCAGCATAACCTGATAGAAATTACAATCACGATGACCGTTCTGATCATATGCTACAGTAGGCCTTTAGTTTCGGCTTTAGGGTGCTGCGTCATAACGAAGATGATTTGCGTCACCCTCCTTCTTGATCGAGGCTTGGTACTGGCACCACCCGAGTACGGCAGTCATGAATCGTAGGTTATATATAGTTAGAACAAGCATAGCCAAAATGCGCCTAAATATACTCCACGCTTATGACGACTTATCATGAGATTATGTGGGAATATTACTTTACTATCCCTCGTTCATGGCGAAATTGTAAAACACGCCATGACGTCGTGGAATTGTCAACTGTTTATCTTGCTTGACTCTTGGATCTTGACCTGGAACCGAACCCTTCCTGCCTATCGATTTTGTTTTGACTGAGCGCCTGTGAACAAACTGGTTGCCGCGACTTACCTTTCGCTGGGCGCTGTAGAAATCTCGAGCTTACGATTACGATTACGATCACACAACACTGGAAAGCTGAATAGTCCCACACTGCGCACCTGCAATAGGTCTAGCCATAGAAAAGGTGTTGGTTGAAGCACTGCTTTGCATGGCAGAACCTGTTCCGTTTGAAGGCTTCCGAAGAGTAACTTAGCGCACAATAATGTTCGTGTATAGGATTAATTCGTGCCAATATAAATCGTTTCCGGCTCTTCGCTATTGAAAATAGGACATAATAAGCCTTATAAACGTGTGCATGTAATATAGTCCTATGCA
Source organism: Norana najaformis (assembly GCA_964023275.1). Lineage (NCBI taxonomy): Eukaryota > Metazoa > Annelida > Clitellata > Crassiclitellata > Hormogastridae > Norana > Norana najaformis. Next base: position 24,873,644 of record OZ029922.1, read on the forward strand.
TTATATAGGTAAAAAAACTTGATATAGCGCCTCTTAGGTACTTCACAAAGGCGCTACCTTTAGCTACTCTCCAGAGGCAGCCGTAGGTCTGAAGTGTCAGCGACTTCGTTTTTCTTAGCCTCAGCATATAAGGCGGTTGGCCAATCTTCTCCCTCGCCTCTGATCTTCTCATTGACCAGTGTGTCGTCTGCTAGGGTCCGCAAATGGATCAGAAACCTTGAAACAGCCTTTTGTCCTGGAGAGGATTTGAACAGCAGACCTTTTGGTTGACAGTCCAACACGCTAACCACTACACTATCGTGCACTCCAGTGATGTTCATGATAATGATCACAATAAATCTAAATTATGTACAGCATCAGTCATCGTTTGTTCCTGACGCCGGTCGCTTGGCGTGATGAGTGCTAATGAAATATTAAATACATACATACATACATACATACATACATACATACATACATACATACATACATACATACATACATGCATGCATGCATGCATGCATGCATAAACACATACATACATACACATACATGCATATATATACATACAAACATACACACACATACATACATACATACATACATACATACATACAAACATACATACGTACATACATACGTACATACATACATACATACATACATACATATGTACGTACAGACACACATACATACATAGCTACATATATACATACATGCATATATATATACATATACATACATGCATACAAACAAGCATATATATACGCATACATACATACACACATACGTACAGACACATACATACATACCTACATATATACATACATGCATATATAAACATACATACATATATACACATATACATACATACACATACATAAATATATACATACAATGCATGCATACATACACGCATGTATGCTTTACACAAATACACGTCCACGCATACATCTACACATATACAATTGTTTACATTTCCCTTGTCAGCCTTACAGCCTTCACACAAAAAGGCGGCGTCATGCACGAAGCCCGCGTGAGGCGCCACATGTTACAGTCGGGCCTTGTGTGACTCCGCGAGCAAAGAATGCGACCGATTAACCGACAAAAGATCGTCCTTACTCTCATAGCATCGAACATCTGCTATCAATAACAAGAACAGCAGTAAAACATAATAACAACTCATAGCTTATAGGCGGTCGAAAGGTGGCGCTAGAAACACGATCCGTTCTGCAGCCTGTCATCGTTGACTCTTCTCAAATTGATTATTAACGTTTAAAGAACGCGAATATTCATGTAAAGATCTACGCAATCGCTAATTCTTTCACCAGTTGTTCATTCTGTAGTTATTTAAGTCACTCATTCTAAATAAGTAAGCAAGCGAGTACGTAAGGAAGTAATCTTTACTGGTGAGAGACAAGGACCCACACTTCACAAACCCTTTCTGCCTATTTTAACCAATTTTACGAACTCGCCAACACCACCCCTTGCAATCTCTGCGTAGATCTTTCACTCAAACCGAAAACACTCCTCCTCGAGAAATCCTATCCCTCTTCCTCTTCTTCCTCTTATCTATCCTACCGCTCCAATTCCAAACACCATCCGCCGTCTGACTGTCTGCCTGCCTGACCCTTGGATCTTGACCTGGAACCGAATCTGACCCATCCCATCTATTGATTTTGTTTTGACTGAGCGCCTGTGAATAAACTGGTTCTCGCGCCTTAGCCTTTGCTGGGCCCTGTAGAAATCTTTAGTTTACGATTAAGATTTTCTCTCGTATTTCTTTTTTATTCGTCTGCTCATTCGTCAAAACGCTTTTTCAATCGTTAACACTTTCTTCGCCCTGTTATGAAGTTTACACGTGAAATCAGCGATTACTAGGACGCACACGTTGAGCAGAAGTAAGGTAAGGTAAAGATCTTGCTTGTAAGCTGTAACTGACAGATCTTGCATGTAAAGATCTTACGAATACGCATCTACACCATGAGTCTCATCTTGCCCGTGCTTGTAAAAATATCAGGACATAAGAGCATTTATATATCGCCTCGTCAAACTCTTTGTGTGGATTCAAAGGTTTATACGTGGAGAGAGGAGAGTGAGCAAGACACAGGCGGATCCAGGATTGCTTGCTTGGGGGGCAAGGGTATTTTCTGAGGGGCGCCACATTCTGGCAGTCCCCTGTGCACGGGTTTGGACTCAAGATCGCCGGCATATAACCCAGAGGGACTGAGGTGGGAACTCCCCGCGCCTATAGCTAAATCGGCCACTGAAGCAAGACTGTATTTACTTCGCAGAGTTCTTTTGACATATGAAGTTTTAACTACCACTGCATTTGATTGATTCCTGATGACGTTTTTTGACCATCGGGATTTCTCATTTTGTTCTTTATGCCGTCATAGTTTTTCACGACCTTTTTAAAGATGATCACTGGTGTTATTACTTCACATTTCCAGTTTTTCATGTCCTTTTTCCAATTTACAAATCCGCTAGGTAACTCTCGCCCTAAGCAGTCGGGATGGAGGGAAGGGGAACTCATCGGCATGCCCCAAAAATCAAATTAAGCTTCAATAGAAAACATGAGAGCATGCCAGATTGGCCCCACCCCAATGGATTCGCCCTCGGCTGCGGTTGACTTCTATAGCGCCAAAAGAATTGAATGGTACCGATGAACTATGTTTCAGAGGCGAACAAATGACGACCTACATGAATATCAGATACAGATTTATACATAAAGTATTTATTTATACATGTGTAATATATATAACAACACATACGCCATATACAATATATATATATAATATACTACGTTGTATTGTATTGCATTATATCATATCGCATTACAATATATTATATATATATATATACGTAGCTTACATGTATCGCATGTATGAGATAAATTTTATGCGATATATATGCATGTGTATATATATATATGTAAAACAAGGAGTGGCGTTTGTTAGAACGAGATGAGATTTATAACGCTTTTATCTCTTCTAATAATACTCGTTTTCCGTCATGGCCAGACAAGGCATCCTGCCCACAACCCATCCCACCCCAAACCAACCTATAGCATGCTAAATCCCACACACACACACACACACACACACACACACACACACACACACTCTCCGTTCGTCCGTCCGTTTGTCTGTCTGTCTGTCTGTCTGTCTCTCTCTCTCTCTCTGAATGCACTCTTTGGCCTGTAATTGTCCAAGGATCATAATCGCCTGCATTTGTGTTAAAGTGTTATTCTAGCTGCCCCGCCTCTGTACTCGTAATATCGTAATATATCTCGTATACGATATACATATACCCATATATGCACATATATCTCTTATGTATATATATATATATATATGTATATATGTATATAACACGAAATACCTTGAGGTGGCTTCACGTACGTATACAAACGTAAATATGTATACTACATATGTGATATATATATATATATAGTATAAGGCACGCATATACATACATATATAGGGCAAAACCAAGGACTATTTAAATGCTATAAATAGCCGTATGACTCCTCTTCCATTTTGCCGACCAGTACAATTGTTCACTAATTGTCCATCTCGGAGGTGCTGTTACAGTGGACGGTGGTCAGTCGGTGCTGCTGCTGCTGTTGCTGCTGCTGCTGCTGCATCTGTGGATGGTCAGTCTGCAAGAGGAACCGAGGGTGCGATGTATGGATGGCGTGAGGCAGAGCTACCACAATATTCGGGTGAAGCGGTCTAACGCTTCCATCCATATATGCCCTGAAGCCCCGTAACTCATCCTCAGCCCTCCCTACCTTCCTTCCTTCCTTCCACCCCAGCCATCCTTCCCTCTGCCT
>OZ029922.1:24879960-25042460 GCA_964023275.1 Norana najaformis
GCATCTAATTCTTTCAGCCTGGACTCAGCCTCTGTACACACTTTTAACTCAGTGGTAAAGTTTTAACTACGTCGGTTAACTCGTACGTGAAGGCGCCTCTGAGCGCGAAGATGCCGGTTCGCGTCACGGTCGTGGGGCTCCGTACCCATAGCTGTCTCACTCCTCTGGAATGAACTCCACCAGATTTTTGACAATTATCTGACCCATCCTACGAACTCATCAACACTTCACCTCTTGCTTTTTTCTGCGCAGGTCTTTCGCGCAAAACTGAAAACACTCCTCTGCCGCAAATCTTATCCTGATTCCTCGTCTTTCCTTTCTCTGTCTCACCACTCTAATTCTAAACACCATCTACCCGTCTGACTGTCTGCCTACTTGACTCTTCGGACTTGCCTGGAACCGAACTCTTCCTGCCTATCTAATTTATTTTGACTGAGCGTCTGTGAATAAGTTGGTTCCCGCGAATTAGCTTTCTTTTCTGCCCTGTAGAAATCTCGATCATGCTATTACGATTACGATTAAAGTGTAAAGGAAAGAGGAAAGCAGTGCCAATTGTTTCACACAGTTCACTGCGTCGCCAATAAATTAAATTTAGCGGCAATCACGTGGATCGGAAATTGAAAGACCGACATTGCGATATGTGGCGCATGCGTGTTACAAAAAAGCCAAACGCACTCGTACGAAAGCCAGGCCCCACAATTCGACAAGCATTCATTCACTCTTTGTTCATTCGTTCATTTATTCAGTCATGATAATGATAATAATGATGATAATAATGATGATATTAGCGCTGCTGCTACTATTGATGATGATGATGACGATAATAATGATAATGATGATGATGATAATAATAATAATAATAATAATAATAATAATAATAATAATATTATTATTATTGCTGGAGCAACTAGAGATGCTGTGGCGTCCTGGTTGGCACACTGGAAACAGGTCGACTAGCTGCACCTCCGAATCGCGTGATCTTGTCTTTATTATTATTATATTATATTATTATATCCGCTGCACACCATGCATGGACAACCCGGCTCTTGACACATTCGACCAACTGCCGCGCAAAGGCCTCACCAACATGCTCAACTTGGCTCTGAATGATCAGAGCTGGGATCAGGCATCTTTACCTGTCCGAGACGGAGGTCTTGGTATACGTCGCGCGTCCTCGCTGGCACTTCCCGCCTTCTTGGCTTCAGCCGCAGGCACCACGTCGTTACAGGATTCCATTCTTAGCTCTTGCGACCTGCCCCCGTATGGCCCTTTGGAACAAGCCCGGACCCGCTGGTCAGCGGAATTAAATGCCCCCAATCCCGAGGCCCCAATATCCCATAAACAGGCAACTTGGGACCGCCCACTTATCCAAAAGAGTCTGGCAACCCTCAGAGCCTCAATAACATCCGAGTACCACGAAGCCAGATTTAAGGCAGTTTCTTCACCACACTCTGGCGACTGGCTTTTGGCGCTGCCCATAAGTGCCTGCGGCTTGAGGCTAAACGATGAGGCTGTACGCATCACAACAGGCCTAAGACTTGGGATAGACTTGTGCGCCCCTCACGTTTGCCCCTGTGGGTTTCTGGTCACTGCGGACGGCTCGCACGGTCTAGCATGCCCTTTAGGCCCAGGGAGAACAGCAAGACACGCCTGTATCAATGACATCGTGTGGCGCGCCCTCGTGAAGGCTGGCTTTCCATCAACTAAAGAACCAGCAGGATTGGTTAGGTCCGACGGCCGACGACCTGATGGAGCAACCCTCATTCCTTGGGAAGGGGGTAAATGCTTGACCTGGGACGCCACAGTAATCGATACTCTGGCAGTCTCTTATCGATCCAGAACAGCCGTGGTCGCAGGTGCTGCTGCTGAGATCGCAGCAGAACGAAAGACCTCAAAATACAGTGATATTCTCTCGACACACTGCTTCGTCCCTCTGGCCTTCGAGACTCTAGGCCCCATAAATCAGGAAGGCTTCAGCCTCATCAAGAAAATCGGACGCCATTTAACTCAAGCATCGGGAGATAAGAGGGAGACTCTCCATTGCCATCCAGCGATCTAACGCGATTGCCTTTAATGGCACATTCTTGGAGCCAGATTTAAGCGAAGACTGGCAATTCCAGAGAACAATCACCGTGCCTGAAGCCAAGATTAAAGAAAAGGAGAGAACCTGGAACTGGTCGTCGAAACCCAGCCGACGGGCCCCAACCGATCCTCTGGGTCAAAGAGCCACACCGCCTGTCGAAGGTCAGCCGGCGGGTCGAGGTCGAGGAGACGTCGACGCTCGGGTCAGCGAAGCCCACGACGCAGGCGCTTTCGAAGCAGACGACAACGGCGATGAAGAGGAGGGAGTTGGTGGTGCTGGATGTTCGTCCGATCCACACCGGAAGTTCTTGCGCCCCATCGAAGAAACGCCCACAGAACGCTCTACACTTACGCGACCGCTAACTCAGGGTTGCTTCTTCACCACGGCGCTTAAAGACAAGATCACGCGATTCGGAGGTGCAGCTAGTCGACCTGTTTCCAGTGTGCCAACCAGGACGCCACAGCATCTCTAGTTGCTCCAGCAACAATAGATTTGTATCATAATTGAAGTGACACAATAGATTTGTTTCATAATAATAATAATAATAATAATAATAATAATAATAATAATAATATTATTATTATTATTATTATTATTATTATTATTATTATTATTATTATTATTATTATTAACTATAATAACTATAATAATAATAATAACAACAATAATAATAACAATAGTTATTATTATTATTCAGATGATATTTGTGGTTTAAATAATGTCGGAAGCGCTGTCTCCAGAGGGAACGGAGCATGATTCCTTTTCAGCGCCTTTCCATCTGCATCCAGCGCCATAATGCCATCCCTTTTCGACGCACGTTTCCCAATGTGGCTAAGGACGAGGTCTGATTCTCTTTGTTTCTCAGGGATTTTACTTACCTCGGGAAAAAATAACATATGCCTGTAGGAAATCAAGCTATTTGTATGCGTTGCATGTTGTAGACGTTGTTTCGTTCGCCCTGTAGCAACTGCGTGTCGTGTAAATCTGTAATAGACTTTGGTTTGACGACATCGTGTATGGTTCTGATTCCTCTCGCATATGCATACCTCCTTAAACATGCATACCGTTAAGGGTACACACGTTGAGAAGGAGGAGGAGTAGTAGGATGAGGAGGAGAAGGAGGAGGAGGAGATGGTGGAGGAGAATGGGGATGTGGTGGAGAAGGAGGATGAGGAGGTGGAGGAGAAGAAGAAGGAGAAGGGAATGGGAAAAGGTGATGAAGATGAAGGAGAGAGAGAGAGAGAGAAGAGGAGGAGAAGAAAGAGGAGGAGGAGAAGAGGAAATGGTGGAGAAGGAGGTGGTGGTGGTATAGGAGGAGATAAAGGAGGATAGAATGGAAAAGGAGAGGGAGAAGAAGGAGAGAGAGATAGAAAGAGGCGGAGAAGGAGGTGGAAGAGGATGCAGATATATACGTCCAGGATGTCATAAAACATCGCCAATCAATGTAAAGAAATGACCGACCGACCGACCGACCGACCGACCGACCGACCGACCGACCGACCGACCGACCGACCGACCGACCGACCGACCGACCGACCGACCGACCGACCGACCGACCGACCGACCGACCGACCGACCGACCGACCGACCGACCGACCGACCGACCGACCGACCGACCGACCGACCGACCGACCGACCGACCGACCGACCGACCGACCGACCGACCGACCGACCGACCGACCGACCGACCGACCGACCGACCGACCGACCGACCGACCGACCGACCGACCGACCGACCGACCGACCGACCGACCGACCGACCGACCGACCGACCGACCGACCGACCGACCGACCGACCGACCGACCGACCGCTGTCCGATGGCCCCACAGCCTCACGTATAAATGGTACGCACTGATAGAATCTCTGTCTCGGTCTCTGTATCTGTCTACTCATGTGCCTGTGTCTGTCTGTGTGGGTCTGTGTGTCTGTCTGTGTGGGTCTGTGTGTCTGTCTGTGTGGGTCTGTGTGTCTGTCTGTGTGTGTCTGTGTGTGTCTGTGTGTCTATCTGTGTGTGTGTCTGTGTGTGTGTGTCTGTCTGTCTGTCTGTCTAACTGTCCCTCATTCTCTGTTTTCCCACCTCAGCTCATTTAAGAGCTGTTGCTGCGCCTGGTACAACTGATCGCCCGTTAGGCTGCTGCTGCTGCTGTGGCCTCTGCTACTAATGCCGCTCTTGTGGCGCCATATATATATATATATATATATATATATATATATATATATATATATATATATATATATATATATATATATATATGTATAAAGGTTCTGATCCATTGTGTGTGCATATATATATACATGTATACATATATATGTATGAATATATATATGTATACATGTATATGTATACACTATGAACCAGAACCTCTATATATGTATATGTATACATAATGTACCAGAACCTTTATATATACGTTGCTTGCCGAACCTTTATACATGTATGTGCGTGTGGTAACGAAACCTTCATATATATATATATATATATATATATATATATATATATATATATATATATATATATATACATGAAGTCGTTATGGTCATTGCACTGAGTGACCCGGTCCATAAAAAGTACACCACTTAAGACCATCACGACCCGATAAAAGATTTACTAGCGATGATTATGAAGGTGGTGCTGATGGTGATGATGATGATGATAACGACGATGATCACGCAGTTTATAGCAGTGATGAAAAACGGACTGACGGACGGACGCAAGGACGCAAGGACGGACAGAAGAACGGACAGAAGAACGGACAGAAGAACGGACAGAAGAACGGACAGAAGAACGGACAGAAGAACTGACGAACTGACGGATGGACAGAAGGAAGGAAAGAAGGAAGGGAGGAAAAAAGGAAGGGAGGAAAAAAGGAAGGAAGGAAAAAAGGAAGGAAGGAAGGAAGGAGGTAAGGAGGAAGGAAAGGAAGGAAAGAAGGAAGGAAGGAAGAAAGGAGGGAAGGATGGAAGGAGGTAGGGAGGGAGGGAGGGAAGGAGGGGAAGGAGGGAGGAAAGAAGGAGGGAGGGAGGGAAGGAAGGAAGGAAGGAAGACGAACGATGATAGGAATAAAGGATGAAAGGCAGGACGGACGGAAAGAAAGAAGGACGGATGGATGGAAGGACCAAAAGAAGGAAAGACGAAAGAAAGATAGGAAGGACAAACGGACAGACGGACAGACGGACGAACGAACGGAAGGACGGACGGATGGAAGGAAGGACAAAATTAACGAAAGAAGGAAGGAAGGACGAACAGACTAACGGACAGAAGGACGGAAGGAAGAAGTAAGGACGGAATGACGGAAGGACGAAAAGACGAAAGAAAGGACGACCGGCCGGCCGAACGGACAGACGGACTAGTTTCTCATCTGCACAATGCAATCGCTAGGTGTCTCTAGCGTCCGTAACATCTTGGCCATTTCGTGTCCCAACAGCTTCTGATTCAGCCGACTAAAATTATGGCCAGATAAGGTGTTGTAGTTGCAGTCGCTCAGTCAGTACTCCTCTTGTCGACAACATTTGTCAGAGGTGAGGAATATTGTGATTAAAGTGCAACCATCGGCCACAGCAACAACAAAATCAAAATAATATTGACAACAACAACAATAATAATGACAAAAACAACAACAATAATAATAATAATAATAATAATAGTAGTAGTAGTAGTAGTAGTAGTAGTAGTAGTAGTAATAATAATAATAATAATAACAACAATAGTAATAATAATAATAATGACAACAATAACAACAACAAATACTACTAGCCTACTACTGTCGACTACTACGACTACTACTACTACCACTACTACTACTCCTACTACTACTACTACTAGTACTACTACTACTACCACTACCACTACCACCACCATCACCACCACCACCATCACCGTCATCATCACCACCACCACCATCACCACCACCGTCATCACCACCATCACCACCACCGTCATCACCACCACCACCACCAATACCACCACCACAAGTTGCCACACCTAAGAGGATGAACAGCGACAACTCCTTACTTGATAGCTGAAGTCATAAGATATATTTGTGCGCATGTAAGTAAGTAAGTGAATAAATATGTATATGTGTAAGTAGGTCAATGAATATTTATAGATGTATGTGTTGTGCATCTGGACCTCTAAAGCTGGTGTACGTAAACACATGTATATAAACGTGCATGGACAGAAGAATATGCATTTAAACAATATCCTACCGGTGGAGAAATCCGATGCCGTTAAAAATCACTGAAGCGATTTTCAAATCCAGAGCGAAGTCACGGAACAGACAATTGAGTTGCCTGCTAATTGTCACTCGCCTTCCTCGTTAATTAGTACCAGGAAACGATTAATTAACCTAATACGAACACACATCCGTTTGAGAAACCTCTAGCAAAGATTCTAATCTTGGGCACACTGCTGCAACTGATTATGTTTTACTATTACCCGATGTTTCGTGCAAACATGCTTTACAGCAGTTAATTCACAGGCTCTGATTTTATCAGCACAACAGCAAAACATCTGTGATAGATACAGGTACAATTAATTTTTATCACTTGCAACTCCAAGTACGGCTGTCAATGCAGAAAAAATGCCGCAATAGTTAGACCAATGGTCCCTGCAGAATTCTACGCCGCGGGCCACGCAACAACCGGTCCTCATGTAGGCCTACACAGACTGTGGCGATTCTGTAAGATCTTATTAAATCAAAAACACTTTAAAATGATAATTACTATTTGTTGCTCGCTCGTTGATTGTACTGGATGCGTCGTTGTATGTCATTGTATTTTATTTTCAGTATCTTCACGCAGTGTTGTCGATTTGTCGTAAACAGTTTGCATATCGCCACTTGATGTAGCTGTAGTTACAGACATGCGCATGAGCGAGTCTAATTCTTTCGTCTAACTGCTGCACCTGCATATAGTCCAATTGTTACTCCTGCTTATAGTCTAATTGTTACTCCTGCTTATAGTCTAATTGTTACTCCTGCTTATAGTCTAATTGTTACTCCTGCTTATAGTCTAATTGTTACTCCTGCTTATAGTCTAATTGTTACTCCTGCATGTAGTCTAATTGTTACTCCTGCTTATAGTCTAATTGTTACTCCTGCTTATAGTCTAATTGTTACTCCTGCATGTAGTCTAATTGTTACTCCTGCATGTAGTCCAATTGTTATACCTGCATATAGTCTAATTATCCGACGATTCATCGTAAGTGTTGTTTTCGTGTGAAAGCCCGCAGGAAAGACAGAATATCACGTTTTCTGATCGTAAACAACCACATACGTGCGAAGGACCTATGAAGTGGTCTTTATATTCACATCTTTTTCAACTCGCTTACCTACCAAGTGTAGTCTGGCTTCTGATTTCCCTGACCCATCGGAATTCGACCCGGCTTCTCAAACGGTATATGATTTTTGACTGCGATTTTGACTTGAAACAACCATCGACTGATGCCTTGGACATTATGATAACGGCGCTATAGAAGTTTCTAGATTAGATTAGGTAGTTGTATGACAGCTAAGAATAAGGGATGGGGGACAACAGAAAGCCCGATCCTTCAGCCGTGTCATCCCGAGCTACTCGGTTGACGAAATTCCTCTTCCTCGAACTCATCAGTAAGTCATGGAGGAGAATCAACTGACTTTGGAACAAAAGTACAAAAGTCTGTCTGATGGAGTTTATTCCCGCTATTCGAACACCAATCGTCTGCTTGATGGACTTATCGTTCTTTTTGACCTATAACATCGTTAAGGCTAGCAAGGAATTCTTCTGAGATGTTTAAGGAGACGCTGTGTAAATATCCCGGTGCATGCTTGCATACATACATACATGCAAGCATGCATGCATACGTATATGTATGTATCACTAAATTTATAAAGCGCCTTTCAAGTAACTCACAAAGGCGCTGCAGCACGGCTAACTAACGGTCTCTAAATAGGAACGTCTTAAGACGGGCAGAAAATGTTTCTTGAACTGTTGAACAGGCAAGTGATCGGATGTCTGGTGGAAGAGTGTTCCAGAGAGACGGCCCCACAGTGGAGAAGGCGCGGCCCGCCCGAGCAGACGTACGAGAACGCGGTACAATGAGTTGACCATGTGTCGCCGATCGTAGTCTCTGTCGACCAGGTTGATCAGCAACGGGCTTGATGAGCTCATTGATATAATCCGGCGCTGAGCCAACGATCGAGGACCTGACCATGAGGAATATTTTGAACTGTACCCTCTTCTCAATTGGAAGCAAATGTAGGGTGTCTCGTGTGTAGGTGGAAATATGCGAGAATCTGGACGCACCAGCGACGAGCCGACACGTGTATATGGTAGATGATTGGTTAGAGCGCTTGGCTTATAACGTGGAGAGTACGAGTTCGATCCTTTTCCCCTAAGACCGTTACTGGGTAAGGACCTTGAACAAGTCCTTCGCTCACAGTTACTCAGCGCTTTCGATACTCTGTCTTAAGGCCGCCTTGAATGAGCCGGTGACAGCCTAGGTTGTAAGGGCTGCGAAGATAAGATGCCCATATCAATCAATCAATCAATCAATCAATCAATCAAGCAATCAATCAATCAATCAATGAATCAATCAATCAATCAATCAATCAATAAATAAATAAATAAATAAATAAATAAATAAATCAATCAATCAATCAATCAATCAATCAATCAATCAATCAATCAATCAATCAATCAATCAATCAATCAATCAATCAATCAATACATGCGTGCACGCATGCACGCATACATACATACATACATACATACATACATACATATACATGCATACATACACACGTACAGATATACATACACACACCTACATACATACACACACATACATACATACACACATACACACATACATACATACACACATACATACGTACATACGTACACACACCTACATATACAGATATACATACACACACCTATATACATACATACACATACATACATGCATACATACATAGCAGGAAAGAAATTCCCCTAAACGAATTTGGAGTCATGCATCGACAAGGTCCTGACACCAGCAGAATTTAACCAATCAGGTCTTCATAGGAAAAGTTTAACCTTTGAAACAGGGTTTCGTACAAAGCTACGACAACTGTGACATTTGTTCTTATAAGAAAAACTCGTGATATATAAAAAGCAAAGCATAATAAGGTAAAACTGTTAAAACAGAACGAAAGTAAACATGATCTGAGTATCAGAATGCCATTTATAACGACACGACCTCAGCAGTTGCTCAGTATTCTTGCTATGTCCTGTGACTGATCTTCCAAGGAAGAAACAACACTTAACAGCTATAAAGTGCACGGAAGTATCAAGTGTTTAACGACATCTTATGGCTGCTAGGGCCTTTGACGTCGACCTTAACTACTTCAACCTTATAACAACACTCCTAGCTGAACTGCATGCACGGAATACTTAATTAGACCAACGCGGTGGAAGTAATGTTTAGTAATGCACGGCTTATTGGTGGCGTCTCTAGGTTTGGTCATGTCTCTGATTTCATGCGAGATGAGTTGCACTGGCTTCCTATGAGTCAGCGCATCCACTATAGGGTCATCGTCTTTGTTTGGAACTCCTTGTTGGGCATTGCCCCCTCTTACTTCAGGGAGCTTTGCCTACCTGTCCGGTCCAATTTGGGACGTGCTTCCCTTCGCTCCGTTGCTAGTGGTAATCTACTAGTGCCTCGCGCTCGCACCTCGACCATGCAGCGTCGTGCTTTCTCTGTTGCTGGCCCAACCCTCTGGAATGGACTTCCTGTTACTCTACGTCTTCTGCCCAGGGATTTTACTTCTATCTTCTACTCGTCTCTTAAGATTGTTCTCGTTCGCCGAGGTTGGTTTGGGAGCGCTTCTGAGTAGTTTTCTTGAAGGGGCGCTATATAAGTGTTCTGTATAAATAAATAAAATAAAAATAAAAATAAAATCAGACACTAATGAGGTCAGACAACTCATTAACATTAGGGTGTAGTCTTAATTCAGGTCACTCGTGTACTGAATACCTATACTAGGACTAGTATGCTTTGACGAAAGTCTCTTTGATAAAGGCTTAAACGCGTGCGTAGTCCGTCGTCCGTTTAGTACAGTTAGACCGTATGTACAGGCATATGACGCCGGCGCCATCTCGCGAATGACAGGAGAACAAAATATATTCTTTGGCCAATTAGAGGGAGGGGAAGGGAAAGGAAGAGGGAGGGTCGAGGAGGAGAAGCAATTTCCCCATAAAGCACTCTGCCAAACTAGCATGCCGATTCTCTGCGCGGGGAAGACTTGTTAAATTACACTTCTATACACAGTAGTAGCTGCTTTTACCATACATACAAACATACACACATACACACATGCATACATACATATACATACATATACATACATACACAAATACATACATACACAAATACATACATACATATATACATACATACATACACAAATACATACTTACACAAAAACATACATACATACATACACAAATACATACATACATACACAAATACATACATACACAAATACATACATACACAAATACATACATACACAAATACATACATACACAATTACATACATACATACACAAATACATACATACACAATTACATGCATACATACATAAATACACAAATACATACATACATACATACATATACATGCATTTCTGTACGTACTTACACACAAATATACGTACAGACATTACGTGTTTTAGATAGCGCCTTTTGACATGCCTACACACGAAATGGCACACGTGAACGAAGCACTCATGATCTAGGAAAGGCACACACTGGGTCAACTGCATGAGCTATATCAAGGCGGATTCATTCAGAGCATTTATATAGCGCTCCTTCAAAATATCTAAATGAGATCTATATCGACGTGCAGAAGGTCGGATCCAGTGTGGCCACTCCTGCTACAAACTCCCTGGAATTTGGTTCAACAGCTGCCTAGTTCCGCCCCTGCACATCTGCTCCGCTCTTTACCGTTTCTCTAAACTCAGACGGGGCATGGCAGGAATGCTCAACACTGGATCTACCCTTACATTTGTGAAATGTCAGGATTTGAGTCACGCAGAGTAGGCACACCAGATAAGGCGAGCATAAAAGCGATCAGTCCTTGATAAATACGTCCGTATAACTGCGTGCAGTGGAACCCGCGTCCAGCCGTTAGAAAACGAGTTAAGAGACTGGTCAGAAGTCAAAGACCAGCTTTCTGAATAGCTGCCTGAAATATCGTGGAAGACAGACATCGCTGCTCTACGTACTGGCTGTTGAAAACACCCCTGCTATGCAGGGGATGTAATACGCCACAGTATACAATAATACAACATATGTAGGCCTACACAGGCATGCAGACCTATATATATATATATATATATATATATATATATATATATATATATATATATATATATATATATATATATATATATATATATATATATATATATATAAAATATATTAAATACACGCACAAATATATATATATATATATATATATATATATATATATATATATATATATATATATATATATATATATATATATATATATTTGTGCGTGTATTTAATGTACAGGCCTAGGGATGCAACACGCGGATTAACTCCTAATGATATCTGGAAGCCCATAGTAGATGAACCGCATCACCTCTCCGAATGTGCTGTTCAGTGGCTTGATGCTGTCCGGAGTATAGGCCTCTCGACTGTCATGACCCATGATGTGGATGAGGTAGAGATCCCTCCAGTCGATGACGCTCTTCCACAGCAGGTCTCTCTCGCCCCAGTCGGGGGTCGTGAACTTGTACGGTTCGACGTGCAGGAGGTCCGGCCGAGCCAGGTAGATCTGGTAGGCGACCCGGGCGCAGTTGTAGTCCCAGTCGAACGACCGGTAATTGCCTCGGTAAGATTCGTACATGAGTTTTAGAAAGACGGCTCCCTTGCGAGCGATGATGATGCCAGCGATGAACTTGGGCGGCTTCTCCTTGCCCAGGGTGGCGTCGAAGACCCGGAGCGGATCGAGGCTGTTGATCAGGATGACGTCGTAATCGAGGTAGATTCCGCCGTGTTCGATGAGAACCTCCATCTTGGCGACGTCGCCCTTGTGAAACATGTGCGAAATCGTCTGCCCGTGGATCGTCACCGGCAACGCCTTGTGTACGATGGTGATCGGGACTTCGCTGACGAGACGGTCCCACCACTCGCCCGACGGAAGGAAGTTGCAGTGCAGCAGGATCGATTCCGGTCGCTGGATCTTATGCGCGCTCTTGATGCTGACGTAGTTGATGAACGACAACGACTTCCGGTTGTCCGGCGCGAACCAGATGAAGTGGACGATGTTTGGTACTACATATTCGCTGCTGGTTGTCTTTTGCGACGGATTCGAACCAGTGAACGACGCATTTTCGGCGATAACACTGACCTCTATTCGAATCGACTCGAACAGAAGCCCGTAGTAGTTAATGGCGACACCGATGCAGAATCCCAAGGCAACGAAAAGCGCATAACATCCGACCCGCTTCGAGAAGATCGGCAGTGAACCGCTGGATGCGTACATCCTTTGTCGCAGCCTGCTGTACCAGGTCATCGATCACTTATCGGAGTGGTAACTTCCGTACCCGTACCTTCCGGAGGTAGACAGTTGATCCACTGTAGCAGTCGTTGCTGCTACAGGTAGAGGCAGCGGCGTATCAAGTAGGGATGTAACGATATCTGTTTATAACAAGATGCAGCTGTTGTAACATATAATCACATGCATGAAGCTGTACATGTCAGAGAGAAAGAAATCGTAACCGTAATCTCGAGATTTCTACAGCGCCCAACGAAGGCCAAGTCGCGGAACCACCACATTTTAATATGGTTGTTCAAACACACATACTCGAACAGTTAGATGTTATACTGTAATTGAATTAAAGAAAGATGATTTTGGTAACAAAAATTAAACGGTATAAGAGCATTCAAACTTGTACTTAATGACGTAACACATACACACACACACACATATATATATATACATATACATAAACTACTGAACTGGTCATTACCAAACCAGTCACTACTAAACTGGTCACTACTAACAATAGGCACTACTACACTATTTCATTACTGGACTGGAGAGATGTAATAGGTACGAATTCCGGCACCAGAACGAACTGGCTAGAAGAACCACGGGATCCGCCAAAGGGCACATTTTTGTACGATGTTGATGACGATCCCAAAATTTTAAGTTGTTATGATCAACATAATTTGATGCATTTTATAAACGAACATAAACTGAACATATAAAAGGTTTCTGGTGCATTCTATAAGCAGGTAACTCCGCCACTGCCTTTAATCGGGTAGTGCCAGTCCCAAGCCTGGATAAAGGAGGAGGAGGGCGACGTCAACGGCCATTGATGCCATAATGATAAGATGTTGTTAAACATCGGAACTATTACTACTATAAGCAAGTCACTAAAACAAGCGCAATTTAGATCAATTTTACTTGTTTCATTTAGGAATAAACTGCAGTTCACTAGATTTTATTCAGTGTTTAAGTTATAATAACTGATAATTATAATTTATAGAACACTGGCGTATATTGGACAATGCATCAAAATCAAGCAGGTAGACAACTCAATATTTAAGTGTGTCTGCGAAGCCAGACGGTGATTGGTTTGTTTAGAGAGGAAGCTCTTGAGTAGAGACTGAGATAACATCGAGGACTAAGCCAAACGATCGAATGTTTCAAAGGGGGGTGCTTATGGTTCCAGAGAAAGTAAACAACTTGTTGGCCAGGAATAGTTCTCGCTCTTGGTTTCAATCTCCAAAATAAGGCAATTGGATGATTTAGTTGAAAATTGGTGATAATATAATTTGAAACAATATAACAGTCTACAGAAATAAAATGCACATGGGCTTATGCAGCTATTAAAGCACCAACATAATGACACAATTTTTAGAAGTTAAAATCGTAATATATATGATATATAATCTATAATCTGTTTAATCATGGATATTATAATTAATCGTTTAGCAATTCAAACAGCTAAAGCGGCATGCACTAAATCTATAGTAGTCTGATTTGACTCTTTCAAACAGAATGTTGCCAGTATGTGAATCATGTAACTGGTAGACTGTAAAATTAATGACCCTAACAAGATGTTGGTCTATTTTTGCTCCGTAAGGTGTAAAAATCGGGTTTCAAATGTCAGTTTTCCAGCTTAAATATAAAACTTGAAATTACTTTTGTTGCCCTTAAATGCTGCCCTTAAACTAAGCGCATTTAAGAGATTTTAATCTCGGGCTAGCACGATCCATACATGGGGACCTTAAATGGCGCCCATTCAAACTGGCAGCTTTTGTGAAGGATCTCAACCGAAAAATTCACTGAAAAATAAGCAGGGTCGCGGCCACGCGGACACAACAGAAAAACGTGTACATTTACATTTTTACATTGCTGGATTAATCAATATGATTTACGTCCGATGCTTGCTTTTCTTGAACTTAAATTCTGGAGGAAGGACGTCTAAAACTTTACCTTTTCCACAACCACAACGTCTTATTTTGGACATATAATTCCATATCTAAAACATATGAAGCTCATATGGGAATACTGTCATATGGGCGCCATATGTCCTACAGATGATGTTGGTGTTGGGGCTAATCACCAGCTAATAAATTACTCGAGGTGCTCTGGAGGTTGATAGCATCGAGATGCTCAAGTACTCCCAGTACCATCACTCGTGGCCATGCCTTTCAGCTCTGCAAGCCTCAACTACGTGTTGATGCCTGTAAATATTCTCTTGTCGTATTATTAATATCTGGAACTAGCTTCATCCACCTGCGGCTGAAACTCCATCCTAGATGTATTCAAGACAGGAACTAGTGCTCTGTTTCAACAGATATCTGCAGCTAAGCGCTGACAGTTAACAGCCATCACTGAACTTCTGTATTTTTATTTTTGTCTTTTCATCTTATAACCTGTAGACAAGCTAATGGTGAAAGTACACGTGTCTTATATTTCATTGTTTCTCGATGCCACTTAATATTTCATTGTGTTAGTATTTTCACTGTTTTATTATTTTCATTGGATTAGAATTTTCACTGTTTTTAGCATTTTCACTGTTAATATCTTTGCTTAGATTTTTCATGGTGTGGTCAGTGTTAATCCTCCACCTCTTCTGGATTGTACTACTCCCACATACTGTGTTTTTGCTACTGCATAACTGTATCATTGTATTAATTCCGATTAAACAATGTACATATATATAAATATAAACTTGCAATGGGTTGCAGAACACCAACCACAGGCTTTGACTAAGCGGTGCAGAAAAGCTGTTTCTTGTTTTCTATTTCACAGTTGGGTTCTGTGATCAAGTGCACGTCAGTTATGCACAGCGTAAAATTGAAAAGGACACAATGCGACATTTATTTTTGTCGGGAGTTGAAGAAGTTCACGAGTCTATATAATATACTGTAGACGCGTAAACGAAACCCTACTGGCTTCGACATGCGCCGACATTAAACGCATACCATCTGCTACTGATTTATAGTCTCGGCCACGCAATGAATTGAGTGAGTGTTTCAATACATTTACCCAAATAAAGGCAAGATATTTTAAGGTCATTTATCTACAGACAAGCGTTTGATATCAAGCAGGCCTAACAAATATCTTTCGCAGTGTCAGTGATCGTGGCTTATTTCAGAATAGAATCTAGGGCTAGCACGGTCCGTACACCGGGACCTTCGATGGCGTGGCGCCCATTCAGACGGGCAGCAGTGGTGAATGGTCTCACGCGATAAATTCATTTTAAAATGAGCAGGCTCGAAGCCATATGGTCGCTATAGGCAAACGTGTACATTTACATTTAGTACCAAAACTTACTGGCTATTAAACTTACTTTATTCTTGATAAACGGATGCATAGACGAAAGTTGATCCACCAAATCAGCGTCCTCCTTATCAGAAACTCCTTACGTAATATATGTCGTGACGTCATGAAAAGTGGCTAAAGCTCATGAAATCTTATGATCAACATGTACACGATACAACGAAGTCACACACGTACTGCATGTACGTTAATATTCATGCTGCCCAAAGAATATTTTAATTTCTTAAAATCTCTTATGAAGTCTGTGGGGATGCCCAAAAACTCTAATCTTTGGGGATGATCAAGGTGGTAGTATTATTTAACGGGGTAAAACGCATTACGTCACGCTTGTCACACGAGTGAGCGCGTCTGAGCATATATTATTATGTACGCGTATAGAGGTGTATACATATTAAACTTACATAACGGTATATATGTAATTCATAATAATAATATAATTATAATATAATTATTATATAATAATAATTATCGTATTCTTATTATAATATCCTTCCTCACAGACAATTGTCCAATGGACCTGCCTTCGGGCAGATAACTCATCATCATCATCATCATCATCATCATCATCATCATCATCATCATCATCATCATCATCGTCGTCGTCGTCGTCATCATCGTCATCATCGCCATCATCATCATTGTAATATAAGGGTGACTGCCTTTAAGGTGAGCATGTTCCTAACGGTGAACACCCATCGCAAATAAGACGGAAAGAACAACATGTAATAGTTTCAGAACGTTGTGCTGTTTTTACTCACAGGTATTGACGGGTTTAGTGAATCAAAAATTGAACGCTTTCATAAGAAGTTTTGTTCAAAATATTAAAGTTCTTTTAGGTAGGAACTTATTCATTGTTTGATTATTAGCTTTTCCCGCAAGCTGTAAAGTATGGGTCAACTAGACACTTAAAGCCGTGAATTTGTAAGCGCTAATCACGTCTACATCTGACTATGAGCGATAACAGGGTACTGCAGCCCAAATTTAAGCATAACCTCGTTTTGAATTCACTCGATATAGCGTGCCTCATGTGATCACTTGATCCAAATGTGATCATATGCTCACAATGGGATCACAGCCTCTGCTCACGTTACGAACTGTATATGTTTCTTATAAGTTCTTAAAATATGGAACGTTTTGTTTTTACTGAGGTCTAAAGGCCAGTGTAGTAAAAATTTACGGCGTTCTACGCCAAACTCTACGTCGGCGTCTTCAAAAGGCACGCAGAGGTCAGGGTGATGAGAAGGTTGTCGGATGGAAAACTAATCTTACAGCGGCACAAGAAAGTAAAGTGGTACAGATGCAAAAACTGCTTCCGATGGGCGCTTGCCCTGTTTGCTAGAGAAGGAAGAAATAAAGTCTTTGTCTGTGACAATTGTAAACGGACATTTCAGCCACGCCTTGACTTTTCTATTGTTAAGGCTTTAAGGCCTGCCATTTAAGTAAGCCTGTTATGTTTGCTACACATTTTATAGACATATTTCTTGTAACACATATACCAAACGTGTGTTTGTGTGTGTGTATGTGTGTGTGTGTGTGTGTGTGTGTGTGTGTGTGATTTTGAATAGTTTTCCTGTCATCATATCGTATATGTTCAAATTTGGATTTGGACTTTGCTCACTATAAGGCTTGGGTCCTTAATGTGAGTTGTTTTGGTCAGGTAGCTAGCAGGCGTCTCATTTTATTATCTGCTGTGGTATTCGCCCAAATTATTTTCTCATGTCGACATGAACTTTAACTGCACTGACCCATTTGCTTTCGAGCACTTGTTCTATCGTATCATACAGTTTATATTTAAAAAATGAAAAGATGTTTCAAGTTTGGGTCATTCATCCTACACAATAATATTCATACATAAGAAATAATATGCACACAGTTAGAAAAAGAAGAAGATAAAGAAGGAGAAGGAAGAGGAGAAGGAGGAGGAGGAGGAGGAAGAAGAGGAGGAAGAAGAAAGAAGATATCTAACATATAGTATTTTCATAAAGATTAGGCCTACGGCGCTGACCCAGACAAGCGGCCATATTCGCAGGGAAACGGGAGTAGGGCCTACAACTCCGACTGGGTATCGTACACAGACTCGACCCGAACCCGACCCGAACCCGAACCCGGCCCGAACCCGACCCGAACCCGGGCCCGACCTGAACCCGGCCCGAACCCGGCCCGAACTCGACCCGAACCCGGGCCCGACCCGAACCCGGCCCGAACCCGACTTGATCGGACTAAAATGTTCAAACTGGAGAAAGCTTGCCCGATCGACTACCCAATCGGCCGAATTCAAAACGAGGTTATGCTTAAATATGGGCTGCAATACCCTGACAAAGACTGGCAACATACCCTATCCGATTTTCCCAGTCGGGTCGGGTCGGACTGGATTGCGTCGGTGTACGGCCCCCTTCAGATATGAGTGCCTGCTTCAAGTTCGAGTCGCCTACCGATGACTCCATAGGGTACACGTCTGATGACCTGCTATCGCGGCCTATATTAAGCGGGGTTAATAGTTTCAAGGGTTACTCGCGGAAGACAACAAACAGTCTTGCACAAATTCTAATATTCACTTTGTATGTATATGTTTATATCCTCATATCAGATTGACCTACAGCATAACTGTAAAAACTCTAAATACACAGGCCTAGCCGTATGTTCAACATCATCATCATCGTCGTCGTCATCGTCATTGTCAGTCATCGTAATTGTCGTCGTCGTCATCATCGTCACAATCATCAACAACATCTTTTATTGATCCCAAGTCAGAGTGGAAGGCTACATGTTACGAATGTCAACAGTTAAACGGGGTCCAAAGTGCACCCCCAGGAAGGACAAAGTCCCCCTTACATAGGGCCGCCTATAAACGCACCAGGAGTGAGATGGCTATTAACGTCTCAAGACAAACAAACGCAAATCACAATGAGGCGAATATAAACAATTGTTCAAACCCAACTAACCTATGAACTCCTTAACAACTAAGAACGAAGCAAAACAACTGTTCTGTTACATGCTCAGTCGCAAGGACTATTTAAGCATAGTCGGAGCTTTTTTAGACTAGTTGTGAGCAAGCATTAGCATCTGACTATACATATGCATGAGCACGTGACAAAGCAGAATGGCAACGTCGCATAGGCAGAACCCCGAGATGATGATATATGCAGTATCATGCTTATGCACATGTATAGTCATATGCTAATACTACTAGCTCATATATATATATATATATATATATATATATATATATATATATATATATATATATATATATATACACAATCTCCTGAGGGTATATATATATAATCTCCTGAGGGTTTTGCTGTTAATTGCGTCTGAATCCTTGACGGTGTGCAGTGATTTAACAACATTTTTAACTTTATAAGTCTGTTTGACTGGATGTCACTTCACCTACGGGTCAAAAGCTAGGCCGAAATACAAATCCGAGCATCAATCACCCAGTAGTAATAACCGCTACGACTCTATCTATGGCTTACCCTTAGACCTGTCGCTGATTGCAAAGCCGATAGGCCGCGTTGATCATCTGAGAACTTCTCTAGCGCCAATTTAATAAAGCTGAAGGCATCAGTCGATGATTGCTGCTAAGCAAAATCGTTGCGCAAACCAAATTAAAACACGAGTTCGGTCGAAAAATCAAGAATGGAATCCCAGAAGACGCAGAAACAGCTTACGGAGGAAATAAGTGCAGGAATAGATGAGTTTTTAATCGAGATCTGATGGCCTAAACAGACTGCAGAGCGAACAGTTGTTGGAAGAGAGTTCCAGAGCCTAGGCCCAGCGACAGAAAAGGTAGTAGTAGTTCCTCAGTTTAACGACAGTTTATGGAATCAAAGGCCGTTGCCATCGCCCTCCTCCTTTATCCAGGCTTGGGACTGGCACTACCCCCAAACAAGGCAGTGTAAGTTTTAAAACGGCGCACCTGCCGAGAGCTATCCTTGTCCATGGAACAGTTAGATTTAGACAGCTAGAAGACCTGGTCAAGTAAAGAGAAGTCTTGGGTGTCAGTTTAGGGTGAAGATAGCGATGTTTGCTGAAATTTAGTCTTGTGTAGGCTACAATCAAACCAAGCTTGAATATTATTCGCTTTTCTATGGGCAACCATTGCAAGGAATTTCAATGACATCACATAAGTTATTTTTAACCAGTACTGTTGATAATTTTAAACTTAGTTGCTATTATAGACTCACGATTGAAATAGTTTTAGTTTTACTGAAATTTATAAATAGTTAAATAGTTAATTTAACAATAATTTAAGGGCTCATTTTATTTTCGTACACAGTGCATAAACTTTATACATCCACATAGATCTTTATGATATCCTAATGTCATATCGCATTCTTATATTTCTCTCATTATCATTACACACACACACACACACACACACACACACACACACACACATCACACACACACACACTATTACTGCACTAAGGCAACTAGGAAGAATCAATATATCTGTTATAGCGCTTTCGTAAATAGCACACGTATTTGAAAATCAGAAAGACCAACCTATATAGTGAAAATGCGCTGAATCAATGCAACAAGTCATTTATGTAGCGTCCTTCGTGGATCTCTCAAAAATAAGCCTCGAAACATCTGTGCAGTTAGCTCGAATCACTAGTAGATCAAAGGCCGTTACTTCGTCCCACGCAGCGTAGGCCTATGTATCGTTTCACGAATGATATGCGTATATAATCAGTTCGTCAAGCTTCGCAGAGATGAAGTGCCACGTCACGATTCAGTGGCGCTAGCGATCACACGTGCATCTAGGCCTGCAACGTGCCACGGTAGAGATCGGCTGGGAGGCAAGTGTGAGGGGTATGCCTGCACTGTGCTGATTATTGCTTTCATTATTGGTTTGTACTTTCTTATCGTTTTTGTTACTGTTATAATAATAATAATAATAATAATAATAATAATAATAATAATAATAATAATAATAATAATAATAATAATAATAGTAATAACTCGTCTATTATTATTATTATTATTATTATATTATTATTATTATTATTATTATTATAATTATTATTATTATAGTTATCATCATCATCATCATTATCATCATCATCATCATCATCATCATCATCATCATCATCATCATCATCATCAATATCATTACATGTGTAATAATTATTTTATTGATGTTGTTGTTGTTGCCGCTGTTTTTGTATATGATGTTTATCTAACTACGCTATACTAGTTGTGAGCAAGCATTAGCATTTGACTATACATATGCATGAGCACGTGACAAAGCAGTCGGTGGCCATGAAACGTGGTTCGAAAGAAATGCACGGGGTTTAGCGCTGGGGCAAGGAGTATCTATCTAGGGCAGGTATTTGCATTTGATGCCAGTGATATGCTTAGCCTACTTACCTGTGGCATACAGTTAGTCACAACAAGAAGTAGTTATATACCTGGATAACATACGAAATGATTCACCCGCATGTCCCCGATACTGATGAAGCACTTAGCGTAGGAAAACATTAGCCTGATTCTACACACACCCCTTCTTCCTCTGATCTCTCTCTCTCCAACGCCAAACACCACCCACCATAGCTGCCACGCTGTCTACCCGTCTGACTTTTGGACCTTGACCTGGAACCGAACCTTTTTGCCTATCGATTTTGTTTTGACTGAGCGCCTGTGAATAAGCTGGTCCCCGCGACGTTACTTTCGTTGGGCGCTGTGGAAATCTCGGAATTACGATTACGATTACGACCTACAAAACCATGCGCTGATGCCCAAAGGCAAGGGCATCAAAATATGTAAGGGGCTGCAAAAGAAGCTGAAGGGCCAGTTTTCCCTTTCCTGACGGGCTCATGTGAGCGTGCGCTGGGTACAGATGCTCGTTTCGATCTTCCTGTCTCATGCAAGCATCCCGTTTTTCACCTGTATTATTCGATGACGTCATCTGTAATGAAGCAGCCGGTGCATACGTTCATCCACCACGTCCCATACGCGCCTATATTTGCTGTAATGTCTTCGGCAAAGCATGGTATGTGAGCTATGCAAATAAGATTATGTGACTGAGTTGGATATATATATATATATATATATATATATATATATATATATAGGCCTACACATTCATAAAAGACGAGTGCATATATATATATATAGATATACACTCATCTATTATGAATATGTAGGCCCATATCTGTATGTGTATATAGGTGTACGTACGTATTCTGTACGTGTATATAGGCTACACTGTGAGTGGAAAAAACCGATCCCTAGGAAACGTCATAATAACATCCATTCATGATTAATAACTATTCTAAAATCAATTTGGGAAACAACCAATTTCACTGTTATGTTTGACCCATTTTAACTCTGCTCAAAATGTCCTTCTGAGGCTTCGACGCAGACATTCTGGCGCGTCCGCCACGACCTACTGCAGCATCAGTTATGCCGAAGTTTTGCTCTGTAGAATTTTCTTGCATTATTCACCAGTTTTTGTAGTCTAATGGATTTAGAGGTCTGGGCTGTTTGGAGGCCAACGTGCAGGATGTATGAAATTAGGAGTTTCGTTCGTCAGCAGTTCTACGGTATCACGAGTGAAGTGTGCTGGAGCTCTCCATCCTGCTCAAATGTTTAATACTCTGACAATTATCGTGTATTTGGTAAGAGCTTCTCCGATGACAGGGCATTCCGGTAGTAGGCCTACGCTTCATTAATTACAATGCCAAGTTCCACGAAGTGTATCCGTGTTCTGCCAAGTACAGACATACCGACCGAAAGCATTACTGAATGACTGAAAGTCGAGCGAGTGTGAGCAAACGATTCCCAGGAATTGTAATCGTAATTCCGAGATTTCTACAGCGCCCAACGAAAGCGGAGCCGCGGGAACCAGCTTATTCACAGGCGCTCAGTCAAAACAAAATCAAACAGGCAAAAAGGGTTCGGTTCCAGGTCAAGATCCAAAAGTCAAGCCGAGAGACAGCGTGGCATCTATGGGTGGTGGTGTTTTTGGTTGGAGAGGAGAGAGAGAGAGATAAGAGGAAGAAGGGGTGTCAGGATATGTATGACTGTTCTTTCTCGTTCCGACGGCAGCATACAGCCGATCATTGTGACTATTCGATGGTGCAGCGATAATAAAAAGTTTTTTTTATCAGTGAATCAAATGAAATTAATCATAAGCACAGGATAACGCGTTAACAAAAGTCATAAGCGCTCATGTTTTGCCTGCTTGTTGCCCCCCCCCCCCCCCGTGGGTTCAGTAACCTTACACCTTTTGAAACATTTTAATCCAATGTCTTTCTCCACAATTCCATTAACTGAGAGCTAAACAATGCGCAGTTCTCGTGCAATTTCTCGCGGTGTGAGATGAGTCTGCGTCTTGCCCTCTTGACGCAAAACAAGATCTTTTGAGCCTTTCAATGTTATCGTTACTTCTCGCAGTTCGTGGTCTGCCAATACCTGCTTGGCGACCTGACGATCCGTTCTTTCAGATTGTTTCAGAAGGGCCTTAAGTAGGCCCCTACACTCTAGGTCCCATCCCTTTTCTGAAAATTCGCTTAGGAAACGTTTGGCCCTACAAATTTTATTTTGGCGTAAAATTTTATTATTGTTTTTCCTCTTCGCTGAAAGTCATTTTGCCGTTGGTAGTTTGTTGACAACTAACGTCATATTCAAAGGGGAACTTTCAGGATTTCAAATATCGTTAGCCGTTACAGTCACGATTAAAATCAAATTGAATTTCTTACATTTATGAATTTTTCGTAGTTATATAAATAGTTGCAGAGAGTGGTTTTTTCCACTCACAGTGTATATATATATATGTGTGTGTGTATATATAGGTTACGGACTTTCTTTCTGCAATAAAATTCCTCGGGCAAATCTAAACTGTTCCTCCTGATAAGATGACAAATTTCAACACTCTCTTAAGACGCAGATTTAACTGATTTATCAGACAGCCATGTTCATACGTCAATGAAAGCTTCTACTCAGTTTATGTAGGCCTATGTAAGATGTATGTTTGTATGCATGGATGTATGTGTGTGTATGCATGTAAGTATATGTAAGTATGTATGCAAGTATGTATGGATGGATGTGTGCATCTGTAGGTATGTGTGCATGTTGTATGCATGTATGCATGCATAGGTGTATGTGTGTATATATGTATGTATTGTAATTGTAATTGTAAACGAACATTTATAAAGCGCCACTTAGGAAACAGTGGCACTCCCGACTTGAACAAACAAAAAGGATTTCAGGGGTTTGCGAGACTGGGTAGGAGAGAGACTAAGTAACTGAAGCCGCAGGTCACGAGGAAGGGGGTTCCAGCTGGAAGGGCCAACAAAGGCAAAGCTCCTGGACTGAGCAGTTGTAGTGCGGACGCGAGGGACTACCAAGAGACCACGGGTAGCTGAGCGAAGGGAGGCATGGGCAGGCAACGAGGAAACCGGAATACAAAAAGAAGTTAAGTAGGACAGAGCAGAGCCTAGAAGGCAATTGCGCATAAGGATAAGAATCTTAAATTGGATGCGTTGACTGACAGGAAGCCAATGAAGTGAATCACGAATAAAAGTAGATACATGGGCAGACTTTGGAAGACCACCGATAAGGCGTGCAGCAGCATTAAGTATAGACTGAAGCTTGGAGGTGTTAATTGCAGAAAGTCCAATATAGGCAGCATTGCCAAGGTCAATCCTAGTGCAAATCAGGGCATGGACCAAGGTAGTGATCGCATGAAGAGGAAGCGAGTGACGAATAGAGCGGAGTTGTCGTAGGTGGTAAAGACAAGAGCGGGAGATATTATTTACATGGTCAGTCAGAGAAAGAGTTTGATCCAGGGTGATTCCGAGGTCACGGACTGAGGAAGAGAAGTGGATATGAGGGAAATTAGAGGAAAGGGAACTAAAGTCAATTTTGGCAAGCTGGACACGGCCACCTAGCCAGATATATTGAGTCTTATCAGGATTAAGACAGAAGCGGTTAGAAGACATCCAGAGATTTAGAACAGAGGTGGCCTCAAGAATCCGCTCAACCATCAGAGTGGCTGAGGCAGCCGGGCCATGAGTAAAGGATTGAGTGTCATCAGCATATTGGTGAGACGAAACACCCAAGGGAAGAAATATACTGGCCAGGTCAGCAGTATATAGGATATATAGAAGCGGTGCAAATACGGAAACCTGGGGAAGACCATAGGGAATGTGAATCCAGGCAGAGCGAGTGGGCCCAAAAATAACAGAAAGGGAGCGATCAGAAAGAAATGAGCGAAACCAAAGAAGAGCAGATTCAGTAAGGCCAAAGGATTTAGACAGTCGTTCTAGGAGAATGGAATGATCAACAGTGTCGAAGGCAGCACTGACGTCATAGAGAGCAAGAAGAGTGACATGGCCATGGTCAAAGGCATGAAAGATGTCAGCTAGAAGGCGGGTGATGAGTGATTCTGTCGAATGGAATTTCCTAAAACCAGATTGAAGGGGAGGCATGAGAGAATTAGATTCAAGGTATTCAACCAGTTGAAGAGAGATACATCTTTCAAGGAGCTTCGAGAGGAAGGAAAGGTTAGAAATAGGACGATAGTTAGAAGGAGAGTTAGGGTCCAGACCTTGGCGCTTGAGGGAGGGAAAGACAACTGCCCTTTTATGTGACGCTGGAATGGAACCCTGACTCATTGACGAATTACATAATAAATATAGAAAAGGAAGAAAGTCATCAACAAATTCCTTAATTAGAAGTGGAGGAAGTAGGTCAAGTTCGCATGACTTCGAGGGGAGCCCAGTATAAGTCGACGAAGGACATCCGGTTGAAGGGTTTCCCAGCACGAGAGGTTGGCAGTTGTGGTAGGGAAGGACGGTGGGGGTGAATCCTCAGTAGATCGACGGATCGAGTCAATCTTGGATCGCATAAAGTCCAAGTAGTCGTCTGCAGAGAACGGATGTTGAGAGTGGGAGGAGGAAGGTAAGGAGCGACCTAGGACGGCAGCAAGTGATGACCAGAGGCGACGTGGGTTTCCTTTTTCTGTCTATCAGCGACTCCTAATACGAAGTTTCTTTGGTTCGGAAAACGGAATACATATCGTATTTATGTATGTATGCATGTATATATGTATGTATGTATGTATGTATATGTGCATGTATCAGGCACTAGATATAGCGTCTTTTAAGCCCGTCACAAAGGCGCTGCACGTATGGTTATGTAAATGATCTAAACTACCGGTAGTGCATGTTAATACCACCTAAATATTTATAATCGTTAGAAAGATTGAATAGCTGTGCATAAATATACACAGCTATCCAATCTTTCCTTCTAACGATAAAATATTTAGGCTCGTCACGACCTGCTAAACCAAACGTCAGCAAAAGCTACAATCAATAAGTAACAAGATGGGTTACGAACGAACGGGCCTTGCAACTAAAACGTACTTTGAACTTGAACGATAATACCACGGCAAACATCAAGTCAACTTTTAAAACTGTACGAGCGAGCTTTCCAAGCTGAAATCTGTAAATGTAGGCCTGCATATTTTTCTATAGCGACCATATGCTCGCGACCCTGCTCAATTTCAATGAATTTATCGGGTGAGGTCCTTCAACACCGTTGCCCGTTTGAATGGGCGCCACGCCATTTAATGTCCGCGTGTACGGACCGCGCTAATCCCGAGATTAAAATCTCTGAAATAAGCGACGGTGTATACATGCGAACCGAGACCCAAACGATCACAGGCTGCTTGGCGTACGCTTTAACCGATGTAGCTAACTAGGCCAGCAAGAACTTTCGTTAACTCGCAACATATACACTAATATGCATGCGACATGTGGAAAAGACTGGAAAAGGCATAACTGGCCGAGATTCCAGAGCCTCTGAGGTTTTTAAGAGGTGTTATGGATATAGCCAGATACGTATGTATGTACTTATATAAATAAATAAATAAATAAATAAATATATATATACATATATATACATGCACACATACATACGTACATGCATGCATACATACGTACATATGTACATACATACCGAGACATACACGCATATACATACACATATACATACATACACACATACATGAATACCTGCATACATACATACATACTTACATCCATACATACATACATACATACTTATTTACTTACATACATACTTACTTACATACATACATACATACCGAGACATACACGCATATACATACATACACACATACACACACATGCATACATACATGCGTATTATAATGAGTATGCTATAAGGCCTATCATAAGCTATGTAGATTTAAAAATAACTCAAACCTGGTGCATTGATCCATGTTCTGCGGCTTCTTCTCACTCCACACTTCTACACGACAATAGCAGAGCGTCGCATACAATATACAGTTGACTGCACGCAAGTGCGCCGTCTGCGAAAGGCCTCTAAGATAACTGAAAGTCCGGTCCGGTGTATATTCCTATTGCCCGCGATAACATGGGCGTAGGTCCTAGACGGCCGTTTATTAAAGTCACTGGGTGTGTGTATGTAGGCAAGCACGTTGAGTGGGCTGCTGTGGTTTCATCTGCGGCTGCTGCTGCAGCAGCTGCTGCTGATGCTAATCACTTGATTCATATAATTGGCAAGAAGTGGTCCAGACAAGCCTGTCATGAAATTCGGAAAATTACTCCGCGTCTGCATAAACCAAACTGAGCAGGAAGTCGAATATTCGACTGCAGGCCTTGGGTTATGTAGCCGCCAGAAAATTCAGTTACTCAGTAGGCCCTATTAGTGTATTAAATAACAAGAAAAGCATTCATACTGTTATTATGGGTCACGGTAGCCGATTGGATAGAGCGCTCGGCTTGTAACTCGGAGAGTAGGGCCTATGGCCTCCCTTTATACTGTTAGTGTGTAGGGACCTTGAGCAAGGCCTTCACGCACAGTTGCTTCGCTCCTCAGATTTAGATTTACCCACCTTGCATGCGTAATAAATGCAATAATAATAATAATATGAATATGAATATGAATATGAATATAATGCGAAACATTCTGTCTCTCCTTTCCAAGATCCAGAATGTCGGCACAAGAGGGCTAGAGGGGAATCGTCCCCTCGATAAAGTGGAAGCCCCGTTTTGACCCATAACGTAAAATTTGCTGTGCCTAATTTTTCCGGATGGGGTAAAGCCAGGGAGGTTGGCTTGGGGAAAGAGAATGTGAGAGCGATGTCTCCATAGACCACCCATAAAACCGCGACAAGAAAAATCAGAAATTGCGCGACTTGCAAACCACGGTCGGGTGGGCTAATTCATGACGATTTAAAAGGTCGTCAGAATTTCTTGACGACGCAATCGTTTTTAGTTAGCCTCCCTTTTAGCTCCTTTCGTCAGAGCTTCCGCTTTGAAAAGCGTGCCATGGGTGTAAGAAGTAATCTGATTTGTAGTTCCAGCTTCGACAGCGCCATTTTCATCGCATAATAACTGCGATAGTTATCTGACCGATCATGCGAACTCATCCATGCTCCACTGCTTGCAATTTCTGTATTGGCCTTTTACTCAAAACTGAAAACATTCCTCTTTCACAGGTCCTGTCGTGACACCCCTTCTTCCTCTTATCTCTGTCTCTGCGCCAATACCAAGCACCACCCATCGTAGCTGCCTGACTCTTGGATCTTGTCCTGGAACCGAACCCTTTTGCCTATCGATTTTGTTTTGACTGAGCGCCTGTGAATAAGCTGGTCCCCAAGACGTGGCTTTCTTTGGGCTTCAAGAAATCTCGAGATTACGATTACAATTTTAAAAAAATCACCAACTGATCGTCGCTTTGAATTAAACACTTCGATATTTGCAATTTCTAATAAAATATCGTTGCTGACATCGTCTAAAAATAACTAAGAAACTATGCGACCCTATTAGGGAGCTTCGGTTCAGGAGCGTAGCAATAGATTGTGCAGGTTGTGCAAAGGACAAGGGCCAACGAGGCCAGAGGGCCGCCCGGGCCCCCAAGGGGCCAAGGCCCGGTTGCTCAATTACTTAAAGCAAATTATACAAAGTTCAGTTTGCACTAGGGCCATAGAAAGGCTAGCTAAACCACTCCTTCGGTTCTTTCTGGATTTACCTTTTGGCATCAATATTAGGCTGACAATTTCTTTCCAGTGTTCCTGCTATAAAAGACTGATTGATTAATTGATTGAAACTCAGTGAGCAGTTAGAATCCGTTAAACCGACTCGGAAGAGATCTAAAATTGCAAAGATACATTCTGCCCGTGTCCAGAAGACTTCTGCTGTCCAAACTGCTTTCAACCACAGATCACATTCTGTGCGGGAGATTTCAAGCTGGTTTTACTAGTGTTCACCTAGAACCACGACAGCATAGGCCTGTGCTGCTTATCATTTGGTTAATTTCTTCTCAGACAGACACTGGGCCTACAGACTTAGTTATTAATAAAAGAATTTAGTGTTACTAAGTTAGTTTAGTTATGTAATATAATGTAACTTATTTTAATTCAATTTCAGTGTTTACAACTTAACACTGTTTTCAGTGTTTGTTTATTTATTAGATCTAGCTCTTCCAAAATTGTTCAGTTCCGGAACCTTTTTTCTAGAAAAAGCGCTGGTCCTGGCGTTAAGGGGCATTTGGACGGAAGTGCAAATACAGCTACCCATCATACAAACTCATCGATACTCCACCGCTTGCAATTTCTGCTTCGGCCTTTCACTCAAAACTGAAAGCAATCCTCTTTCACAGATCATATCCTGACACCCCTTCTTCCTCTTAAATCTCTCTCTTCTCCAACCCCAAACACCACCACTCCCCGTAGCTGCCACGCTGTCCCTCCGTCTGACTTTTGGATCTTGACCTGGAACCAAACCCTTTTGCCTATCGATTTTGTTTTGACTGAGCGCCTGTGAATAAGCTGGTCCCCGCGGCGCGGCTTTCGTTGGGCGCTGTGGAAATCTCGGAATTACGATTACTGCAATCGAAGAACCGGACAACCCCACATTATGGCTTAGACTATGCGGATTGACATCGAGTTGACAATTTAACATGACACACCGGAAACGAACCTCTGACGCAAAGGTCAAAGGTAAACACACAGCATTTCACAGTCTGCCAATGCATCTGATGTTAAGGTGAAACTTTCCCATCAGTGACTGACCACTGGATTGCATCAATATCCCACCATTAGGTTCCAATCTAGAGGTTTTCCCATCCCCACGAGGTCTTTTCCCTCTCCACTGGGTGTTTTTCCCTACCAAACGAGTTTTCTTCTCCCACTGGATCTAGTCCGCTACCCCTTGATCTTTCACCTGTATCTTCTTCCTCCTCGCTGGTGGGTCCTTTTCCCTTCCTCTGGGTCTTCTCCCGCCCCACTGGGTCTTTACCCTCCACCCTTTGACTTTCTCTTTCCAACTGGTTCCAGCAACAATTCGCACAGTTCATATTTACTATGCTGCGCAGACCCCAATAAACAATTGCAATGTAATATGCATATATGCTTTTAACTCTTCATCAGCTATACTTAGCCGATTGTTTTCCGATCATGACAAATCAAAACAATGCTGTACTGAGCAGTGGCACTGCAAATATTTACACAGAGACAGACAGAATATGATTACAAGCGATGTTGTTTCAGGCTTCCACAAGAAAAAAGACCTCATTCGCAGCTTTGTTTGGACAACGCACATATTTTTCTGCCCAGATATATACTTCGAAATAACCTTCAAAATATAATGATGTAGCTGTATGATTTAATGATTTAACGAAAATTAATGAATTAATGTCCAATTATATCGCTGGAGCCACAGTCGGGTTTATGTCCTCCCAATATTTAGGAGGGGACATCCATGGTGATCTACTCCAAGAATTGAGAATGTTTTCAATTTTTTAAACGCTAGATGTGCCGTTAAATGAAACTAGCAGCAATATTGTTGACGGGGCGTGAATTCGTGCGAGATGACTGAAACAAATCGTCAAAAATGCTGATGATCAAAAACGGTCATCGCACAGGGTCTACCACAAATTCAGAACACAATATTTCCAAGAAATCACAAAATGTCCTAAGTCCTGAAGATTAAAAAAGGGGTCATAAAAATATCGAAGACATGGACAGTATACAGTTGCTATCAACGATCAAAGTTCCCAAGTCTTCCGAAGATCTGTCCCCCCAGCGTCCAGGACGGATCTATGCCACTGGTCTATTCATTCGTACATCATCATCAGCAGCAGCAGCATCATCACCACCATCACCATAATCATAATCATCGTCGTCATCGTCATCACCATCATCATCTCCACCATCATCATCTCATCATCATCATCATCATCATCATCATCATCATCATCATCATCATCATCATCATCATCATCATCACTACCATCATCATCACCATCATCACTACCACCACCATCATCATCATCACTATCATCATCATCACCACCATTACTACCACCATCATCATCATCACTACCATCATCATCACCACCATTACTACCACCATCATCAACAACAACATCATCGTCATCACCATCATCATCATCGTCGTCATCATCATCGTAATTCATCCATTATGAATAATCGCTGCTTTGCTACAGAAGAGAATTAAGATGCGCTTCAGACAAGCGCGGAAACGAAATTTGCATATCCAGCGACCTCCGACTGACTAAAGACCGCGACATGCAACTAATACACTCGATCGATGGCGCCCTAATTGTCGGCTTACAGGTGCACGTTCTCGACCGACAGCTCAAGCACAAAGCACACTTTAATACCAAGGCGAACAACGCTGACAGACGCATCCGCCACCCACCTGTCTCAGGGTACATCACAGAGAGCCATCATCCGTAAACAGATGACGATGTTACTGCCCATCATCATCCGCCGCATCGATTGACGTGTGTGTGTGCTGTTTCAGCAGCTGCTGCTGTAAGCGCAGAGTTTGAGGATATAACAACCATTGGGCACGTAGCATCTTCTAACGCTTCAGCTGGAGGGGAACGATACGCGATGGCTGGCGAAAAGTAGCTCATCCAGTGGAAAACTCCAGTGGTAAAACTCAAGGGGTCGTCCATTAATTACGTTCTGAGATGGGGAAGGAAAGGGAGGGAGCACGCTGTCTCCGTCTGACTTTTATATCTTGACCTGGAACAGAACCCTTTTGCCTATCGAGTTTGTTTTGACTGAGCGCCTGTGAATAAGCTGGTCCCCGCGGCGCGGCTTCCGTTGGGCGCTGTAGAAATCTCGGAATTACGATTAAGATTACGATTACGAGCATCCAAAAGCGAACACTGCAGAGGGGGTTATGCCTAATGTTGATGTATATGTACACGTTTTCTATACAGACCGTCTGGTCTCGATCCTGCTCAGTTTTCAATCAATCAATCGCGTGAGATCCTTCACCATGGCCGTCTGCTTGAATGGGCACCACGTCATTTAAGATCCCGTGTACGGCCCGTGCTAGCCCGAGATTCAGATCTCTAAAACAAGCCACGACCGGAACGCGAACCGGCATCCTCTCCCTGAGGCGCCTTGACGTACGCTTTAACCAATGTAGCTAACCAGGCCAGCTGAGATACCATGGCGACGATTGTGACGTCAATGTGTGTAAGGCCAACTTAAGTGCCTTAACGCGCGTTTTACCGATGTACTGTAGCTAACCAGGCCAGTCTCCGCATCTACAATTGATTCATTGTTATTCGAGGCTTAAACAACTTCAGTCGGACAGAAGACGGTCTGTACTGTGTTGTATTGTCTGTAGTGGGCTTCGTTGGGAGGTTACTAAGCTCTGGGATCTATCTTTCAAGTATATTATGTGTGTTACTGGCTATAACTGGCTACCGTGCTTCGATAGTCGGATGCTACTGGAGGAAGACTGGTTATCTCATCTTGGTGCTCTAAACTGCAGTGACGTCCTAAACAGACGACTCATAAACCAGTCGTTGGTGTTACTGTAAAAACGATTAAAGAAATAAAGGCACCAGTCGACGGTGGCTGCTAAGCAAAATCGTTGCACAAACCAAATTAAAATGCGAGTCTGGTCGAAAAGCCAAGAAGGGAATCCCGGGAGATACAGAAACAGCCTACAGAGGAAACGAGTCCAGGAATAGATGAGTCTGTAGTTGAGATCCAGGCCCAAAAAAATGGAGAGCGGACATTTCCCCCGAAGAGTTCCAGAGCCTAAGGCCAGCAACAGAAAAGACACACCCGCCCAGAGCCGTGCTTGTCCACGGAATAGTCAGATTTAGAAATTGAGAAGACCTGGTCGAGTACAGACAAGCCTTCGGGGTCATTACAGAGTGAAGATAGAGAGTCTGGCTGGAATGTAATTCTCTATACAATTAAACGAGTCTTGAACATTATTCACTTTTCTATGACAGCCAATTCAACAATTTAGGATCAGTGATGTATGTTCATATTTTGGAGTTTTAGTGATGGCACTTGCCAATGTATTTCAGACTCTGTGAAGCGTCATCAAATTATCTTTTGAAATGTTAGTGAGAAGCAAGGTGCAGTAGTCACGAGGGCCGGTGACCAGAGGATCAGCCAAAGAAACCAAGCAGAAACGGGAACAGGGCACCTAATCCCACGGATATCACGAATATGGCAGGGAGCAGACCAGCATTTAGAATTAACGTGTTCACTGAATGACAGGTTGGAGTCAAATACAACACCCAAATTGCAGTCTGAATGGTTATATGATATGCTCAGATGGACTGAATTCAGATTTAAATTTATTCAGTAGCTGTAAAGTTCCAAAAAGGAGAAACTCAAAGATGTCAGATAATCAAGTCAGATAATCAAGTGAGATAACTGGCAGAACAGGAACAGATAAGAGCTAGAGAATGTGGGAAGCTTCAAACATTTATTAAAACCAGAAACTCTTAATTGAATTCTTGAATTGAAATTGAAGGACTGGGGCCAGCAAAAGCCCGAAGGAACATTCACCCATTTAATTACTGGTTCAAGAACAAAAGACATGCTGCTAGATGTATGCTTTACTAGGCATGCTTACGTCCTCAACAAATTTTGTAAACCAGCAGCACTTAACGACTTGTGGCCAACCCAGGGTTGATGAAGAACATGCATTCACCAGGACATGGCAGCCCAACACCCAATCTAAAATTCTGCACAACCCTAAACTTTGCTCCCACTGAATTTCAAATCCTGGATTCACTCTGTTGTCAATTACTAATTGACCAAGGCTATTCTTGGTCATCACTGAAATTCACAAACCACACTTTAAGATCGCTAAAATTACAAACTTCCCTCTCCATGCTGAAAAAAACTTAACATCATTAAAAGAAACACCGATTCTCAAGAAGCAAGAGCATTTATAGATTTAAGTAGATGTTCAATTTCAAATGTTCTCGTTTTTTATTAGCTGCTTGCAGCAAACATCAACAATTTACTGTATGGCAACAAGCAAAGTATTTTACGCTGTCCGCTTCGCTTGCATCTGCACAATCTCAAGTCCAAAGAGCAGACATACCAGCAATGCCAACTGGTGACAGTCAACGCTGAACTGCAATTAATCGTTGCCGATATGCCCAGCCAAATGCCATTCACTTCCCTGCTTGCTGCCTCAGTAGAACATAGATCTTCTCCTTAATCCACGCCTTATTGTGCGGCTGGTACTGGCCAGTTGACTTGTCGTACCTAAAAGATAAGAACAGAACCTTAGATAACCATTAGGAAGTTAAATCACAAGGCACTTGGTCATTATCTCACCTAACTCGACACGTAGTTTAATCTTGTACCCATCCAAATACTACACAAAATTGTCTATATTTAAGCAACTACATGTACAAACTCTCATATGTAAATAATAATGGCATAACATCACTAATATTTTTATTAAGGCTTCTTAGGTGCAAGTTACAAAACAAAATACACAGTAAATAATGCATCAAAAACATTAGTTACATTACAAACCTTTGGCTGTAATGACTAGAGAGTCTTTTAGAGATCTTTGTAAGGACAAATATTTTAGTGACCTTAGCTAGGACAAGCTTTATGTAGTGAACTTCGCTAGGAAAAGGCTTTTGGTGACCACAGTTAGAGTGAACCTATTAGTGACTAGTGGTACATGTTTCATATTTGTCACAGCTACATTTTATGAATACAATCTGCTCTCATCATCTCGCTGGAAAATTAGTTGGCAATTCAATCCATGTTTCAGAATTCACCTAAGCAGAATTTTTCATAAATTTCAACATAAAAAATCCCAAGTCTGAGAACTATTACTAGATGCTTTACTTCACACAAATGTTAAAGAATGCATTAACTCTTTAATGAACTAAGGTGTTATGTACAATTTCAAAATTCAGTGAACGATACTTACACCAGACAGCTGAGGTCTGCCAACTGGTCAATAAAATCAAACAGCTGACTGATGTCATATGTTATCGATGGAGAATTTGGATTCATCTTCTTTAAATACTCTTCATAAATCTTGCAAGTTCCTACAGACAACAAAGATTTCAGTAAGTGCTTGTGATAATGCCACTGAAAATACATAGTGTGGACCCATAAACTCAAAATAATTGTCGGGGACAAGCCATCGAAACAGAGTGTAAACCAAGCCATGTGTAAAACAGCCCAGAAAGCCATGTTCACTGGTCCCTAGCTGGTCCACTTGATGTCACTGCTGACAAATTGCAACTAATGGTGGCCAACCGTGTCACTGATGGTCCTACAGAATATGGCTGTCAGGGGATAATGCTGAAACAACCTAAAATATATTCTAATACCCTAAAATATTATCAAACTAAACCCCTAGTACGTACGACTATCACTTTGTTTCATCAGAGACAAAGACAGACAGAGACAGAGAGACAGACAGACAGACAGGCAGACAGACAGACAGAGATAACACATCTGACATCAAACTTGAATCAAAGGCAAATTAACAATAGTGTATTTACAATATTTATATATTTTAAATATCATATATTTTATATTTTAAATATTTATATTTATTAGAAAATATTTACATGCAGCTCATGATCTAATTTTACAAAGCACAAAAACACTAAATATTAAAAACTAATAGCCTTATTAAATAAAATTTAATAATAAATTTAAAAGTAAGAAATAATTAACACAGTGGAATATTAGCACAGACAATGATTAAGTAAATGATCATTATACTTATATTATATTATATCACATTATATTACAGACAGATCCAACATCCATAATCATCTATTTTTTTACGTCAATCAGGTCTAAACTACAGACACATACATCTCTTTCAACTGGTTCTAGGACAATAACCCCCGGACAATAACCCCCGGACAATAACCCCCTGGCAAAAAAACCCAGACAGTAACCCCCTATACTGATATAATAATTATATAAATATACAAATAATGTATATTAATCATAAAGATAATATATTAATCCATTAGACATGTATTAGAGAACCATGCAACGTCACAGCATGAAACTAAACGTGGAACAGAAAATGCTGTTTATTGTTAATTAGTTTATTGAACTTAAAAAGAAAGGTTGTGAGCTATTCCATGTAATAGTCAAGAACATTGCGCTCATTGTAGTTGCTAATGACGGTCAGAATCCATGCACTGGAGTCAGCCTACTTCTTCATAGGAGGTTGTGATGGGTGACCAGCCAGAAATTGGCTGCAGTGAACTTGTTGTAATGCTTGTCCTCTTTGAATAAATCCAAATGTCTAATAATTAGTTTTTGATATATGGTAAGTCTTTTATGTGTATCAATATACTTGTGTACTGTATCAGTATAGGGGGTTATTGTCCGGGGGGGGGGGGTAATTGTCCGAGGGTTTTTTGCATGGGGGATATTGTCCGGGGGGTTATTGTCCTGTTACCCTTCCAACTGGCTTCTGGTTTCTCTGACCTATCAGAATTTGACCTGGCTTCTGCAGAGGATATGATTTTGATCGCGATTTTCACTTGAAGCTACCATTGACTGACGCCTTGGGCATTATGATAATGTGATAATGGTGCTATAGAAGTCTTTCGATTAGATTAGATGAGACCTTGCACTGTTCTCAGGAGAAGTAAAGAACAATTTTTTCATAGATATGACTAGAGGCATCAAGTCACAATCCAACTTAATTCCAAAGCAGGAATGTACCTGTAAATAACAATACTATTGCCATGACTGGTAGTCAAGAACCATTTATTGGGCCTTCCCTCTTCATGCGATGAGCATGCTTACCTTCAAGACATTCATTGACTGACTCATAATCGGAATACGTCCTACCCTCCGGCTTTTTTCCCGGCTGGACAAGCAGAATTGTGTGTGACTAAAATGCAAATCAAAAAATTAATTATAAACTGAATAGTGACAACTTCAGCCAAAACACACAAAATGTATTGCCTCATCAGGCCTAATGCTAAAGATACCAATTGGTTTACACATAATCTTTGAAAGTTGAAACCCCTATAACAAAATTAATATCTTTGTAAGTCAGTATCAAGATTCTTGACATAACATTTTAAGAGGACACAGTATTCTGTTTTGTGGATGGCAGTAGAAATCAGAAGAGATCTCTTTTTAATTCAGAAGCGGTCGTTCCAACAAAATGGTCAGAACAGTTACGATGAGTTTGAACC
This sequence comes from Norana najaformis, assembly GCA_964023275.1. Classification (NCBI taxonomy): domain Eukaryota; kingdom Metazoa; phylum Annelida; class Clitellata; order Crassiclitellata; family Hormogastridae; genus Norana; species Norana najaformis. Next base: position 24,917,411 of record OZ029922.1, read on the forward strand.
TGGAACAGTAACTCCGGTTTGATAGTAAGAATCTTGGTGTGATGTAGGCAAGTAGGCAACACAAAGCACATTTGCCAAAGAAATAAATTCACCTTTATCATCAGTTTGTCATTCACTGTAACCTGTAAAAATCACTGCACCATAATTTTCAAATGTTTCTCATGAGAGCCATGACAGTTATCCGAAATATAGCTTATATTAAATGGTAATAAATTTAAACTACGTCCTCTTCTGAAGTGCTGCTCTGATTTCATTTCAGAATCTAGGATAATCTTTCACTTGACCTCTCTAAATTATCAACAACATGGCGACCCCAGCTCTTGCTCTATGTGACACAATCTGGGGTCACAACGCTGTTGACAATTTAGAGGGGCAAAGTGAGAGATTATGCAGAAGAGCAAGAAGATACTGGAAGAGGAAGCGCCCAATAAAACTTCCGACACGTCTGAAAAGTCGAGACTTTAAACAGTAGCCTAACTGTCTCAATTCTGATGTGAAATCCGTTTTTTCCAGCACGTGAGTCCAAGAGTAAGCCTTTAGAAGTACCATACAAATTTTGTCACAAAATCACACTGCATTTAAGATAATGCTCATGTTTCGATGGCAAAAACTGGGAGCTGCTCCAAACACTGGTGACTGGCCAAGCTAAAATAAAGCGCGACCACGGAAGCTCAATCAGAACTTATTTTACTCCACAGTATAGTTGGCTTATAGATTATCTACAAGATAACGATAAAAAACGTAAGTTAAACAAACCATTTTTGTTTAAACTTGGCTAAAATTCACTTTCTCTCCGGCTTTTTCTTTGCAACCGCTCTTCTTTCCGTTCTTTCCTATACTGAAAGGGAGTAATTTTTTTATTTAAGCTGTAAGTAAGCAAGGCAGCCCCTCTACCTGCTTATCGAAAATGCATCGCAGTTTAGTGTTATTGTGAGAAATAAATGATTATTTTATATATAAAATTGTATAACTATATAATGATAGATTAGAGATTGAGACCTAAGTAGCAGTGTTTACTTTTTCAGTTTGGTATAATCTATGCAAAACTATGCAGAGCAGCAGACGATGAAGAAGAAGCGGTTATACTTTGAGTAGATCTAAGAAGACTATACAAAAATCGTCATAGGATTGAGGGATGCTTTTGGAAAAACTGCCGATGATGCACATGAGGAAGATCAAAAAATAGTTTTCATATGAGATGGGAAGTAAGGTACTGAGAGTTAGTGATGAAGAGAAAGTTATGGGTGTGATTATGCAAAAGAGCGCTAAACCTCCAAGGCAGTGTGCTGAAGCAGCGAAAGCTAACTCAATCTTAAGTATGGTCAAGAGGACAATAGTTAGCAGAGACAAGGATATACTTGTACTAATGAGGTTGTACAAATAATTTGTTAGGCCACACTTGGAATATTGTATCCAGTTATGGAATCCTTATCTCATAGGCTACATAATATTTCATGAATTTCTGATTACAGGTGACTTCAATATATATGTCGATAACTCCTCTGACACATTTGCTTCTGAATTCCTCACCCTATTATCTTCAACTAATCTGGTTCAACATGTCAAATTCCCCACCCACATTCACAATCACACACTTGACCTTATTATTACATCATCATTCTTCACTCTATCACCCGATATATCTTTTTCTTTTGACACACCGTCTGATCATTACCCCCATTTTTACATGTCTTAACATTCTTCCGACTCCACGTCCTGATCCTGTCTTTCGTTCTTTCCGTCGCATTAGTTCAATAAATACTGAAGCCTTCATACAAGATATTTCCTGTTCTGACCTCGTTTTAAATCCACCCTCTTCTCTTGATGACCTTCTGTCTTCCTACAACACCACTCTTTCCACCATCCTTGACAAACATGCTCCTATTATAACCAAATCCAGCTCTCACTCTAACAATCCTTGGTTCAATTCCTATCTCCAGGCCTTCAAATCTTTCCGGCGACGCCTTGAGCGCACTTACAAACGCACCAGGGATCCTCAACTTCTTTCTGCCCTTAAATCTGCCACAAATAAATACCATCACCTTCTTACTGCAGCTAAACAGAGTTTTTACTCCTCACTAATTCGTTCTCGATCCTCTAGCCCTCGCCTACTCTGGAAAACCATAAACCAACTCCTCCATCGAAACTCAGCCAGCCCACTTCCAAATTCTCTTCCGTCTTCTTCAATAGTTGACTCGTTCTGTTCTTTCTTTTCGAACAAAATTAGTACCCTCCGTCACTCTCTTCCCAAAACCACCAATAACCAATCTGATGATGCTCTTTCCCCCACTCATGACTCCCACCCTCCCCACCTCGATCCTCAATATCTTTCTTTCAACCCACATATTACACTGAAATAATACACTTGTTAAAATCACTTCCAAACAAACAGTGCGAACTTTACCCTATACCCACCTCCTTACTGAAAGACTGTGCATCTGTCCTTGTCCCAATCATTACCAAAATAGTTAATCTCTCCTTATCTACGGGTAACTTCCCCTCCTATTCAAACACTCTCTTGTTACCGCTCTTCTCAAGAAATAATCTCTTGACAAGGAAATCCTTTCGAACTACCGGCCTGTTTCTAAACTGACTTTCATCTCCAAATTAACTGAACGGATTGTCCTCTCTCGAATCAATGACTATTTAGCTTCTAACTCACTCCTTAAACCGCACCAGTCTGGTTTTACTAAACGCCACTCAACTGAAACTCTGCTGACATCTCTCTACAACAAGCTTGTTTCTGCCATTTCTCATCAACAAGTTTCTTGCCTCTGTCTCCTTGATATCTCTGCAGCCTTCGACACCATAGGTCACAATATCTTACTCCACCGACTTTCAACCTGGTTTAGTTTTGCTGACACTGCTCTCCTATGGATACAGTCTTATCTCTCCTCCCGCTCTTTTTCTGTTAAAACTTCGGAAGCCTCTTCTCAATCATGCCCTCTCAATTGCGGAGTTCCACAAGGCTCCGTTCTTGGATCTCTTCTGTTTATCCTCTACACTACCCCCTCAGTCCACTCATTAAATCATCCACAGTTGATCATCATCTCTATGCCGATGACACCCAACTATTCATCTCTTTCTCTCCGAATTGTTTTAACGACTCTATAAATCATCTTCTTTGTGTGGTTAAACAAATCTCCTCTTGGATGACATCTAATCTCTTATGCCTAAACCCATCTAAGACGGAATTCATACTTATTGGCCTACGTGACCAGCTGAAGAAAATTTCTGACCCTTCTATCTCCCTCACCCTGGACTCTACCTCCACCAACACATTTAATACTAATTCTCCTGTCCGCAATTTAGGTGTAATATTCGACCAATACCTCTCCTTTTCTGATCGCATCACCCATCTTTCCCGCTCTTGCTTCATGCATATCCTGTGACCTCCGCAGAATCCGCCCTATGCTTGACTTTAAAACTGCTTCTACCATTGCCACATCCATAGTCCATGCACAAGAATGATTAAGTCTAAGTCCAAACAAATATTTAGGCAGATATATAGGCACGCAAAATGACAGATGACAAAAGTCAGGCACCCAATACATTATTGAACGTAATTAACAGATCAAAAGGTAATCTTTTGGCATTCATTTAATATGATATATTTCATTTCTGGTCTCGCGATGATTTGTAACAATATTACATCGTGGTATATGGTAATAATCTATTAAAGAGGCTACGGTCCCCTTGATGGAGTTTCAAATTCCGGAGCATATGACAACAAAATGAACTTGGGTAGAAACTGAAAGGCAGAGTTTTTTAATGCTTTGTTGGTAATTTTTTTTCAACACTAAAGGATAATTTACTTTCAGCTTATTATTGTTACTCGGGTAAAGTGCAGAACTGATTACGCTGAATGACTATATACGACGGCGTATCTCGTTGAGTCAATGAGGAAAACAGGTTACATTTTTACGGATGCGGTTGTTTGACGCTTCTGCAATCTGAAGAAGTTTTTTCTTTCCATGTAAGAAGAATCATCTAGTCGTAGTTTGAGGCTCTTTTTCTTCTTGGAGAGGAAGAAAACTTATGACTTTTTGTCAGAATAGCAGTTCAGAAGTGGGCGTGCCTTAATTTTTTACACTTAGGTGAACTTAATAGGAATAGTATTGAACCGATCAAATGTCGCAGCAACCGCAAGACATCCTGTTGTTGCTTATGTCATGACGTGTTAACAGTAGCCCACTACCCGTACTGGCATAGCCTAATGTGCCCCTGTTAATACCATTAAAATGGTGCGTTTAAATTTTGCCATCGGCTTTCCTTAATAAACAGTGAATAACTAAGTCAAATCAACTTTATTTTGGAATTTAACAGCAGTTATTATTAGTTACATTTTGACTGACTATGAATTCACAAGTATATGATCATCTGACATTGAATTGAACTTGCCAGTTCATTGTTAATAGTCTGCTTAAAAATGCTGCTCTAGTGCTGTAGCTAATTGGCCCAACCAACCAGCATCATGTGACCATGAATATTAATTTCTGTTATGTGGCAACTGAGCAGATTTATGAGAGGCAGCATAAACAATACAGTTGTCAAACTGTTAAATTTAAGAGAGTTAAGTAGCGTTTTAAACTGGTAGAGTAATAGTGTTTCGTGGTACTAGGGAAAATCTTAGCAGGTACAAATAATAATGAATCACTCACTATTTGCTTATGATCAGGTTGTGCTATAATGTTTATTGTGAAACCTTTAGGTAGCTGTTGAAAATTATTGGCAACTTGTTTGATGCGGGCTTTTGTAGTACAGCTGTCATTTGGTTTTCTGTAACTGGACGGACGGGAAATTGAGACTGAAAGCTGCGACTGATCATATGGAGTGTTTCATACCTAAAGCGACATTGGTGAATTTGCAGAATTGGTAGTTATTGAGTCATCATTGCCATCATCATGGTCATCACCATTGCCAACACAACCACCACTATCAATCGTCATCATCTGTTTTATAGGATGTTGCCAGCTATCCCTGCCCTGGGCCTTGGGTAGCCCAAAGTTTAATGGGGGGCACCAATCTGGCCTTGCTGTGTCCTCCCATTTAAGCTTAGAGATGTCTATATCATTGATTTAACCACCAAAACTGTTTTCTGCAAGTGTTGTTTACAGAAATGGTAATTTAAAATTTGTGTATTATAGTACTTTTAAAGCAGAAAATCAAAAAATGTGCAAAAGTGGGAAAATAAAAAAAAATGTGTAGAAGAGAGAGCAAATAGTTATATGAATGGTGAAAAGCTGGGAAGAAAGAGACTAAAAAAAGTTACCAGAGGGGCGAGGACTAAACAAAGGTAATAATAAAATTTCCACAATAAAAATGTGTTAAAACAACAGCGGTAAAAATTGGCCGATCCTATCTCAACCCATGAGTTCTTCAGTGCTGTTACTGGAAGCCTTTACACTGCTTCAGGTGGGCTAGCTTTAAAAGGTGGAAGGAGATGTCACCAAACGTGGAGGCAGTGGAAAGGAATTTTGTGACTGGCAAAGGCAGTTTGCAAGTGAAGAAAATACAAAGTGAGCTAAAGTTCTGAGATAGAGAGACAGAGACATAGAGAGGTAGCACTTGAAAGGCTTTATATTAGGTGCCTAGGTACATACATACATTCATGCTTGTATGCATACATACATACATTCATTCATACATACATACATACATACAGAACGAAAGAGAAGTGGGGAGGGATAAAAAGCAGGAGATAATGGGACAGGGACAGAGACAGAAATAGTGAGAGAGGGATATATGGAAAGTTTCAGCATTCAGTGGAATTATTGTATAACTGTAATTTGTTTATCTGCAGAGAATGAATGCAAATACTGTCGTGGAATCAGAGTTGCTGCATGCATCACGAAATGGAGACATTAGTGCAATCAAAACTCTTCTTGACCGACAAAAAAATAAAGAAATTGATCTCGATATCAACTGTCTAGGTATAAATTTTATTTGACCAGACACAAAATTGGTTAGCAGATATGAAGGCAGTAATCTGTATTTGCTGTGTAAGTTACCACCCACATTGGCTTTAAACTGTGACTCTGCTGCTCTGGATAGCAGGACCCCCTTGGTTCCTTCAGAGTTCTCTGCTTTACCTATCGTAATTGTAAGATCGAGATTTCTACAGTGCCCAATGAAAGCTAAGTTGCTGGAACCAGCTTAATCACAGGCGCTTATTCAAATAAAATCGGTAGGCAGGAAGGGTTCATTTCCAGGTCCAGGAGTCAGGCAGGAAGACAGTCGGAAGGCTATAGTGGAGGGTGTTTGGACTTGAACCAGAAGGAGAGATAAGGGGAAGAGGAATAATCAGGATAGGATTTGTGGAATGTTTTCAGTTTTGACTGAAAGATCTGTGCAAAAATTGTTGATTTATGTAAATGTTAAAATAAAAAAGTATGACTACGATGATAGAAGGTTTTTGCAAAGCGATGTTTGATAGGGTTTCTGCATTTATTGGTAGATTGTTGTTGAGACTTTTCTTCTGTCAGACTTTGTCTTATTTGGACCCTTCAGTTGTTTTCTGGTTACTCTCGTAGGAAAGACGAAAGCCAACAATAGTTGGACGCCACTTCATCTTGCCTCGTACTTTGGCCACAGAGATGTTGTTCAGCTGCTGATCGAGGTAGATTTCACTCTGAATTGAGCTTTAGAGTTTCTCAGATGAGTCAGATGATGATGGGTTGTGGATGCACTGTACTTTCTTTGTGTTTCTTTTATGATGAAACAACGATGATGGTGACAACAATGATGGTGAAAGTGCTGCTGTTGCACAAAGTGTTGCACATGGGTCAAGATTAGTCGGATTAAGAACAGTTAGCCAAATTACCGTTGCTTCTTTTTGTTATCGATTAATGACCGCACTTTTGTGAAGTATTTAGAAGGTGCTGTATTAAGTGTCTAGATACATACATGCATGCGTACATACACAGATGCATAATACATAGATACATTCATACGTGTACATTACGTATTTGATTGATTCGTACTGTGTTTTCAATTATGGTTAGAATGGCGCCGATGTGAACGCGATAAACGATGTTGGTGATTCTCCTCTTCACAGAGCTGCATTCACTGGACGACAGGTGAGGTTAACCATAAAGTCTGAAGCTAAATTATTTTGATTTTGAAACTGAAGCTTATTAGTGCAAACAGTATTTTACATTTTTTTATGACATGGGTCAAAGTGAGCTCCAAATTTGTGTTGCGGGCTGACGCTGGAAGCACTTTGGGACCTGCGGTCAAAGAAGAACATGATGCATAGAATCAGAATCGTCAGATTTAGAAAAAGCACGAACTAGTCTACTCTCGGACTGTTATTTATTCGTTTTTCTGTACTTATATCTTGAATCTCAAGCTTGCTAATGTTTCAGATTATAAATATGATATCCGTTACTTTTTGTCTTATCTAACCGTGACTTCTCCCGTTGTTTTATATCTGCGACTTCGTTATCTTCTCTAGGACATTGTGACTCTTCTGATTCAGCATCATGCCGATGTTAATCTGCTCAATGCTGAAGGCTACAACCCAAGGCAGATTGCACGGACACCTGAAATAAAAAAATTCATTGAAGGTACAAATCTTCATATATATTGATGGCTATAAATACATGTAGTTAATTAGAAAATGCTTTGCATGTCCGTTTTTATATTTGTATATACTTACTTTTGCCTTATGTAGTTTGTTATCGTAATAAATTCAAACAATTACGAATCAAGGCTGAACAAAATTATTATGCTACTGAGTTTTCTAAATATAAACATAATCTTAAAAAGACTTGGTCTGTTATTCGATCAATAGTAAAAGCTGGGGACATAAGTACTGTAATTGATTGTTTGAACATAAACGGTACTAGGGTTTGTGAGGCTGAAACTCTGGCTGATAAATTTAATGATTACTTCACAAGCGTTGGTCGGACTCTAGCGGCTAGGATTCCTATTAGTAAAACTTCTTTTCGTGAATATCTTAAACCCTCACCCCCAAACTCTTTTGTAATATGCCCGACCTCTCCTGAGGAAATTGTCAGCCTGAGTTGGTCATTTCACATTACTCATAGCACAGGTCCCGATGATATTGATCCTTGTATAGCTAATCCTGCATTGTGCTCTGTGGCTGTTCCCTTGTCGGAGATCATTAACTGTTCGTTTTCAACCGGAATTGTACCATCTGTCTTAAAAATTGCTAAAGTTGTGCCTATATTCAAACAAGGAAATAAAGAAGATGTCACTAACTACAGGCCAATTTCTATCTTACCATTTTTTTCTAAAGTATTGGAAAAACTGATGTATGAGAGACTGTATAATTATGTTTGTAGTATGAATATTCTGTACCCTCTACAGCATGGGTTTCAATCCGGTCATTCTACATCAATGTCATTACTAAATATGCATGACAAAATTTCGAATGCTATAGATCATAATGAATTCTCTATTGGCATTTTTTTTGATTTGGCTAAAGCGTTTGATACTGTTGATCATCAAATTCTGTTGGGAAAACTTGAAAATTATGGTATACGTGATATTACACTTCGCTGGTTTACCAATTATCTCGGTAATAGACAACAAGTGGTTATGTGTAATAGTACCTTATCCCAGATAAGAACTAGTCGATGTGGTGTTCCTCAGGGTTCCAATCTGGGACCCTTGCTGTTCTTACTTTACATCAATGACCTTCCAAATTCATCATCTTCACTGCACTTTATTTTATTTGCTGATGATACGAATGTTTTTTTATCTCATAAATCTTTGGATTCATTGTTAGAGCATGTGAATACCGAACTTATAGCTGTTGCTGACTGGTTTAAGGCTAATAAATTATCGGTTAATTTGTCGAAAACTAATTATATCCTGTTTCGTTCTCATAAAAAATTAATTCTCAATCATAATCTAGTAGTCTCTATCGATAACATAACACTTTCGCAAGTTAAAACTTCTAAATTTCTTGGTGTTTATGTTGATGAGCACTTGACATGGAAAGATCATATTAAGAACATATCTACTAAAATTGCTAAAAATATAGGAATATTGTCTCGTATTAGTTATTTATTACCTCGTTATATTCTTATTAATCTGTATTATTCATTTATTTACCCATACCTGGCATACTGTAATATTGTTTGGGCATCAACTTACCATTCCCGGCTTAGGAGATTAATTGTACTTCAAAAAAGAGCTATTCGCATTATCACAGGAAACCTGCCATATTCTTCTTCTAAAAAACTCTTTTACGACTACAATATTTTACAAATTGAGCAGATTAATATACTGCAAATTAGTGAATTTATGTATCGTTTTGCTCATAACCTACTTCCCTCTGCTTTCATTGGTTACTTCTCCAGCATATCTGAGCTCCATGCACATCTTACTAGATCTCGGGGTGATTTCCGTGCAAGTTTTGCCCGTACCAATACTCGACTGTTTTCTATCAAATGTGCTGGTCCTTCTGTTTGGAATAATATATCGCACGATATTCGTTCTGAGCCTAATTTGATATTGTTCAAGAAAGCAATGCGCGCGTACCTTAATGATCTAAATAAATAAAAAATATGTTTTTGTTTTTTAGTTTTTCACTAGTTAAGGTTTATTCTTGTTTGGTTCATTTTTTTTGCATTACAACTCGTTCAGATTCTACTATGTTTTTTTTCAGTTAATGATGCTGTCAATCATTCGTCATTTAGCAATAGCTGTTGGTGCAGGGGGGGACCCTAATAAGCGGGACTTTGGTCCCTTCTGGGTTCTCCATTTGTGTCCTAAAACAATTGTGAATATTATGCTTTTCGCTGTTATATTTCTCTTTTTGGATCAATAAAAAGAAAAAAAAAAGAAAAGAAAAAAGAATGTTATATGCAGAAGATGTCAGAATATTTGATGATTCTGTTTTGTGTAATGACATTTTGTAAAGTTTTGTGTATTTCATAAATTAAGCATGATATTTAAGCATGTTATATTGAGTTGAATGTTTGTATTGTGAAGTGAATTTATTTGTATTATTTATTTTGAGTTTAGCTGCACAGATAACGGAGAAGAGAAAAACCGAAGATAGGTTTCGTAAAGCGGCTCGTGATGGGGACATTGAAACTCTCACATCCTTGGTAGGAGGCTCTTCTGTTGGCCTATTTTTGTAGATCTGGATCATGTTTGCATAATGATGATGATGATGATGATGATCATGATCATCATCATCTTTGTTGTCATCATCATCATGTTGTTCATAAGATGCACCATATTAGATCTGTTAGATAGACATGTTTTAGCATCTTTATGAGGTTATAAAAGGAGTTATATACCATATATACACACATACGTATGTGCATACACACGTACATATATGCATATCTAGTGTCATGCATACATGGTCTTCATTATGATCTCTAGTCTGTAGTCTTCATCAGTGGGTGCTTGATCACGTGAAGGTGATTTTTAATTAATTTTTTTGTCTTCAGCTGAAGTCCAATCATCCGTTGAACGTGAACTGTGTGGACACGTATGGAAACTCGGCTCTCCACTTGGCGTCAACGAGGGGTCGAAAAGAAGTCGTCGTTCTGCTGCTTCAGAATGGCGTTGATACATCCATACGTAACAGCAGAGGTAAAACTTCTGTTCAGATCCAGCACGTGTTGATAATCATGTTTGTTTAAATTATCAGATAGCAGCTTTTTCATGAAAAAATGTTCACAAGGTTTAATAAGCTGATGTTTATGTTTTCTGTGGATTTTCATTCTTTAGGGGTTGAAGTAAGTAAGCTAATTGCTTACTTATATGAATTACATGGCAGCAATAAGAGTGGTAATGTACAGTAGCATGAATTTTATATAGCACTTCATTATGATATATCATAAGCTCAGGATTTCTACAGCACCTTATGAAAGCTAAGTTATGGGAACCATTTTATTCACAGACACTCAGTCTAAAAAAATCGATAAGCAGGAATAGTTCAGTTCCAGGTCAAGATCCAATATTCAGGCAGGCAGGCAGACAGTCAGATGGCTTTGGTGGGTGGTGTTTCGAATTGAACCAAATTAAATGTGAGAAATGGAGAAGAGGAAGACCTAAGCTGGGAATTCTAGTGATCCACTGAGCAACTTTTATTTATTATTAAATGCTGCTGGTTTTTGCATATGACTGTAATTTGAATTTCATACAAAGGTTACTTACTTTTATATTTTAACTCAGGCAAACCTAGCCCAGTCTTTAGAGATACTGTGTGTGGATTGAATGGTCTATCAGCTGAGGTACAGATTTGACAGCAGCACTGTGCGTTTGTGTTTCGTGTTTTAGGGCAGACGGCTCTTGATTTGGCGACGGATCCTAGGATGCGACTTCTGCTAGACGTTAAATCCATCAGTCACCTGAAGAAGAATAACATTCATCGGCATGAAGGCACTTTGCTTAAGGTGAGTAATTATTTATAAATAACTAGCAAATTTGGTATGGTTTAGCTTCTTAAAAGGAATTTTTTGTAGGGGTTTAACTATGGATAGAGTGTTTGAAACTGGTAATGCATTCTACTGATTGCTTATGGATATCTTTCTCAGAGTATTGTTTGAATATTTTTAATTTTTCTAACACATTTTCAGTAATCATTGAGAAGGATATTTTAAAGGCTGTACATTTACTCTTTGAAAATGGTGTGATGACCAGAGAGTTCTAAGTTTTTTAACACCATGGTATGATACAGCGCTTTAAGGGATACTGATATGTTTATGTGTCTTTCATTTCCTATCTCAGCAGAAAAATAAAGAATATTTTCTTGGGTAATGTGAGGACATTATTCTCGTGGTTTAAGTTGCACTGAAATGTTTGCATAAGAAAAGTTAATGGATTTAAACTAACTGAAACTGGTTTCTGGTCATGTAGAAAGTTCGGCTTCTTGGCTGGAAACAAGTTTGGGTTCTACTGGAGCGAGGCGTTGTTAGTATTTTCTCGACCAGGTCAGTTACAATTGGATGCTTTAGTTTTGAAATTCTTTATTTAAATTGATAAAATAAAATAGATAAGAGATATAACAGATAAAATAGGTAAAATTGTGCGACAGAAAACTTTAATGAAGTTAACACTGACATAAAAATAACATGTGAATGGTAGCATGTAAAGGTAAAAACGTGAAGCGTAGCGTATGAAGATGAAAATAATGCGTGAATGGTAGCATGTGAAGGTTAATATAACATGTGATTAGTAGCATGGTAACTTGTGATGGTGAACATAACATCTGAATGGTAGCATATAAAGGTAAGCCTAATGGATATCATATATGCAAATAGTGGAGTACTTGAAATATGCTGATCTTATCAAGCAGGCATCGGACTGTGACAATCTGGTTTGTAAGTGTATTATCTGAAAATTTCGATGATTGTTATAATTTCACAGTGAGGTTTTAAATTAATTGATAAACTAAAAATACTTAATAGTAATGTCAAGCATAGGTTTGATTTTATTAGGGCTCATGGCTACAGATGTTGCATGATGTTTCAGAGGTGATGCTTCAGCCGGGGCTAATCGTAAACTCTACCGATACTTGGATGGTGCTAAAGTGCAGGTAAACTACAAAGAAGTTTTATTTTATTTCTGATGTACAGTGTTTTTTCCATTTTAATATGAACTCTTTGATGCATCAGTTTTTTTAGACTTGTCAACATCATAAAAAATTAACCATTTGCAGCTACAGTTATGCTAAAACAATTGATAAACATGTTAAATGCTGTTAATAGCACATTGTAACGAATTGATAAATATGTTAAATGCTGTTACTAACGCATAATAACATTCGTCTGCATCTGCAACACTTCATGTGACTAAGTTTGTTTTACGCTGTCAGTCCATGCCTACTGTCACTAAGACTTTTTTTAAATTTAGAGTAGAAAACAATGAAAGTTGGTGCCATTTCTCCTACTTGTTAAATTCAGAATGCCTGCAAAAATCTTTGAATTTGCTTGAATTTGTTTGATGGCTGAATCAAGAAAATTCACCAGGGTAAAAAAGGAGAAAATGGGCTTACATTTCCTTCTCTGTACCCTGGTGAAGTGCTTGTGAGGTATATTTGCAATGACACTTTGTAGCTGTTTGTATGATTTTTAGTTTAGATTGGAGTTTAATTCTTCAGCGTGAATGGTATGGTTGCATTTGATTGGTATGGACCTTCACAATTGATAATGTTTTGAATTGTCCTTGATGTGTTTTTCAGTTTTAGACTGTGTCATGGTTATTTGGTGTGGCTTTTAAATGTATACAGTTTTTCGTGCTGTATTCTGGTATTTTAGGCTAAGCTCGGCGTGGCTCACGTGTTTAGCTTACATTTCTCGGATGGTTCTGTCATGTGGCTAAGTGTTGGCGCTAGCAACAATGCCGAGCTTATAAGACTGGTAAGCTCTAAGGCTTTTTTCAGTCGTTGCCTCTTCAAATAACCCACATGGACTTTGAAATGGAACGGATACTCTCGTGTAACCTGATGATTTTGGGTGATTTCTTGGGTGGTTGTATTAGAGCCTTGTTTTTTATGTTCAGGCACACGGAAAGAGATACATAAAGAAGCTTGAATTCAAATGCTTCATGGATGGTGCGCCATCAGTTGATGCCTTGTGTGGTAGACGCTGGTGCATTAGAAGTTGCTAATTATTATTAGTAGTATGCTTGTACAGAAATGTATATCATTTTCTAATGGTGTGCATGAGAGTTGCTTAGAAGCGACCATCAGTCAATGCCTTGGGCATTATGCTAATGGCACTATAGAAGTTTCCAGATTAAATTAGATAAGATTAGATTAGTGATGCAAACATAAACGGGCACTTTCAGGGGAAGATCCAGAGTCTTCAGTTGGGGAGAAACAAAGTGCTAGTGGGGCATGGGATCTAATTATAAACTAGTAGACACAATCTCACTCCGGCTGGTTTTGGGGGCAAATGTCCATTTCCTCCCATAAACTGGTGGAGTTTTCAGTGTTGTTTAAAAGGTGCTTTTTATTTATTTATTTATTTATTAAAGCATTTATAACTTGTGCAATGTCAGTACACCTGAATCTGAGGTGCGGATATATGTTCTCTAGGGGCCAAGATGGAATCATGAAAGCGCCAGGGTAAAGTAGTGATTGTCAAAATGTCAACTGATTTTAAATGTCCACATGCAAATGATTAAGCGTGAAATAGTGGTGAATGGTAGAAAGTGTTGGTGTGTTGAACAGAAGTGGGAAAATGCGTTCAAGGAACACATTCGCTATTCGGACAACCTGGTGAAGTTGGATGGACAGGCACTCCTGGACGATAAGGAGGACGATGTCGTTCTTCCGCTTGGATCGTTAGAGGACACATTCCAAGTAAATACTGCTGCTAATTGTGTGTAATTTAGAGTCATCTTGCTGTTTTATCGACTGGTATAAATGATCACATTACATTTTAGATGGTAGCTTTAATTGTAAATGGTAGCATTACATGTCAACAGTAGCATTAAGTTTATACTACTTATCGTGTAGCCTTCCTTCTGCTGTTCCATCTGGAGCTCTGTAACAAGTTATGAGCTGTTTTCACTTTGAAATAACTGTCATTGGATGCATAGTGTATTGTGATATTGGCACAATAGAAATCTTTAGGTTCGATTAGGTTGAATTATGTTTTCTATGTAAATTGGAAATATATTACATGTAAATGGTTGCCATACTTGTGAATAGTTGCAGTACATGCAGTTGTTGCATTAAAGGCAGGTTGCTGATTTGGATGAAGTGTTACACCTTTTGCTGTTAGGCTTTTTCTTGTGACTTGTTTTGGCTGAATTCACTTGTTATTTGTGCATTATAGTTTGTAAATTACCAGTAGGCATTATATTATATTGCATTAAATTATATTAAATTGCATTAAATTATATTAAATTGCATTAAATTATATTAAATTGCATTAAATTATATTAAATTGCATTAAATTATATTAAATTGCATTAAATTATATTAAATTGTGTGTTTGTAGACGGCACAGGCTCACCAGCAGATCATTGAGAGTCAGGTGGCTCAAATTGCAGCTGATCTGAGCAACATGAGTCACAACGGAAAACGATCTAGTTCTTCTTTGGAAAAAGGTTTTTTAAAGTCTTTTTACTCTTCGTTTTGGATATTTTAATCTGTGGTTAAGTTCAGCAACCATTGCATCCCAAATGAAATCTCAGTCTTTTTCAGTTTTCCATTTTCCCTACAGAATGTGTTTCAGAGTGCATTGATTGTAACTTGGCTGACCATAAATTTGATTTGATTATCAGTTTTATTATCTGTTTTGTTTAGCCTTCAACCATTGACTGATACGCTGCTGATTGTAGATATTGCTGATTTGTGCTATATCAGGTTTTTGGAATTGATTAGAATTGAAATTTACTTAAATTAAGTGCATGTGGTCTGTTTTGCTTTAGTAATCCCTCTCGACATTCATGAGCAATTTCAGCAGCTCGTTGAGTCTTCCAGGGAGATGCTTAGTGCACTTTCCCACTGTCTTAGCATCTTCAATCAGCAAGATCATGTACGTAAATGTTCGCTCTTTTCCAGTGATAACATTTCTCTGTATTACTCGTAACTGATATTCCGAGATCTGTGGTTCAGTCTGTGATGAGTTGCCTCTGCCAAGGAAATTCCACGAGAGTTGCGGAGTTTTGTTGTTAAATGCAGCTTGCGAATTGACAAACAAAATTTTTCTTTTATATTAAAATTGTAACTTGTTTGTGCTGTCGTGTAGGTAAGGAAAGTAGAACTGGAAGAGGAGAGGGAGAAGTCGCGCATTCTGCAAGAGAGTCTTCATGTGCTGGCGCAGGAGCATTTGGCATTGGAACGGTCGATTGGTTATCGCTCTCCAACTAGCTTCTCCACTTCGGAAATGGACGAGTTTTTCGACTGTGAAGGTCAGTTTCCTCTGTTCAGTGGTGCACTGATGCAGAAGTAATGTAATTGAAAATTTATATAGCGCTACTTCAAGGTAGACTCCTCAGAGGCGCTTTCAGCCCGACAACCCAGAAGCGCTGGGAAATAAGAAGGTCTTCAAGCGCTTGTGGAATAGAGGGGGGAGAGACGAAGAAATTCCTGGTGTAGGTCATTAGGAAGTCCATTCCAAAAAGCGGGACCAACCACAGCAAAACGTCTGTGCTGGGCCATAGCTGTTTGGACCGATGGGACAAGCAAGTCACCCCGTACCCTCGAACGAGGTAGTCTGCGGCCTGGAACGAAGGAGGCCAAAACACAGATGCTTGCTTCTGTCATTGAATATATATGTATGTATGTATAAGGAAATTTACGTAGTGCCTTTTAAAACCTCTCAAGGCACAGAAACTTGACTATGACAGATCTAAATAGGGTCATTGTAAACCATGCCTCAGGCATAGTTTAAGAACACCCTTGATGCAGAAGGCATCAACCAGTGGCACAACAAAACCAAGCTGCAATCATGTCAATATCCAGAAGATCAGTCCACTAAGACAGAGAGGCAGCTTATGGTGGATAAGAAACTTGAAGAAGGTAAGTCTTAAGTGGAGAAAAAAATGACATGAGTGGCTGAGCAGAACGAACAGGTAGAGGAAGAGAGTTCCATAATCTAGTTCCAGCAACCAAAAAGCCCGTTCAAGAACAGCTGGGCTCAGATCCAAAGTAAATAAGTCAATGGTTAATTTTAAATAAAGATAAGCCGCATTTTGATCTGACAGTAATTAGAGTAGAAGACTGTTCAGTTGCCGTGTGTAGGATATACTGAATTAGATACCTGCAGTGTAATAGAAGTTCTGAGTTTCTAGGAGGTTTCTAGGTTACTTCCTGAATAGCGTTTGAATCGATTTTGAATTTTGCTTCAGATGCAGCAGATTGTAACGACGACGATGACAGCTTTGACAGTTCAACGGAGAAAGCAGCAAGTGTTGCTGATAGCTTCCGGGAATTGGCTTCCCTTGACATTCCTCCAGATTCCCGCCAAGTGCTTTCTTCTGAGCTGGACCTTGGGAAATCGATTTGGGGTGGCAGGTGAGGTGCTTGGTGTAATTGTTTAGCATGTTCTTTGATTGTGACAGGTTTGTCCCTACAATAATTATTTTTGGTGAAAAATATTCTTGTTCCTACAATATGTATTTTAGGTAAAAGATTTTTTGTACTTACAATAATTATTTTGGGTCAAAGATGTTCTTGTCCCTACAATAATTATTTTGGGTCAAAGATATTCTTATTCCTACAATAATTATTTTGAGTGAAAGGTATTTTTGTCAGTACAATAATTATTTTGGGTGAAAGATATTCTTGTCCCTACAATAATTATTTAATTATTTTGGGTGAAAGATACTCTCGGAATCACGATTGCTTACAGACCCACCAGCTCAAACTTCATTACTTCATTCTCTCGGTCATTTGCTAGGCTCCTTGTAATTACTTGTATCCTTATTTACCATTCAGACTCGCACTGGAGATCACTTACTAGTATGGTGCTGCTTGATACTTGCTAACTTGCTTACTAACTCAAAACTCCTGGATCACATGCTCACTCTGATTTCCTGACTTATGCTTACCGGTAATCTTGCCTCTTACTAATCAATCACATTTATGCTGATATCAGTTAGCAGGGATTGTTACGGTGAGCTGCAGGTTTTGTTCTAAGTTATAGATGTGTTTTGTTTTGAAGATGTCGTCTCCCTGTCCCGGCATTTGCTCGAACGTTTAGCGTCTGGAATTTCCTGAAGCAGTGCATTGGAAGGGTACGTATCAGTTCCAAGTTGTGCATTCAGTCTCATTAACTAACCATTAGATGATGTGTGTGATGTTTTGTTTGATGCATTTGTGTTAAAATGTCTGGAAACTGTCTTGCAAATGATAGGCAGGATTTTTCTCTTTTATAGATTATTTGAATTTAGGTTTTGTTGGTGGTGGTGGTGGCAGTGGCGATGTCGTGTCTGTCTTTTCTGCTTCAGTTATCTTGTCGTGCTTAAAAACCTTCATTTTACCTTGTTATGATCTTTTCAGGGATCTTGCCATTATAAAAGGTGCTGTGTAAGTACTCAGATATATACTTGAGTAGGTAAATTATTTCTTGAACTAGTGGTAAGTGTGATGTTTTTATAATTACAAGTAATATAGTGGTGTATTTTATAGAAGAGACAAGGCTGGCTTTATAAAAATTTGACTCTATAAACTCAGAATTATGATGTCATAATATCAGTGAGTGTTAATTCTAGGAGTTGTCCAAAATAACGATGCCAATTGTGCTGAATGAACCATTAAGTTTCCTTCAACGAATAGTGGAGTACTTGGAATATGCTGATCTTATCAAGCAGGCATCGGACTGCGATGATCCGGTTAAGCGACTGGAGGTAAGATGTGCTGAAGGGGTGCAGAGCTTTCCATTTTGCCAATTTTTTTATTTACACTTTCTGAAGTATTTACCATACATTCTTAAGAACTTGGTGACAATGTATCGTGTCCAGCTGTGTATTGTGTCGTAGAACTTTGACATCTTGCCTACACTACATTGTAGTTGGATTTTCTTTGCCAGGGGGCTAAAGTGAAAAACAATTCAGTTACATATTTCATGTTCAAACTGATGTTGTGTGACAAAAAGTGGGGCATTTTTAATGGCAAATTTTTGTCCATTCGTAGCTGTAGGAGTAACTTCTTCAGAAATAATGAGATTTACTCGTAGTGGTTTGAACATTTTAGAATAAAGGTCAGAAGTTGGACTATATGCAGCAATGACACAATGGAAATAGGGGAGGGGGGAGTTTGAAAGCATATGACATAGAATAGGGCATTTGTAACACATTTCTATGATATGATATGACAAATCACATTGCTGGACAGTGTAGAAGCTGGATAAGGTCTTCAGAAAGATTCATAGCATTGATGATGTAGAGAATGATGATGCAATACCCATCTGGACATTGGCTGAGTGGTCACATGTTCTCTAGCCACAGTGGCTGGTGTTTGATTCTGATTACCGGTACTGTTTGAAATTGAGAAGTTATTCTTGATTCTTGCAATCCATAAGAAATAAAACAAAAACTGAGACAAACAGAGATGTAGGCAAGTGATATGGAAGAATTGGTTTGCTATCTGGTGGCATTCCTAAGCAAAAGAAACAGCGTCAAGTTAACGAGAGGAGCAATCGTTTGACATGGATGTGTCTGGCAATTTAAAGGGTTTTCATGTTAGGGACTTTCCTGTTTACTCTTATCAATGTTAGTCATTTTTCTGTTGCTTTTATCATTATTGGTTTTGTTTTTATATGCCTTGTTTTCTGTTGTCAGTTTGTTTCTGCATTCGCCGTCTCAGCCTCAGCCTCCAACTGGGAAAGGCTCGGCAAACCATTTAATCCGATACTTGGGGAAACCTACGAACTAAACAGGTTAGTCACAGTTAATGTCAGATTAATTGCTATTAAAGTTTAATTCATGTTGTAATCACTAACCATTCTTCTTCTAGTGTATGTGGAAAAATTGGGGCTGGTCCAATGGCTAGAGAGGTAAAAGTTTAGTGAAATGTGGTGGGGGTACTTGAGTCTATTCTGGGCTTGTGCTCGACTACCTGTCTCTTCATCACTGGTAATAAAACAATTGTCCAATGGTCAGCATGCAAGTTACTATATACACTTAGGCCTAATTCAGAGTTAGTTAAGCAGTTACCCTACCCACGATGCCACACTGTCAGCCAGTGAATGCATGCTACAGGCGACTTATTTCTATTGACTTCTAGAGACTAAAGAAATTTGTTATTCTTTGTGCTTCACTGATTAGTAATGTCGACTGTAACCCAATTCCTCACACTCCAAAGCTTCATAGGCATCAGACAACTGTGTTTTGTTAAGCTGTGAACTCGTGACTAATACAGCACCTACTTAAAATAATCATGCTTCTTTGGCCAAGTTTCAGGTGTGTGCATTAGTGGCCCAGATGCTATGCTTTGGGTGGGTGCTTGGGAGGCCCTGGTCTTCGGGCAACCGATGACAAGCCTACCAGTGATGGGAAAGTCAGAGGATATCAGCAAGTCAGGGTTTGCTGCTGTCGCTACTGTTGGTAGCATTTGACGAGGATTCATTGTAGAATTAGGCCACTGGTTGGATCATTAGCTTCCTTGGCCTGAACTTGGAATGGCGGGGAGTGTGATGAGAATGCTGATCCATTAAACCTAACTGTTATAGAGCTTTTTACTGGACCTTCTTGTTCTCCTCTCATTTTCCAATAAATGGAGTCGCATCATTTTCCAGCGATATTTTAGAAGATTGTAGCACTTATTAAATTTAATGTTTTGATTGTACCCAGAGATTTCTCAGTCTGTCATATGTCTGTCAATTGTTTTTAGAGATGACTTGGGATTTCGAGTTGTCTGTGAGCAGGTGAGTCATCATCCACCAGTCAGTGCCTTGCATGCTGAATCGTCTTACTTCACCTTCAACGGTTCCATCCAACCCAAACTCAAGTTCTGGGGAAAATCGGTCGAGGTGCAGCCAGTAGGAACTGTCACACTGTACCTGCAAAGGTACGTATTAATAATCGTGTCTCATACCGTTAGCATAATTGATAGAGGTGCTCATACTTTGCCCTGCTCTGCCCTTTCTTCTGTTATACCCATTGCTTCAATTTCCATGGTTCATACCCTGCCAGCGTGCCCACAAACATTTGATGGGACCATTGTGGGGCCCATATGGATCCCACATGGAATATGGGTTCCATATGGGCATGCTGTCAGGGTAAATAACTACTTGCATATGCGCACGTGTGCATGCACAGTTGCACACCCATTCACAAACGATTCATGCCCAGTTCATTACATTACGTTACAAGGTATCCAATCAACAAAAAGAGGAAAATAAGAACATTGAACGAACATTGATTTGTGGTGGAATTGACAAAGATTTTTGGTACACTGCGTAAATCCGGCATGTTGTAATTTTTAGACATGATGAGACGTACTCGTGGCAGAACATCAACTGTTGTGTTCATAATATTATCGTTGGAAAAATCTGGATTGAGCACGTAAGCCATTTATGTATCTCAGCTAGTTTTGTCCAAAGAAATGTGATTATGGAATGTCATTTTACCTATGGATGACCATCCACCAATGCTTTACGTATTGTGGTGAGGATGCTTTAAGAGTTGGCAGAAGTCAGTGGTACAGCATCAGTTGTTTCCAGTTGGAAAGTAGGTATTGAAAACTTTTTAAGTTCCTGTTTTATATATTTAGTAAAGTTAGATTGAGTCAAGTTAAGTTGGGGTAATCTGTGTGTTAGTTAGTTAGTTAGGCCAGAAACTGTGTTCACTTCTTAGCTAGATTCTTAACTAGCTTGAAAAAGCACCAGGCATCGTCTGATGTTGTGGTTGCTAAATCTCATGTGCAAATCTGGTAAATTCCAGGAGAGTCTGATAGATAGCTCAGGAAGAATATGTTGTGAGACACAGAATAGGAAGGTGCTTTTGAAAGCTAAAGAAATTGTTTAATGTTTTTGGTTTTACTTTCTTTTTGTAGTATGGAACAATGGAACTCGTCAACCTTAAGACGGGCTTCCGATCCGTTCTGCAGTTCAGAATGAAAGAGTGGTTTAGTCCGGAAGTACACAAGGTCGATGGCTTTATTTTTGATGACAAGTTAGTAAATTTTGTATGGTATAATGGTTTTAAAATGCTTTTAATGTTGTCTTTGTGTTCAGAGATTCATGTGATCACACTTTTCATTTCTTAAGCCACAATCAGGTGATTGAGTTAAGGAGTGACCCCTAAAATGTATGAATTTCTGTTACAGTTTGCTTATTAAGCATTTGGTGATTGCAAAAACATGTATCCTATTGGGAGATTTATATAGCACCTCAACAATTATTGAATACTTATCAGATTGATCCTACTTACTTAATCACACACTAACTTATTGGATTGTCTTCTTGGACTCCAAAGTCTGGTGTGCACTCCAAATTCAGGCTGCGAGGGTAAGTCTAATTGTATTTAAGTACATATATGTTTGTATGTATGCATGTATGTATGTATGTATCTGTTCATATACATAGGTGTCTTTAAGTACCTGTCAAAGCTGTAGAACAGAGCTGTCTAACAGTCTGAAGCAAGGTGCTTCTTAATTTGAACTAAAAATGTTTGGTTTTGCAGTAGCTGGCATCATTCAGATTCCCAACAGAAAACTGTTCCTTAAAGATCCACTGGATGAGGAAGGGTGCCGTGTGCAGTCTGTATTGTCTTTCGAGTATAATTACTAATAACTGGATTGATTGATTTCTTTTGTTTTTCATTTTAGAGGCAACAAAGTGAGAGCTTTGTATGGGAAGTGGACCGAGGCTCTGTTCAGCTGTGGCGTTGCTGAGTGGGAGAGGTACCAGAAGAATCCAACCCCAACTTCAAAAGTCGATCAGGTTTGAGAACTTGTTCAGAATGAGTAAATACCGTGTGAGTAAAATCTGTTCAGAGCGGGTTTTGTTTAAAATTGATTAGATTGATAGAAGATATTTAAATTAATCATCTTCTTAAGTTGAAATTGAAGAGACAGGTAAGTCTTATTTTGAAATTGGAAAGGTAACAAAGACTTAGTGCAATGCACATATTTAAAGGTAATAATTTGATTTTTATTTTGGGCTGTCTTGGACTTGGACACATGGATATGCTTGAAGGAGCACTGCAGACTTTCTAAGACCTTTTCTGAATCGATCAATCGATCAAAGGCTAATTGGATAATGTAATGCCAGTATTTTTATTCTGAATCACCGAAGGCATAGAGGAGAAATATTTGGAAAGGACAAGGTTGGATTATGTTGTTTCTGTTGAAGGTCGATGCTGTAGTTCCAAATGGCGATGACTTCTCGTTGAGTTCATCACAGTCTTTGGATGGCAGTTCCTACACACCGCCATATGAGTCACAAAAGTCGTTGTACAATCTTCGTCTGCCAAAGCAGGAACTTCTGTGGTCGGCAATGCCTAAACCTTCTGACAGCAATAAGGTAGTTTACTTCTCAAGGGGTTACCTTAATTCAGTTAATATTATTGCAGAATTGGGTGTCCAGTGAATGTGTAAGGTAAGAGTATCGTGTTTGTTTAGATGCTTGCATAGAAACTCGTCAAACGAGTGGTCCCAAGATGCTGTGATGCAAACACAACCACAGAAATCGAACGACAGAACATCTTTTTTGTGCCATACACAATAGTTTAATTTTTTCATTTCTTTTCTTTCTTGAAAGTGTAAAAAATTGGAGTGCTTGAAGTTACTTCTTGATCCGTCCATCTGGATCTGTTATCCTCTGTGAATATCGTAGTGTTCCACTTAAGGCAGTTCAAGAAACAACTTCACCTTATCTTTATTATGCATTTTGCTGTACAGGCCTGAGCATGGCTGACCAATCAAAGAAGCACACACTCCCTTTCCACAGATCTTATCTTGATTCCTCTTCTTCCCCTTACCTACACTGCAGATCCAGTTCCAAACACGACCCACAGTAGCTGCTGTCTGATTGGCTGCTTGACTCTGGATCTTACCCTGGACAGAACCATTCTTGCCTATTGATTTTGAGCGCCTGTGAATAAGCTGGTTCCCATGACTTAGCTTTGATTGGGCGTTGTAGAAATCTCGAGCTTATGCTTATGATACCGTCACAGTTAAAAATAAATCCGTGTTATAAATATCTGTTACAGTATTACCATTTTACGCTGTTTGCAATGATCTTGAATGAACTGGATGACGAGATGAAAGCCAGCCTTCCTCCGACAGATTGTCGCCTTCGACCAGATATCCGCAAGATGGAAGATGGAGATATCGGTAACTATCTAGTGATTTGTTTAGATTCTCTCAGACAAAACATTTACACTGGATCCTCCTTATGCTGTGCATCATTACAGCACAAATCCTGATATAACAAGGACAGAAACATGAATCCAAATTTAGTTCAGTTGTTTACTGTGTTCTCATTATAATGACTTTGTGATGTTCTAAAAGGCGCTATATAAATAGCAAGGTACATACATGCATACATGAGTACATACGTACCTACTGTACTGTTAAAACATGGCAGTTGCTGTGGTTAACAAATAATGAACAAAGTTCATTTTTGTGGCAGTAATCAAATCTTGCGATGCTTGTCCATAAATTAAAAAATTAAATCTTTCATGAGATATCAGTAACTCCTGAGTAATTTATTTAGTTTCCCAAGTTGAATACAATAATCTCATGCCGCTTTCAACCAACCATTTTAAATTTTAAAAATATTTTTAATATTTAATATTTATATTCTTTAACAGCTGATACCTTTTTTCAATAACCGATGCCTTCTTTTTGAATAACTGATACTTATTTTTCAATAACCAATACCTTATTTATTAAAGCATCATTTTCTTTCCCTTAACCTTACTGGCCTAGTTAGCTACATCAGTAAGCACGTACGCCAAGGAAGCCTCGGTGCGTGAGGATCCCAGGTTTGCGTCCCGGTCGTGACTTATTTCAGAGATTTGAATCTCGGGCTAGTACGGTCTGTGCGCGGGGACCTTAAACGGTGTGTAGCGGTGGTGAAGGATCTCACCTGTGCGCGGGTGGAGGCCATATGGCCGCTATAGAAAAACGTGTACAATTTACAATTTTACTATTTTAACCAAATAACGCAAAGTTTTATTTTAAGGAAATTTAATCATCAGTTAAGACATCTAACAATTCAGGTGATTAGCTTTCACCAGCTGATCAATAGGTTTATTATTTATCAACTCTTTGATGACTTAATCTTAAATGTTTACCTTCTGATTTTTGTGAATTTGTAAATATCCAGATGGCGCAGCAGATGAAAAGAATCGCTTGGAAGAGAAACAGCGAGCAGCACGCAAAGCCCGCAACGGAGATGAATCATGGAAACCGAAGTAAATAATAGCTCGTAATATACTTTTGTAGCATATCTTGTCATTTATACAGCTCCTTTTGAACCTCAGAAGAAATAATATAACCAACATTAACACTACTGATATTGTGTTTAGACTATCGAGGCTCCTCAAAGGTGCTCTGTACAAAGCGATCATGCAGTACATGATGTTTGAGATGAAAAATACATTCATTTTGCTGGCCTTTTAAACAATGCCTGCAACGTTGGAGATCACATTCATACATCACATCTGGTGGAAATATCTGACACATATACTTATTTATTAACCTAAATCACGCATATATTATATTATTTTATATATTATATTATTTATCAGTAAGCACTGTCTGTAACAAAACTGCCTACCAACAAAAACCCTTCCATGGTTGGCATTGTATTATTATTACTATTCCTACATTTATTAAGCACAGCATTCTAATGACTAAGCATCAACCGATGGCACTGAGCAGTTGAGTTAATGACTTCTTCAAGGTCCCTGCACAGTTACTCTTTCAGCAGAGGCTCGAGCCAGTACTTGCCGTGTTACAAGCCAAGCGCTCTGTCCAATCGGCTACTGTGCCCTATATACTCAACTCTATGAGCTAAGTGTTTGTAGTGAAACAAG
The DNA here is from genome assembly GCA_964023275.1 of Norana najaformis. Lineage (NCBI taxonomy): Eukaryota > Metazoa > Annelida > Clitellata > Crassiclitellata > Hormogastridae > Norana > Norana najaformis. Next base: position 24,942,848 of record OZ029922.1, read on the forward strand.
TCCCAGTTCAAACTTTATCAAGTTTGATGTGGCCTGTGTGGTTATGCTGGAGATGTAGTTCATCTTAGCTTAGTCGACAAATTCTGTTTACGAGAGAATCCATGCATTTTTCTTCTCAGAATACAGTGTTCGTTTTGCTGTGCAGGTGGTTTGAGCAGAAGTTGAACCACTTCACAGAAAAGGAAGAATGGGTTTTTACTGGTGAATACTGGAAACGTGATTGGAGTCGATGTCCCGACATCTTCTGATACTGTAGCAAAAAGTTAGAATATGTGTGGTGAATCCATGACTCTCTGCTTGGCAATTACGAGAAACAATGGTGGCTTAAAATTGTATGCACAATTTTCTGTTCAAATTTCGAGATCTGTTATGGATCTAAAGAAAAGGCTGTGCAAAAAGGAAACTTTTACTTTGTTAGGTTTTTGTTTTGAATTTGCTTTAACATGATTTGATTGATTTGTTCTTGTGGTCTGGTGATTTAACGTTATTTGGCACAGGCTGATGCTAATCATTTATTGACAATTAACCAAGAATTAAACTGTTTTTTTAATAAGTATAACTGTGAGATTGATAATGAAATTAATCTAGATGTGCTTCTTCATGGGCTGAGACGGGCGGCTAAAGCAATAACCTTAGTATATCCGTTAATCAGCAGCTAACAGTGGAACAATCAACAAATTTTGATTGACCAGTGGTTTCAGTTGATTGCTTGTGCATAGTGTGTTCCATCCAGTTTAAGAAATATGTGATATCTCAGTGAAATTTCGGCAAAAACTACCTGTGAAAGCGAATAAGCATAGCAGCAACTAATTGCAAAGCTGAAACTCTTGCCGTGATCTGAAGTTTTATTTATGGTACTCAACTGCATGTGCTACATGTGCTAGATCCTTTGTTTATTTCATTCGTTTTTTGGTAGCCATTGCTTCGATAAACAAATGCAGTGAACGAAGTTCAGATTTAGGCAAATGAAGAATCTGAAGTTTAGCATGCTGGTCGATTCAGTGAATTACATTCCTGAAGTCAATTGTTGGACTTCTGGATTGAATTTGTAAATAATCACACAAAATATATGCATGACGTTTGCAAACAGCTGCTCTAAGCTTTTACAGCTTTAAGAGAGAAATATTAATTCTTGTAATATGGTTTTTGTATATACAAGTGTGCATATATATTCTTACATAGCTATGTATATGTATCTATCTGAACATTATTTAGTGCCCAGCAAGATTCTTGACATTTAAACTCTATGGAAACGTTTGGTACTGACTGTAAATTTTCATGGCACGTTATGCAGTTCAGGAACTCTAGACAAGGCTTCTAAAAGATGCTGTACAACATAGTGATGTTTGTAACCTAGGATTTCCACCAAAAATATATAGCACCCTAGAAGTGGCTTTCCATGTAAGGTCTATATAGATTGTTTTACTTTGCTTTAGGTACATAAGTACGTGTCGTGGCTTAATACATTATAGACGGACATCATTTGGCCGACTCTAAACTTACACCACTGTAAACAATTTTGAAAGTCCTGTGCATTTTCTTCACCAATTTTGTGTGAATTCAATTTTTAAATGCTTTTTAGTCGGATGCATTTGACTTTCAGGCCGTTTGAAAGTTAATGCCATACGTGGATCGATTCTTCTTCTGCTGTCTTCCATCAGATGAGGTTTAAACAAGATGCCTCCATCTATTTCTGTCTCTGATTATGTTAACGGCAGTTTCCGTATCCATATCTTGTGCTTCTAGATATTCTTTCACATTTTCCATCCAAGTCTTTGTCTTACTCGACTCCGTGTTCCCTCTGCACGGATCAGTTAGATGTAGTCTAATGTGAAAAGCCCGTACCAGTATGTTTGTGTACATGATTGTACCGTGCTGTGTTCAGCCGCGTTGTAGAAACTGGAATTGCTGTATAAGGCAAACCTACAGGAAATGCAGATGTAATGCCAAAAAAATTAATTTTGATATTACATCTGAGTAAATTACATTTGGTATGTTCTTCCATTAAGAGCTTTGGTGATCACCACAGAATGTATGGTTTTGTTTAATGATGTTTGGAATAATGTAAGATGCATCCATTTCAGGCATTTGCCGTTTTGTAGAACATTTGGTATCGTTTAGCAAGAGGTGGTATATTAGCGAGCTTTGGTCCAACAAAAATATCCTGCATGTTAAGTTTCATTTATGGCATATTTTGAAGAATATTAGGCATTTATTTGTGTTTGTATTGATTGCTCGTAATATATCTTTACAATTTATATGTTTTTTCTCGTTATATATCAGTTATTCCTGACCTTGGTAATGGTTCGAGAAATACACTGTATAACATTGCTTAATCATTTTATTGGTAAATAAAGTAAAGTATCCGATATCCCACAAGTGAGCTGCTCATCTCCGATTCTTGGGCCTTGAGCCGGCAGTGGAAGAATCCCGAGGTCCTGGACACGGGGCCAGCGCATCGCATCGCAGGACTTGCCATTTACTTCCCAGCTTACAATGGTACCAAATTATACTGCTTGCTATTTTACTGTATGTTGTGTTTGCATTTAACCACAAAACTGAGGCTACGGGTCCTTTTTTATAATACATGTAAGGCTATTCAAACAAGACGTTAATCCAATCTTCTGGTGGCACCCATTTGATCTCGTTAAAACATTATTTGTCAATATAAACCAACAAAATGTCTGATTTGAACAGACATACTCCAGTAGAAGCAAGATTACAAAAGGACTTGCATACAGGAAAAACTTTATCACTGGTTGGATCTGCCAGCAATTCAGTAGACTAACGTTAATCAGTTTCTGTGCAGTGGAAAATTACAAGCTGCAGAATATTCTAAAAAAGTTTAGGGCATTCTTCCGTTCAATCCTGAATGAACCGAGAGCACAGATAACGTGTCGTGTGTGCTTTTGGTCGAGTGGCTCCATAAAGAAACGAAGCACTAGCAACTGCCAAAGATGTGCTTGTCCTCTGCTGCCTTTCTTTGGTGAACTGCCCTTTTGCCAATCTCTGCCAATCATTAGTCTTTGATTGTTTTTTTTACTACTGTGAAAGCTGGCCCTTGAATTGATCCAAGATGTAGTTTGGAATGACAGATTCAACCACCTACAAAGCAGAGATTCCATGACTGAACAGCAAATAAAGTACCTATACAATTTCAGTTGCGTTGCACTGTTTGCCGCCCACTTCAAGGCAGTGAAACCAAATGTTCAAGAATGTTCCATAAACGGCAATATTTTAAGACAATTTTCTGTTGTAACTGGTATACAATTATTATCTACTATCTGCTGTGCATTTACGAACTGTCTAATGGATAGTGTCATCTTAGAGAGACTCAAACCTCCAAGTTATGTATTAAAAAGGCTCAAACAATTATCCACCAGCATGAGAAGCTGCCTTATTTTGTTAGAGCATTTCGCTTCACGGGAAACAGCATCACATAATTAAGAAAACGACAAGAAGAACCTGCTTTCAGTTCTTACTCTTAGCATCAAGTATCAAATTTTAAAGATGTTATCTATTTAACTGGTCCATGTGGCAACTTAACAATTGTAGTTTGTCATTCGACCATTGTAATTTCAAAATACCTTGCGACTTAGACCACTGTAGTGGATATACTGGTCAAAGAAGACTAGGATCGTAGTAACTTCTGGCGAGACATCGGTGACACTAGAACAAAACATTTCAACATTCAGAAAACTGAAAGAGAATATTGCAAACAATGAGAACATACAACGCGATGGGGATAAGTAGAATAATCGACACAGCACATAAAGTTGTGCTAGAACATAAAAAGTCCCACTAGGACATTCGGAATTCCTGAAAGAGAATATGTTGCAAATATAAGAACATATGAGATAAGTATATATAGAATAATTGACCAAAAAACAAAGATAATGTAGAGGAAGCGACATAGTGGCAATAAAATAAATCTCAATAGTTAAGACTCCTTACTTTTGGACGCTGGCAATAAGAGACCGGACGTACTGTCCGAGAAGAGCAAAGAATTCCTCTGTGCATTCCGCGTGAAACTGTTTCAACAGGGTCACCGTTCCAACAACAAATGGAGCTCCATCTACTGGGTCTCCTTGCTTCCGAGCGATCAATTCACCTTTGAAAAATAATAATAGATGCACTTTAATCGAAGGTACTATCTACGAGTCATGTCTTTAATCTTAATAGGTCAGAATATTTTGTATGAGAGACATTCCTTGTGTTTTAGATCGTCTGCCTAGGGGTTACGTTTCTAGTTAAGAGTGGCAAAATCAACACCATACATGAGACAATGAGACAGACTAACCAACTGTTTTCGTGTAGACCAACTTCTGCAGCTGTGATTCAACAAAGAGGAAGACAAGCAACGGATGATATGGCATATTTTTCGTGGCAATGTAGATCTACAAGCAAACAGAAGATTGTAGAAAAATGCGTCCCCACAGGTTTTATGAGATGTTTTTTTCATGGAAGATGACTTTACTTCCATCTTGAAGCAGGTTTTTCTATTAAAAGTTTCTCTGCAGATTTTCTGATACTTAACGGGAAAGATCAGTGTGGAGTTATTAGTGACCTGAACTGGTTCTGTCCAACGAACTGTCAGTTTGGAATGTCGTCTTGCTTAGAGGTGACCATGGATTGATGTCCTGTTCAATAATGAAAACTGCACTATAAAAGCTTCTAGATTAGATCAGATTAGATTAGATTAGTCCAAATGGCAACTGCTGACCTTAGCCAGTGGGTTGCTGATTCCAGCAGATTCCAGGTATGATGTCAACTCAAACATCAGAGGATTATCTTCCTTGGGATAGGGAAGAGATGGGTCTTGGTAATGTCGCTCAATGTCAGCAAGAAGCGCGCTGCAGTACAGAACACAAAAACGACCAATTACGTTCAAACAAGCAAAACACGATAAGAATCCATAAGAATGCAACTGGGTACCTTACGGTGCCATTCACAAGATCGATGCCTTGTGCACTATACAACTTAAAAATTAATTATTATTTTAAAAATTATTTTAAACATCTTTTATTATTAATATTATTTTATTTATTTCTTTTAATTAATTGATTAATTTATTTATTTTTATTATTATTATTCTTAAATAAGAATCTGTCAGAAGCACTGCGTAATATGACCATCATCAGCCAAGACCACAAAAAATGAACTACTTTTAGCATCAGTAAGATTTCAACAGCAACATTACACCCATCACTCAATCTAATTTATTCCATTCTAATCTGATGAAAAAGATATGGAGAATGGCCAAATAGTTGTTGCCTGTTATTAAAACAAATTTTATCAACTCACTCATTTGCAGTCTGCAGTGCACTTGTAAGAAACTTGGAGTCGAACTTGCACGACGAGTGGAGCTGATGTCCAATCTGACGACGTAACAACTGCATCTGTCCAATCTGAAGTAAAAATCTGTTGTTTTTTCAATCAACACAAGAAATAGAAACGTCTTCTGGATTATTATTATTATTATAATAATTAAAATAATATTATTATTATTATTATTAATCAGATACTTATATTATTGTGCTAATTTATGAATTCACCTCAAAAGTGTGGGTAGCTGGAAAAAGATTCCTAGGTACTTCGTGCTTCATTTATTCATTTGTCCGGTGTCAGAAATTATTATAATCCATGAGGATCTACCGATATACGTAGACAACTCCATGTATGTTAATTATGTATGATGTCAAACCAAACATAAGATGTCAAACTTTGTACACATGTACCGGTATGTACATACGTACACACATGCCACACATACATGCATATACACATCTACTGATTCATATAGCACCTCTATAGACCCTCAAAAAGCGCTCCTAATATTGATCTACAGAGATCTCAAGTGGCATCAATAAGAAAAACTGGGGTGTGATAAAAGATATTTCACAGTGGCTTTACTAAGACTAAGAAATTTGTAAAAACATCACATCACCATTCAGGTGGACTACTACCGGTAATCGAATAAAATGATTTCTAAGAAACAAGGCAGCAAATAATTGTGCAAAAAATCCACAATGAAAATGCAACAAGAAGTGAAGACTGGAAACATATCCAGATATTACCTTCAGTATGACATCTAAAAACTGTGGCCAAATCTTGGCAGCTTTTGTGATAAGTGGTGCATAGACTTTCTGAGGCTGACCTACAAAAGCCACACTGGGTTAAAAGTATCATTTTCACCTTAAAAATCGCTACCGACACAAAACAAGACTGATCACAGCACCATCTCCAAAAGTCGTTAATAGAAAATGGTGACAAACGTCCACCGCTACACAAGGTAACTCTGATTCAGGTGAAATGACACAAAAATATTAAAGAATGAATGAATCAAAACACAATTTATTCACCAAAGAATTTTTGATTTGCCATAATGTATCTCCAAATACATCATGTCCTGTCATTGGGTTGAGGGATTGTGTTTGTATGCACGTTTGTATCCAGATACTTACCCAATCTAGTGCCTCTTAAGCACCTCAAAGAAGTGCTGCCTAAGCATTGTCTAGCCAAAGTGGTGTTAAAGTTCATTGTAAACGTAACTGTAATTTGAAATTTGTATGGCGACTCTTTAAGATAAACACCCCTTCTTCCTCTTATCTCTCTCTCCTCTCCCCATAGCTGCCACGACGCTGTCTCTCCATCTGACTTTTGGATCTTGACCTGGAACCGAACCCTTTTGCCTATCGATTTTGTTTTGACTGAGCGCCTGTGAATAAGCTGGTCCCAGCTTTCGTTGGGCGCTGTAGAAATCTCGGAATTACGATTACGAACTCATCACAGCCGCTCTCTGCGCTAACAATTTTAAATGTCATTAAAAACGAAACATTCGTCGATTAGTAAACATTGCTCAGATGACTAGAAGAGTCACCATTGGCAAGCTCGAATATAAAGTTTATTAGTAAGGAAATAATGTTTGGATAACTGAAAAAGCACTGTTTGCTCCTCAGCCAAATGATCATTAGACCGCAAGATCTCATTTCTGAGGAGTATCTACAGAGGCAAGTAAAGAAGTGTGCTACCTTTACAAGAGCCATACAGAACACGAAACAGAAAACGCAATGGTTGGACATCTACTCACCGTGAGCACCTGCCAGAGGCTCAAGCTCTTTCATCATCTTTGAAAATGCTTCATCCCACGATTTATCCTTCCTTATCGTCTTGTCAAGACTGCCAATGAACTGCTGCAGTTCCTGTACGATCATGAAACACAGAAGTCGATCGAGGCCTGAGAGACCCCACGATCCAACGGCTCGCTGAAAAGATTATTGAAAGAAACATGGCTCAAGTAATCCACAACAGATGTACTGATAATTTTCCTCAAGTGTAACTGTTCGATTATATCACATTAAATCAGCTCCTGTGTAAGTGTTTGATTACTTTACAAGCTCATACAAGCCAGCAAAGACCCTGTAAAATTCAGGAGGTGTAAAATGCATAAAAACACTTAGCAGAATGAATGCAGAAAGACTGGACTTCACTAACAGCTTCCTATAGGTGCTACAAAAATCCTTAAAGGCTCTATATAAATTTCCAGCTACATATAGATTTTAGATTTCAAGCATCAGCATAACCTAATAAACACTCTGTAAACAGAACAAATCTCAGAAAACAACTACCATCAGCAACTGTAGCAATTCTTCAGCTACAAGTAATCAATACAAGAGAAAGAAGAAAATTCGCCAGCCAATAAAAATCTTGAAATAGCATTGTCTAAATATTAAGTTAAATTACATTACATAGCAAGTCCAACAAATCGAATTAAACATATGTTGACAAAAATGCAAGGTTTGTAACCGCACTTAAATGATTCGACTTACTTCCAGCTTCTCGAATACTTTGATTGTGACAACTTCTTGTTTGGTTCGAGAGTCATACCAAGTGCTCATCTGGTCTACGTACGTTGTCTGGCTAAAATAATTATTTACACGCATTTTATAGATAAAGTTCTATATCTCTATAAAAAGACCAATTTCTCTTCACGTATGCACAGAATACCATGAATCATAACTGGAAAGTATCATCTATTTAAAAAAAGTTATTATTTAACATCAAGGTAAAGGTCCAATCACATTATACCATTCACCAGCTAAACTATTATTATTAATAATATTAATTAGAAACTTCTAGAGCGCCGGTGTCTAATGCACAAGGCATCAACCGATGGCGCTTCAGATTTAATCCGCATTCAGGTCGATATCCAGAAGATCAGTCCACTAAGACAGAGAGGCAGCCTACGGCAGAAAAGCCAACTGAAAAAGGTAAGTCTTAAGTCGAGAACGAAATGACATAAGAGACTGGGCATAACGCACTGATGCAGGAAGAGAATTCCAAAATTTCGGTCCAGCAACCAAAAAAGCTCACCTACCATGAAAAGTTCTAGTATCTGGCACAACAAGAACAAGGCATTCAGATGACCTAGTTGAATAATGATGAGTTTGAGGAGTGAGGACTGATTTTAAGTATTGTGGTTGTCCAAATTTCAATGTTTTGTAAACTATAAGCCCCAATTTAAAAGAAACTAGTCAAAAGAGTAAGTAAGTAAGTAAGTAAGTAATGCATTTGTTAACATGTCATATGTTCACTGACTGAGCGATGGATCATAGGCTTGAGTGGACAGAGTATTTCAGATCTGTTTTGAAAACAGCAATTAACAATGTGATAATTCTTTTACACAGGTTGCAGCAGTCTTAGCCTCCTACCGAGGATCAGTGATGCGAATAATTTCTCGAGCCAGCCGACCAATAAAGTTGACAGACAGGTCAATAGGAGGAAACTTTGGAATAGGAATGGCGGCAGACTGATACACACTCTGCCAATCTTGGATCTAAAATGCCACAGAATTCTTGCTTAAATCACTTAAAAACACTCCAGCACTATTATTCAAATTACTCAATTTATTCAATCTTAAAAAACAAAATAATACTTACTAGTTTCTAAAAGGCAGGAAAGTCAACTTAGTCTAATTATAATTACTGGACTTTATAAAATGCAATAAAATTGTCAGCATTACACTACAAACAAGCAACTAAATTGAATCATAAATCAATCATAAAAATTCAACTTAGTTTAATTATTAATATGTAATATACTATACTATATTTAATTAAATTAATTTACCAGTACTTAAAATTATTATACTTGTAAAATTCAATAACAACGCAAATTATTACATAAAGCAACATACAAACATTCTGCAAGAGCACGACAGAGGTCATTACCTTGGTCCGAAGGAAGGAGTTGCATTCTTGTTCAACGTTGTAATTGATGATCCGTAGCATTTCTCCCTGCCATATTTTAAGGCCGTATATGTCGACGTAGTCTTGGATGTACTCGAACGACCTTCGGAAACCGTCCATGATTGCACCGAGAGTCTCCAGCTTAGGCACCAATTCACTGACCTGCACAAGACATTAAACTTTACTCCAAGTACAGAAGAGAACATCTGATGAAATTCTATCACCGTGATGAAACCTGAACCCCGATTATCTTGTACATATGCATGCGTTTGGCTATTTTGCCTTTTGAGAACCTTCTGGAACATGCAAAGGTCATGACCCCTAAAGCGAATCCAGGTTTGGTAAATTTCCACTTCAGTATAATGCTGCAGAAAATTGACCTGAAAATATGACAAATGATGAACAAATCTAATTTCTAAAAAAATGTATTTTTCCAAATTTTGTTTCCTTTATTTTGAATCAAAAATGATTTCTGAGAAAGAAGAAACACCTTTGACTTTGGATTGAAGATGAGGTTGGAATGCAGAGCTCCAGCCACCTGTTTCACGAGCTCCTTTCGAATTCCATCCTCTAGCAGCTGTTTTGGATCAACCTAAGATTCAACACAACACCGCACTTCATCATCCATGCACTTATCATTTGCCAAACAAGCTACTAGCTGTTCCTTTTATCTGAGCACTATCTGTTCCTTTCATTTTTGTATTACCTGTTCCTCTCATTTTTGCATTACCTGTTCCTTTCATTTTTGTATTACCTGTTCCTTTCATTTTTGTATTACCTGTTCCTTTCACTTTTCTGCATTACCTGTTCCTTTCATTTGTCAATAGTTATTTACCAGAGAAGAGAAATTTTCACCTTTATTATTCCGACTAGGGTTGTCTTCATCATCAGCATTCCGTCTGTCAGAACAGAAATGGAATGCGTCAGCCTCGCGACCTGGTGACCAGGAAATGAAAAGAACAAATTCCACATCAATCAATCTAACAAACTCGGTTAACTTTGTAGCCGTTGCAATGACCACAATTCTGGAAAATGTTTTGGATATATGTAACTTACTAAAAGGGAAAATCCAATGTATGTAATCTAATCTAATCTAAACATTTCTATGGAACGACTGTGATAATGCACAAAGCACCAACATTGGTTGCTTCAATTTAAAACCTTTGTGCTTGTCAAAATTTGTGATAAGCCCGTCTGAACCCAGAAAACCGAGCACATGTGGAGTTGCTATAAAACCGCTCCACTATGGTTTTTCTTGGTTCTAGTTGATCGTTCTCATATAAATATGACAAACCGTTTGTATCTGAACACCTGAATATTTATATAGCACCTTTTCGACTGAAATTTATTTATTTATTGCAATTATTACATGCGCAATGTCAGTAAATCAGAATCTGAAGCACGTTTGAATGAATAACCTGTCCACGGTTGTAAAAAGGAGTCCACTCAGCAGTCTTAAACCCACAGTCATTGGAATACAGACCCGGCAAGCTACTGGACAGACCACCACATCAAATTGTGTTTATTGTGCAAGTTTTGAGCGATCTCTGCGCAAGTTTTGAGCTGGGCCCTGCGCAGTGAAAATATGTATTAAGTTACTCAATTTCTCTAGCATAATCAATGATGTCTTGCCCCAGAAAGTGTCTCTACAAAAATAGAAGAGAACAAATACAAGAATATAAATGAGCTCTCACTGAAACCATATTTATTCTGAAGAAGGCTCTTACTTCATATCTCTCGTCCAGCTGAGCAAATTCTCGCATTTTGTCTTTTTCCAGACGAGTTGGAACTTCTTTGATCTGCGACGTCTGAAGTTCGATGATTCGAGCCAAGAGAGAGAACATCGTCTCTGGAATCACCTGTTACCATGCCAACAGAGAGCAGGATCATTTTACACAAATAATAAACAGGTTTTATAAAACCTGAAAAACCTGCTAAGACACATAAAATATATCTCTCTTTAGGGATAAACTCAACTGAGTACAGCCACGCGGGGTATCATGCCTTCATGCCTTGAGCCTGCTTCCAGACAGTATTCCTTTTGATATATGCGACCTGGCACAAGGCCAACAACAGGGACCACTTGTCTCAAATTGACCTATAAGCATTTTCCATAAGCTGAAAACTTCACAAGCTAAAAATTTCAGTGCTTTGGTCCAAAATTTATGCACTTTTTGTCGTTTCACTTTCCACAGTATAAAATATCATTTTTTTTCAGGAAATTGCATTTTCCATGTCTTTAATAACAGAAATTGGTCTTAATTAATAAATTATTTAATTAATTGGCATGCAGAGGAATACAGTTTGAAATCAAGAGATGCAGTTCCATCCACCAGATGCAAAAACCAAAATTCAACAAATATTCACAACTTCGGTGAAACCGCACTTCCCGGCTATTCCAGTAAGTGACAAATGGTCCATTTTCTATGTTTTCTATCATACGTCTATCTGGTAGATGCAGCTAATCAATGCGAAGACCTTTAAAAGTCTTAAAAAGCGCTACATAAAAGTCCAGATACGTGCATACATACAGTAGAAGGAATGTTTGCACAATGAGAAACCAAATTACCTGAAGTACTTTTCGAACATAAGTCACGAGTTCGTTTGAGTAATACTGCGAAACGCTGATGAGATCCGGGCTGTTGGCTTGGTTGATGCGTAGCAGCGGCAGATCAAGAGCTGATGCCAACTGAAACAAATCAGCCTCAAAATAACCACTTCAATCTAAAAACGTTTCTGTTTAAATTATCGTATCACTGCGGTTAATTTCTTCTATTGTCGCTTGAACTCATGTTCAGCGCCCTTGTCTTCAGCCTCGCCCGTGTTACGGCGCTATAGAAATTGTCTTATTATTATTATTAATCTAATCTAATCCAAAGAATTGTATCATGACAGAAGTCATGCTCAATACACAATCTAGCACTAGACCTAATCTAATCTAATGTAACATTATCTAATATACTGATTTCAATCACATAGACTTTATGCTCAAAATCTAACCAGATCCAGCTCAGTCCAACATCATTTACAACATACAAAAAATAATTTATATAGCTGCATCTATGATCTTTACATTATCAGCTGTCAGTGTAAGTGAAAAATAAACAGCTGCTGTTATCGGTAAGGATATTGTATCCTAATCGTTATTCAAAACGTCACAATTCTTCGAGTCACAGATGCAAACCTGAAAGCTGTTTCACATACAGTACATCACTGAAACCACTCAAGATTGAGAGCAATGACTGAATAACCCAAGTTCAGTCTCAATTTGTGCGACAAACATGTCAGCAGACTGATGTTTCATCATACTTTTGTTATGTAAGGAACAGAAGCATGTGCTTGTTAAAATACATGAATAAAGGTAAGTGGAATTAAGAAAAATTCTAGTCATAGCAAAAAAAAACAAAAAGGAAACCTTGAGAAATGTCGCTCTTAGTTTAATTACTAAAGACGGATCCTTTTTTATTCCATGCTGCATATGAGGTGTATAGCTGAACAGAAAACAAAAAAAGGTTAGTTTCAACCCAGCAGTTCTTTGTTTACTGCTCATACACTGCTTAGGAAAACACGTAACACATAAATCTGTCACATTCTGGAAGAGGCTGCCTTGCAGTCTCTCACATCAGCTTCTAGTCCTTTCTCTGCCTCTGCTCTGCCAGAGGCTGAAGACCATCCCATCTGATCACGGTCTTGTTTTATCATCTCACCTCACCCTACCCTACTCTACCGTACCCTACCATACCCTACCCTTGTTGTTATGTTGAGAACACCTTTGAGGAGTTTTCGTGAAGAGGCACTACATAATGTGCACTTTTGATGACAATTACCACATGGTGGCTGGCTGTCTTTCAAAAGGGAGTGTATTACATACCCAGAAAAAGAGTAAGAACATTACGTACCCAGAAAGAGTAAGAACATTACATACCCAGAAAGAGTAAGAACATTACGTACCCAGAAAGAGTAAGAACATTACATACCCGGAAAAAGAGTAAGAACATTACATACCCAGAAAAGGAGTAAGAACATTACATACCCAGAAAAAGAGTAAGAACATTACATACCCAGAAAAAGAGTAAGAATGCTGAGAAGATCTGCAATGCTGAAAGAAGACTTTTGAGCATGTCCTTCAAGCATGATTGCTTAGTGCTATCAATCAATTCTTACTCATTAAATAGTGGTGCTATATGTTAGATGCTGGCTCTATATAAGACAATATAATAAAAATAAATCTCTAAGACATGACTGCTTTGCACCATAGACTTGTGCCTTATCGTTATTTTTCCCCATACACATATTTAGTAATATGAAAAATGAAATAAATATTATCTAGACATTTTGAGTACGTTCAAACACAACCAAACATTTTAAATTAAGACAGACTTAGGAGGTGAGATGCCGATGAGAAAGGTGAAGTGAGAAAGGCATTTGCCTCACCTGTCAATCAGTTCCCAGGCATACGAAAGGTCAGCCACGATCTGCATATTAATCAGGATCTCTTCCCTGATATTAATTATGCGGATCATCTGATGCAGGTACTTCCGTGTATCCCCAAGAAACTGCTTCACCTGAAGGTTCGTCTCCAGCTGATGAAATTCTTGAACCTAAGATGGAAATAATCTGGGATGGAAAACATCTGGGAAAAAGAATATCTGGGATGGAAAACACATGGGATGAAAATTATCTGAGATGGAAAAATCTGGGATAGAGAAGAGACCAAGAATTCTTTTTCAAAGTCCAAACATCTAGACTCAGAGACTTACTACTTTAATTACAGTCTTATGCAACTGAGGTATTGTGGCTCCCAATCTAACTGGTGACAAAGGAATAAAAAATAAAATGCACTGAGTACTGCAAATCTAAAGCCATATTACAATAACTACAATATAGAAATTGGCAGTGCAATATACGGCAAAAAAATGCATGTAAACCATCAAAGCAGTTGCTGAAAGCAATCACGGTTCGTCTAAGAGAAAAACCTGGCATTGGAAAAGGCAGAGACATCATGCTGTCAAACTTGTTGTAAAGCCACTAAGATACCACTTACTTGCTTCCCTACCTATCAACAAGAAGCCTAAAAATGCCACCTCTTCCAGGGCCTGGATGAGCTGGATGATTTTTCTTCCTGCAGCTGTCGAGTCATCATGATTCAACGATGCAATCTGCTTCCCCATTTCAAAAAACCAGGCCTGCAGATTCTCTGAAAAACAAGACACAAACGGAGAAGTAGTCGTTCGAAGAAAACGCCAAACCATGTTGCAAGCCAACAACTGGTATGCATGCATGAATGTATGTACAGAGCATATGTTTGTTTATAAGTAAGTAAGTAGTAGTAGTTTCCAACGTTTAACTGAAGAACCTACCATTCTTCTCGACCCTCGTCAGTGGTTTGGTGCCCGAGAAGACTTCACTCAGCTCAACCATGTGGTCCTCTCCTTCCCTCTTGTTCTGTTCCCACGTGACTTTCTTTTCGTCCAGCATCTTCTTGAACATCTGCAAACAAAAAAACCATTCGTCGTAAAAAAATTAAAAGTATTTATCGTGAAATGCCACAACTGTGTAGAATCATAATTTCTTAACGAATACACAGTGCATATTGCCACTGTGTTTGCTTTACGGCTTTGTATGCATTTTTGTTTGAATAGATTGGGCATTTGTCATGCACTCATTAAGATTACTGACTTAATAACAGGTGATGATTCATTTATTAGTCCTCAGAAGTGTGTTCCTGAAGTTGAAGGATATGTTGGCCAAAGTGCACACATGAAAGTGGCAGTTCAACAAAGAACAACCTTTCCACACGGATCAAGGGGCTAAACAACATACCATTACACGACATATCAGGATTCAAACCCACCCACCACAGCTGTATTTACAACCAAATCTAGTCTATGAATTTTGTTACAGAGTGAACCAGTTTGTGAATATTAATTTGCTATTTCAGTCCATGTGACTAACTTGTAATTTAATTTAACGAGTAGTTCTGGTTCAGGTTAAACTGTAAACAACAAGGTTCACTGGTATGTAAAAAGTTAAAGTTTAGGGTTAGAGTTAACGTAATCTTACCTCCTTAAGTTTGAATTCATACTGGGCCGTGTTAAGCATAAGTCGAAACACGGTCTCTGGATTGTAGCTGCTGTCTAGAATCACTTGGTCTCTCAGCAGACGACAACGTTTGTTAGTCTCAGCCACTGCAGCAGCACAAGTAAGTAAGCAAGTAAATAAGTAAGTAATGCATTTGTTAACACACCATATGTCCATCGACTGAGTGAGCAATCGTAGGCATAAAGTCATAATCGTAACTGCACTTTGACAAAGCACCTTTTCTCAACTAATTCCTTGCAGACACTATAAAGTAAAGCTTCCAACGACACTCTTCAGCCCTTTAGCCAGACAGCCATTGGACAAATGCCAAAGTCCAGGACACAGGGCCTGGACTAGCCACTTAAATATGTATTAAGTAATTCAATTTCTCTAGCATCAACACTGCAGTACCTCTCTAGATATCTATTCATCACAGGTAAAACTGTTAAGTTCTCAGTGACAGCAACAATAAACCATTGTTTAATCTACTTAGTTTTTCAAATCCATTTGTAATCAGACATCACGAGAAAACAAACCAGCTTCGAGTGGAGCCGTATGAAGCATGATCCACCGAAGCGTGACATTGCTGTCACGCATTACGGTCATCAAGCGCGGTATGTTATCGAGGATGTACTCCTCTCGTAGCATTCCTTCCTTCAGATAATTCTGCAACGCCGGCACAAGCTGCTCTATCTTCTTTCCAAAAGAACTTGCCTGCAAAGCAACAAATGTCAGCAGTGGAAAATTGCAAATGACAAAAATTGGAAGCAAATCTACAAATTTACAAGCACCTAACAGGAGTTTCTCTTGAACAGGTGCTATAAAACTGTGCAATTACAATTACGATTACATATATAAATTCTCAAATGCAGCTGCTGAAGACATAAGCATTAAACTTGACAACTGTTTAATACTTAGTCTGGTTACTACCAGATAGCGTCGTCTAAGTGTTATGGACTTCGTTCATCAGTATTACCAGCTGTTTGACGTTGGTTGCTTCAAGCGTGTTGTTAAGAGCTGTCGAAGCTGCTCTGTACGGAAGCCAAGCATTGAGCAGATTCACAGTCAGGCCCATGTAAATACTGATCACCTGAAACCAGATAAGCACAATACAAAACAAAAATGTGATACCAAAGAAATCAACCACTACCAATGGAGGAACAAAAAAGACCACAAAAGAATGATGAAGATGATGATGACAGTGGCAACTAATAAATGATCAGAACTAACCATGAAAATAATCATGCAAACGATTGCGAAAATATTCATGCAAATAAGTAATCTGACAGAGTCACACACTAAAGTGCAACTGAATATATAAAGCATCAGTATGAATAAGAAAACGGTCTTTGATATTATAATCACTTTGCCTACGTTGGTCCCACTTGTGGAATCATCTCCCTCGAGAACTGTGACTTGAGCTCCTTTCTCTCCCTCTCTATGTGTTCCGCAGGTGCCTGAAGACTATACTGCTCAACAGTGATTTTACTTTTTCAGGTCGGAAGCACCTCTGTTGAGTTTATCCTCTAAGAGGCGCTTTATAAATCTCAAATTACAATTACAATTACACTTCAATGTATAAGTTCAACAGCGTGGATGATGTTGACAGTGACACTGAAGACGATAACATCAAGATAATCTTGGCAACAGCAAATATGAAAAAAATTATTACTGCAAAAACATTTAAAACAGAACACAATATCAACTGGATGACATCACCATGAACACATACCCAATTATCGGGGAAGTGTTTGTCGACAATTTCACGCATGATTGCTTGCTGGTTGTAAAGTAGATCAGGCAGAAAATACAGGACGACGTAGAGCATGCTGGCCTGCGTAGCAAGAGCTGTACTCCGCTGCTCGGGCAGAGGGTAAGCAGCGATCTGGTTGTACAGATCGTCTGACCTCAGCCGACCCAAGACCATGCTCACAAATGTCTTGTTGACTGGGACACGACTACACATGAAGTCACGCAAAAGCACTTTCACTTTAAATTAACACTCACATTATTATTATTATCATTATTATTATTATTAATTATTATTATTATTATTATTATTACCCAGAAAAGTGAAACTGAGACATTCTTAGTCTGCTGATAAAGCAATTAGATATTTTGACCTTTTGAATACTGACCTGATTGCGGTTTTGGCTTTGGTGTGCCATCATTCACAGAGTAACAAATACGACACAAGACAATGCTTTGTGATCAAAATTTACATGTTTTTCTCATAATTTAAATGTCCTGCACTAGTCCATGACTGAACGGCAAAGAACAGCAATGCATTAGTCATAAGTCAGGACAAGCTGGTAGTGGAAGAGAGTTCAGCAACTGAGGCACTAGAGCAGAATAAACACACCCTCAGACTAAGAACTGAGATCCTCACCTGAAGAAATTCTCAGGATAATTGGGTGGACGCTTGGCTCCTGGCGCTGAAGAATATCCAGTGCTACGCAGCAGCTTACAAACGTCGTCGATGTTTGAATCAGCAGAAGCGCGGGCAGCACTGATTTAAGAAAACAACAGTAATCCAGACTTTCATTTGTCTTTGTGCACAAACAAAGGCAGATGTAAACAAAGGCAGATGTAAACAAAGGCAGATGTAAACAAAGGCAGACGTAAAAAGTTTCAACAAAGGCAAAATTAAAGAAAGGCAGACATAAAAAAAGTCAAATGCAAACAATGGCAGATGTACTTGAAGGTAAATATAAATACAGACTAAGGAGGAAATAAATACGGTTTCACTATAATTTACCTGTATATTTATTAATGCTGATGTGTTGATTAAGCTGAAAATATCGTTTCATTTACCTGTATCGGTAGTAAGAGACAAGAATTCTTTCTCTTACTGGACCTTCAATTCGAAGGTCTGTCACAATTAGCATCACCCCGTACAAGTAAAGCATCTCAGCCTAAAATCAACGACAACAATTGTAACAGAAAGATCAGCAAAACAGCAGCTAACTGTCATTGCTAGGCTAAAAGGACTGCTAGAGGTTGAGAGCATTTTAATCACACAATTTGCTTGGTGCAACAAAAACAGGAGGGAAGTCAATTTAAAATAGAAATTTTCCATTCACTCTTAATTGCCTGACCAAGCATACATCTTACATGAACGATTACCATTTCTGTAAAAGTGCTGCTATAAACAAACGAATATAAAGTAAAAATCAGTTTTGTAAATACAAATCTCAGACCACAAATGCTACTAAACCTCTGATGCTGGTAACATCTGCCTTTTAGCTTCAAATCCATTTACCCTATTAATGCTTTTTTATCATCAGATCATCAAGGTTAGTCTCAGATTATGAAAGAACAAAACAACTTTTTAAAATTAAAATACTAAAGCGTCAAATTAACTTACCAGCAATTGTTTGCCATCGTCATTGTGCAACACGGATTCCAGTGTCTGTTGGATAAACACTCCTTCTTCAAGATCTTCAAGGAACCTGGAAAAGAGTTTAAGTTCAGTTAGCAGAAAATCTTTCGCTGGGTGACATCAAGTTATCAGAGTAATGACAGACCATCTCTGTGGTGTAGCAGCTCTAGTGAGACGGTCGTAGAGTTCAGACAATGTATGACTCTCAACACACTTACACATCACCCACTGGAGCCTCTTCATGTACAGTGGAGACAAAAGTGGTTGGTGCATCTAGTCTTTCGAGTAAATCACTAGACTTGTAGGTAGATACTGGCAAACAGCTGCTTATTTAATGCCAGTACTAAAAATGTTGTTACAACTGAAAAGAAAGCAAAGCAGTACTTCATCTGATAAAGAAATTAACACTTGTATGCATGATTGAAGGCACTAAAACAGCACATTTTAAGGACCGCTGCATACACTGCTACCTAACTATTCTAAACAGGTGCAGCTTATGCTGAACAGGTCTAAGTTATTCAATAACTTGCAAGCAAGCCAAGATGTAACTGCTGCAGTAGAACTAGAATATGTTCTAAGTGCAATAGAGGTACAACTGCGGAACAGATCCACTGTTAAACTTCATAATTATCAGAGCAATATGTTAACCTGTTCAGATCTGTAACATATTTGTGAATACTCTCAAACGCCTGATAGAATCGCGTCAGAATTTCCAAATGGTTGTCCTTGAATTCTTCGTCAAGATCTTCCAGGCCCTAAATGTACACAAATCCGCCAATTAACATCATCATCAATAACCGTGGGCTCAATGCCAATTAACAGCCAACATCTTAACACAAACAGTTCAGGAAAAATCCCAAACACAGACAAGTTTTATGGTTGGAAGCCTTTTGCCACTGACCACTTTGGTCATGATATAAAACATATGGAAGAACCAGTAACCTTTCTCAAACTCAGGGTTCCAAATTAGTTCACATGGCACTGCATCAATCTTTATCCTCTGCATCTATAGATGGTATTCTGGTAAACATCATTTGAAATTTACTGTTTCTTGTTCACCAGTAAAATGTTAAAAATTCACAGATGATTCTTAAACCCCAAGAACGCATATATTTGTTCAACGAATACTTCAAATGAACCGATGTCAAATTACCTTAACTCACCATAATACACTAATTAACAAATAAATGGGATTGCACACTGAAGATCAAAATTCATCAAACAGTAATGTGATCAACAATAACTCACACATTCTCCAGCACAGCAAAGAACTAACCAAATACTCATATTTCCCAGCAATAATAACAACAGATCACTTGAAACTTACAGGTTTTGTTAAAATCCGATTTTCGCATACTTCTGAACTGTTAAAGTAACTGAAGTCGAACAGCAAATCAGAATACTTGGCATATTCAGGTCTGCCATTCTCGGCCTTGAACACTGGTGGAATGAAGTCTGACAGACGAAGAAGCTCAGCTATAATGGCATTTCCACGCGAGACAAGGCGTAGAATCGTCTGACCACAAAGATTGTTTTCAGCAAGGAAGTCAACCATCATCAATTGAAACACAAGTTCAACTCAGGTCAGATAAAGATCACTCAGTCCTGAATATACAAAACTTTAGTTTTAAACTACATAACAAGCGGATTGACACTCGGTGAAAAAAACATAATACAGGCTACCCTAAATAATTATTTGATTAACACTGGTATATAACGCATATGAAATCAACTGATACTAAATAATGTACTTGAATACAACTGAACTTGCCTAGTTTCAATAAATGAAAATAATATAAATAAAGCAATGAAAATCTCAGTGCCCTACATGTTATAACTACTAGGTCACAACCTTAAGGTGGCCCCTTGTGGTGAATGGGATTTTTAGACAACGAATTACTGGATCTAAAACACATTACACCCTTCTCCTCACAACTTAACTACCGCGTAAGGCCCTCGTCTTAAACTCCAAAACACCATGGGCATACATTCTTGATATATGTTAATTCTTGGATATTGACCTGATTACGGCTTGGCTTTGGTGCGCCATCAGTTGATGCCTTGTGCAGTATACACCGGCGCATTAGAAGTTACCAATTATCATTAGGTAACATCAAAATAGTAAGTAAGATCCAAATGCATTTCCCACCCCAATCGGATCTAAAGTTCGCTTTTCATATAAAAACGTTTCTCTTTTAATTGTTTTCGCGGTTCTGAGGCGTTTAAACATTTGTACAGATTTAAATAAGAAATTATAATCGTTTGTGAATAAAGTACACACCCACATCTCATCACATCGAAGACTCATGTGATGCTCAAACACCGATGTAAAATACTGTTCAGTTGGTTCCAAGATCAAAATAAGGAAACCGAAAGCACCTGGGCATCATGAGGCCATCACCAACTCATCAGGGAATTGATAAAAAAAATTGTTCCTTGGGTTCAGGACTAAAAGATTGCCTTAAAAATCAATTGTCTTAAAAGTCAATATAACTTACAATGCAAACAGTGTTATTAACAACTTTTTGATAAGTTGTTACGTTTTAAGTACGTTTTTAGGATTTTCCAACCTTATGCAAATGTAAATCTCCAAAGTTTCTTAAAGTTCATTCACCAAGAAAAGTTTAAGTTATCAATGCAATAAGCGAAAGGTAATCAGACGACCAGTTGAATATTAATGAGTCTGGAGAATAAGGATTTATTTTAACCCAATGTTGTAGCATATATATAATGTAAACAAGAGGCGACAAAGCAAAGAACGCTACGAAACACCACATATTGCATAACGCTGGACGAATTATTGCCACTTAAATACATTACCTCAGTCCGTGCACAGAGATTTGTAGCATGCACAGAGATTTGCAGCAAACCAATTCAGAGTAGGACCAGAAATCCAAACCAACGCTGACGCGATGTAAAAGAGAATGATCAGCAGTATCAGAGGTGGGAGACAAGCCAAGAAGGACAAGCGCTGTCAACCTCTTTCCCTTTTTATGTAGTAATAATATGCCAATACGAAAGCCACGTGAATAATCTAGTTCTCTAAAATTATAGCTTTTTGGCTTCGAAGAAATGCAAGTTTACAGTTACTTACTTACTTTGTTGAAACTCCATGGCTCTTTGGTAGGATTGAAAAATTGGTATTATAGTCAACGGAAGGCAAAGCGGAAGACAGGACGTGAGAGTAGTTTTATTTGGAAATAGTTGCAGTTTGATCGTTTTATTTAATTTTAGAAAAGTCTGAGTTTATTTTGTGGATTTCCTACAATGGCTTCCAGTAAGTATGAATAAGTTACGCTGTACTGTCTTTCAAATGACCGACACAATAAGAAAAACACAGGAATTGAATTACATTATTAGCCTAGTCTAAAATAATCGATCAGTTCAGCGATTTTGTTTTAATAATAATATGAAATACAGGCTACTTATGGACTTCTTTCAGAAAGTGCTTTAGGCTTATCTCTTTTAGTAGGGTGAAAAACATCAAGGTGTAAACAGGTCTAGTTACTAGAGCGGCTAAACGCACTTCCCTCTCCAGCATTCAAACCTTCTGCCCTCTCCCCCTTAAAACAGGTTCAGATGTCGTCATGGTTGTAAGCATCATCTTCATCTGGTCTCTATGCTATGTGTGACTTGAAATTGTCCTTGTTTGCTGAGACTGGGATGGAAGTCCTCTTGATTAGATGTCACAAAAAGATGCTTTGAAAACGAGATTTAAATGTTAAGGTGGGTTACAAATGTGATTGTCTTTCAGTCAGAGCGTTAAGCCATGTAACTGTTCCACTTCGGTTGATTGTTGGTTTGTCATAAACACGAATTTTGTTTCAGGTATTATGGGCCGTACCAATGCCATGCAAAATGTGCGAATTGCATGCAAGAAATGTGGCTACAGTGAGTTAATGTTTTTCTGTCATTCTTGCGATTAGTTGGCAAGTATCATAGAAGCTTTAAGTAATAAAAATGATATACCTAACTTACATTACTTAAAATGGTATAATTGAAAATTTATTATTTAGCTAATGTCTAAGTATTTAGACGGTGCCCATCTTTGTTAATTTACTAGTTAGTAGTTAATCCGTAGCTATTATTGTTTAGTCATAATAATAATAATCTGTGCTTAAAATAGTGGTATGCTGTGAGTGAGCATTATATATGGATTCTAATTTTAATAATGTGTTTTGTGAAAGTTGCTAATTTGGGTGGCCAAATGAATACAAAGTTGCGAAGACTTGTCAAAGTTTCATGTAGATGTGCTCGTGATGCTTTTGGATGCAGGTTTATTTTTTATGCTTGTAACTCATCTGAATTTGTTGTCTTGACTGAATGCTACATGAGTGCTTAGTTATAGTAATTTATTATTAAGTAATAATGGTTGATTTCTTCAACAGGTGGTCATTTGACGTACCAGTGTCGTAATTTTCTGAAGACGGATCCCAATAAGGACGTTGTGCTCGACGTTAGCAGCACAAGTTCCGAGTCAAGCGATGAAGAGTATTTTGTATCACCACTTGCGCAAGAAGCTCTTGGTAGCTGTTCATTTATTCCTATTTTTTGATATTTATACTTGACGTGACATAGAATTTTAATGATGTACAATCTTGATGAGTTTATTGTTTGCACATGTCTGGATATTTTAAGAAACTCACAAAGGTGCATTATACCCTTTTTATTTTAGAATTACCACTTCTGCAAATTACATTGAATTACAACTGAAATTTGGTGTTTCTCTTTGCAATAGCTCATAGGTGCACTTTCAACCCCAAAAACGGAAATATTCATTTTTTGCCAATGTTCTTTATGTACAACCCATAACAGAGTTGTGAATACGAGGAAGACAATTGTCAGCACCAGCTAACACTTTGTATTATTGGTAGATTTTTGCTGAAGTATTAAATTTAAATACCAACACATTTTTAGTGTTCAGGCATGATGTCCAAAAAAACATTTATTCAAATGTTTTATTATCTCGTTTTTCTGTTTTTACAGCGAAAAAATCTGAAAAGCAAGAAACACATAAGGCCAGCAAGTCTAGGAAACGGTAGGAGTGGTGTGATTGATTTTGTGATTGCTGATTAGATGGGAATCAAAAAGCATAAAGAAGGAAGTATTAGTTAAAATGCCCAGAAAACTTATAATTTTGTTGAAATTATGTTTCTATGCTGTATTCAGATTATAAAAAGTTTTAAAAGGTTGTAAATTGAACTTTTGGCTTGCACTATTAAATTAATAATTGGCATTTGCTTCTTTTTGCAGTGTGTTCACTGTTTAATTTAGAACGTAATTTCACAAGGATATAGTATATTTTCTATAAAACATGTAAATATATTTTTAATATATGTGTTATACGTAGGCTTTGCTATAATGGGCAAAAGTGGTAATGTCATATACTAAAAATAACAAAATGCTTGATGCATGTGGCAATATAATAGCCTGTAATTGTTTAAAAAAGAAACATTTTAGAGGTATTGCCTCTTTCAGATGCTCTCCAGCTAGTGAGATTGAGATTAAAGGAGTGTCTTTTAAAGTTCATGAGATGTAGTGCAATGCACGTTGAACAAAACTGATGTTCCATCAAGACTTGGAGAAGATTGCCAATTGTGCATGTGTTCACAATTTAAATTGTGCATTTCAAGGCATACAATAAGACAACCCAGCAAGAGTAAATTATCATATTTTGAGACTATGAAACTTTATTGATGCCTTTAGGAAACACCGTTCTCGAAGTCGAAGTGAAGACGTAAAACAACAGAAGAAAAAGAAGCGGAAGGTGAGCCGCCAAGAGTCGAGCGAGAGCGAATTGGATAACTCTTCGTCAGCCAGCAGCAACACAGATGGTGACAATATATCCGAAAAGAAACACAAGAAGAAAACTAAACGTCATCATCGGCACCATGATTCAAAGCACAAAGACAAAAAAGAGAAAAAGAAGAAGCATAAAAGAGAGTCGAAGAAGAAACACAAAAAGGACAGAGATTGAATCATTTCTCTTCACCGTTAATATGGAACGTTTTTAACGGGCAAAATACAAGTTTATTCTGTTTGGCTGGATTTTCACCAGCAGGAACCTGTTCCAATCGCTTGAGCTTGTCAACCACAATGTTCTTATTAGACTCTAGCATCATTCTTTGTACAGACTCACACCTCATGTGCTGTGTACGCATGGGAGATATTTGAAGTCTCAGTTTATGATAGCAGACCGTTTTGAAACTTTAACGCAGACGAAACAGTTTCTCTTATAGTACTGTTAACTAAAAATCCAGACATGACTGTCGACTGACATCAACATCGGAACTATTTATTTGGCTACTGATGTATATTTTTCTTTCTGAATTTCACATATTAATTTCTGTTTTACATGTTAATTTGCAAATCAAGCAGAGAATTTTTACAATCATTAAGAGGCAATCAGAGTAAAATTTGTAGGGCTAGTTAGGGATGGGAACTTCACAGAAGCCATCTTCCACATTTCTGTCTTGGAATGACAGTGAAAGTAACCGATTTAAAAATGTAATTTCATGTACAGTGCAGACCCGTTTACATGCGACTTGCTTACACGTGAATCTGCTTAATGCATGGCTGTGGCAAGCCGCCTGACGTTACGTACTTAACACACGAGACGTGTTAACATATGGCAGAAGTTAGGCAAAATCAGTGCATGCTGCGCTGGCTAATAGCTGTTAAACCTGCCTGAATAGGTGACAACAGTTGCTGAGGTGACAACAGTTGCTGGCTGCAGCTGGCTTTAAGCCCTGCAGGGTGGAGTACAGTTCCAAAGCAGGTGAACTTACTATAGATGCACATGTCTCCACTATCCAAAACAGATAAAAGGTCCACAGCTAGTGGCAGCTATAGCCAAGATAAATTATAGTACTTGTGCCTTAGCCTATCAGTCGGCCTTAACAAACATCAGCAGGAGCAAAGCTGCTGTCTCTGCCTAGGTTACTACAGCTGTGTACTGATAGGTTTGGCAGTCCAATGCAGGGACTTCATGCTTTAAAATAATGTCTTGGAACAGTAGATGTTAATGTAGCCAGAAACATAAATTGTTTGGTATTAAATCACAGTCACTTTTGCCTATAACAATTTTTCTTCTACAACAATTTCTTCTTACAATTTTTCTTTGGCCTCGGCTGTGCTATGGCGCTATATAAATTGTCTTATTATTATTATGAAGATGGCAAAGTGACCTTTCAAAGTAGTTGGACAGAATTATGTGGTAGTAGGCTATAGTGCAAGTGCTTTCGCATCAGACAGTCTATGTCTGAGCTTTCTAACCACACTAAAGCTTTCATAAAGCCTACACAACTGTATTTCAGCATGGTCTTCTTAACCCATGGTTCGTTAACACGCAGTGGTGGCAACTGCCTTCCAGCCGCACGTAAACAGGTCTGCACTGTACTTCGTATCGTTTAACACATTACAAATGACTTTCAACAAAAAACAAACGCATATAAATTCCGCATATCTATTAAACACTTTGTAAACAGATACACTTCGAGAATAGTCGATTAAACAGCTCCATTACTACTGTCCCATTTATAACTGGTAAAATACGATACACACTGGGTCCATATGTTCAAATATACTTGCACAACATCACAACAAATCTTAACACAAATTCTGAATAAAGCATTTCGCAGTTTGGTCCATCCCGCATTTAGATAAATGAGCTGCGACATTGGACTAAACTGCTGCTTGTGCTAACCAAACCCTTCTCAGGCTAGCACTTTTATATCGGACGTAATGGTAACCCAGCTACCTTAATATACTTGCTTTACATAATGATATAAGCTTAATACCCAAAATCTGACATTGATAAAAGAAAGACAAAAATCAAGTGTACAGCATATCTGAGATGATGAAAACCATAAAAATTCAGTTGATAGTATTAGTTCGAGACCCTTCATTCTTGTTAAAATCTAAATCTGTTTTTCACAGTAAAAAGTTGTGACACAACTGTTGGTCGTACTAAACAGACGCAAAGCCACAGAGGCATTTAATAAAACAAAAACAGTTACACCAAAAGCAGAATTTCTTCTGTTGCAAATAAAGCTTAGGATAAGCCACAGGCACTCACTCCATCAAGGCAAAAGCAACAAAAGCACACACTGGGACATTAATCCAGTCATTTTCTTATATTTATACAACACTAGATTCTTGCTCAAGGTCCTTAAAAGGTATCGCTGTCGAGCGAATGAATCTAGGCCTTTCAGAACCTCTCTGTAGTCAGTACCAACCAGATGCAATGTCTTCACCAGTCGAACTGAGTAATTGTAATTGCAAATTTATATACCGAGACTTAGTGAGAAACTCCTCAGAGGCACTCGATGAGTCAATGGGGTCAAAGTCTTCCAGCGCTGGCTGATGTTTGAAAAGAACCTGATATGATTACACAGCGTCACCCTACGGAACAAACCAACTGTGGACATGACCTCCAAATATTCCAAATAGCTGAAAATAAATAAAAGCAACCGTTTAAATGCTTTGTACACCAGCTTGCAACTAACAGGACTTAGCAAATTTAAATCAAAAGAAAAGGATTATGTTTAGTTATTCAGAAGATGAAGGGCTTCCAAAATGATAGTTCTTTGTTGGCCATCTCAGTACTAATCACTTAAATTGTAATCATAAACTCAAGGCTTTCTACAGCACCCAAAGAAAGCTGAGCTGCTGGAACCAGCTTATTCATTGCTGGAACCAGCTTATTCAAAGGCTGTCAGTAAAAACAAAATAGATATGCAGGAAGGGTCAGATTCAGTTCCAGATCATGAAGGTCACAAAGTCAGAGGGCTATGGCAGATGGTGTTTGGAACTGGAGCAGTAAGATAGATAAGGGGAATAGGAGGAATTAGGATAGGATTTGTGGAAGAGGTGTTTTCTGCTGTGAGTGAAAGACCTGTGCAGAGATTTCAAAAGGGTGAAGTGTTGGTGAGTTCGTAGGATGTTCGATAATTGTTAAATGTTGTTCTGAAAACCCTGGTGCTATATAAATTTATCATCAGATTATTAATCACAGCAAACGGCACATGCAGGTAATCAGCTGCATCGTAACAAAATCACAATAAACAAATATCAAGATGATGTATTTAAATAAAAGACAAAGAGCCTCCAATCTTCTCTCTTCTCAGTGAAAGCCAGACATCCAGCAAAACTGAAAGCATGTGTTAACCAATACGAAAACAGAGCAGTCAGATCTCCTACAAGTTACTTATCACAGAAAGTGAAAGACAGTAATGACATAGTCCACAGAGTATAGTACACGGTCCAATTATTGACATACAGCCTTTTTTTACATAAGCCAAACACGATTTTAGTCCCTAGATATTCATGAAGAAAGCAAGATACACAGAAGCCCCTATACCTTGGCAGCCGTGTTAAGAACTGCATTGCAAAGTTAGGTTGTAAATTATTGATCAGAATGGAATGTACTTTAACTTAACATGTTTACAGCACCTACTGTGAAGTACCACTCAAAGGAATTCACAAAATTTGGGATTGACCTCCCCAACAACATTATATTAAAATTCATTTTTAAGTACCTCATAAGGACTGCACAGGTTGATAATGAGTTTCAGATTCACGATGCAACGTTATCTGAACAACCAATGGCACAGCTAAAAGGCTAACCAATCACTAATTAATCAATCATACATCAATCAAGCAGCTGACTGATCTGCCAATGACCTGATTAACCAATCAACTTATACAATGTACCATTAGTTTGCACATCTGCTGAAATTTGTTTACTCCAAACTGCAGTATTTTAATGCATGCTTAGTGACCCTTCATACACAGCTCTTCATGAAATGTGGGCTAATGAGTTCCATTAATGAAGAACGAGCTATTTATTCGCTCACAACAAAGACCTAACCACACTGAGGGTTGTACCTCATTATAAGGAAACTATATTCATTTGGTAAATATTTTAACAACAATATAAGTTACTTACTCACAAAACACCATCACAAAAATCTTTTCATGTTTAAAGCGATAACAAGTTAGAGAAATTGACGAGCAATCAAACTAAAATTAATCAATCAACTTATACAAGTTTTACTGTAACAGTTGCAGTAAAAATGAAAAAATATGGGTTGATCCTACACATGATTTCTACTGACAACCCCTTTCTGGCTGATTATCCAGTTTTTCAACTGATTTCATAAGATACCTGAGCCACTAATAGCCTACATGTTAGTATACAGTTTTCTCTGATTACATTGACACAACCCATGAAGATTATATACAGCCAGAGAAGTAATGATCATTTAATAACACACCGTAACATAATACTCGGCAATTATCATACACAAAAGCTTACCGTAAGTCTCAAAAAATAAAAAAGTACAATGAAGACAATGGCAAAATCTTGTTAATAGAAAACAGTTTCTGATTTATCATGTGCTGTCCATCAAAGCATATTTCTGTTGATGTTGAACT
Organism: Norana najaformis; assembly: GCA_964023275.1. NCBI lineage: Eukaryota > Metazoa > Annelida > Clitellata > Crassiclitellata > Hormogastridae > Norana > Norana najaformis. Next base: position 24,971,996 of record OZ029922.1, read on the forward strand.
GTGTGCTTTAGAAGAAGACAGAGTGACTATGACCTTGCAAATTCGACCATGGCTGATGACGAATTTCAACCTCGAAATACTATCAAATCTAATCTAACAAGAAATCCTCTCCAGGTCTGTTATTAAAATACAAGTCATCTGTTGATAATTGGGTTTAAATGAAAGCGAAAGATGACCAGAATCAGTTAGAGAAGTTCCGCTGAAACGTGGGAAGCCAGAGGGAAAAGAAAGTGGGCTTCATTGCGTACAGTACACATTTCTACGTAATTCATTTTCCTATTTAAGTGAAGCCTGGTGTGATAAATGACACAACAAACTGGCCACCTCTTGGCTTCCTTGCACACAAAAAATCAACAAAGATTTCTTTCCAAAAAATAAAAGTTTTTTCCATATTAGGGAAACTTTTTCCACTTACATTTTAAATCTTATACTCTTGGGGTTAGTGTGTTCAAAAGTAACACAGCTGTAGCAGTGTGCATCCAGTCACTCACCAGATTATTAATTAAGCCACATTACTCTTCTTGACCGGTGTGTTAATTTACTGTTGGTCAAAACACATATAAGTGGTGCATCAGAAACTTAAAGTTGTATCTGCTAGACAAATTTATGTCTGCAACCAATTTAGTCTCAGCAGTAGGTTTGTTTGATTTACATTAGTCACATTAGTATGTGCGTTTAAACAAGCCTGCATGAACATGTTCTTTTGCTTAGAACATGCTCATTTGTCGACTGGACAAGCTCCTTCATCAACGCTGCCAACCTGAATGGACACCATGCCATTATGGATTCCATGAGTAGATTGTGCTAGCTTGGAATACAAATCTCTGAAATGTAGTCATGATCGGGATTCGATCTGCTGTCCTCTTACATAAAATATTTACTCAAGACCGATTATTTATATACACAATTACACATGTTTAGTTTGCCAAAACTGTGCAGTATAAAACGTGCACATTTCAGATCGCAATAAATCATGTTTGACTCTTCCTTAGTCCCTTTGAAAACATTTTTAGACTACTTATCGAAATTCGAAAAACATTTATACCAGATGTATAACTGATACTCAAAGTTCACAGAACTTCTATGAACTGTGCCATATTTCTCTTGAACTTTCCCAGTTCGTGAAAGGTCAAAGATCTGGAACAGGTCACTGTCATAGATTGCTGATGAAAGCTCATGTCTAACAAGTTCACAGTTGCAAATGTCAAGCATACACAAAAAGAAACTATGGTGAGCACTATTAATCTTAATTCTGAAATCAAAGAAAAAGATCTGAATCTATGTGTGGCCCTTCAAACACCTATGAAAGATGTTTTAATAATCTCCACTAAATTTAGAATGAAGTTCCACAACTATTGTTAAGAAAGTTGAACTCACATGAAGAAGGATTTCAAAGTTACAGAACTCTAAGAAGCTAAAAGCAACACAGAATCTTTTAATCCATTACAGCAGCAGAAAAGTGGAATGATCATACATCAAGTTACAATAAGAACAATCATAAACAATGAACATATGTGTAATAAAAAGGTGCTATAAAAATAGCAAGAATTCTTAACATAAAAGGACATCTAACTTTACCGATACCGATCTGCCAATCAGCCACATTAACACATTTGCTAAGTCTCACATACAAACTACATCTTCCACAGACTGACAAGTCACAAATGTCGTAACGCAAGTCTCTGACTTTGTGCAAGGCATAGAAAGCACAGGTGGAAAAACTATTTACGCCACATAAAGTAACTTTACCTGTAAGCCTGTTGGTCACCTCCAACAAAAAACTCCAGTTACAACATTAAGATAAGCCATATTCAAAATTACTACTAAAATTTTGTTCTTTTAAGGATATGTCACTTATAACTGCTACAACTACAATACACTTCACTTCATTGTTGTTTATAAACAGCAAGAGAGTAACCACGAGCGAGGCGACATGTATTTATATAGCACCAAAGGATTTCTTAAGAGATGCTATATGAATGTTCACATACATGTATACATTCTTCAACATTGTGCAAGACAGACCAACGTTTTGCAATTGTTGGCCCTGCTTCTGGCGACCCTGGCGGGAATTCCTATTTCTCTCCCTCTTTCTTTTCTGCAAGCGTTTGAAGACCGTATTATTCCCCACTAGTTCTGGGACATCGGGCTGAAAGCGCCTCTGATGAATTTTATCTTGAAGTGGCGCTTCATAAGTTTTTAGTTACAGTTACAATTGGTATTGTCAAATCTCAGATCAATAGTTGCATATAATGAGACTTAAAGCAACAATAAGTCAATAGAAATGTAAAAAACTAGGACCATAGTGTCTTGAACGTGAAACACCAGAGCTAACCCCAGGGATCTTTAACAATGCCAACCAGGACATTTAACAACAGCTTCCAGTAACCTTAGAAACAATGAAAGATAATACAGCAATTTTGAGGAACTGGAGCAGAGGTGCATTCTGAGTTGTCCACATAAGAATGGTTGCTCATACAGATAATTTTGTTTAAATAACATGAAGTGGATTGGTAGTGTCCAGATGTTTCACCTACAGAGCAGATTTGAGTGTTCCACTATTTTTCTGAATACAGTAACATGTCTATTAACAATAGTTTTCAAAGGCATGGTTCAGTTGTTTACGAATCATTCAGCTGTAGCAAAAACATCAACATAACAACATGTCATGTTTCCTTACGGGGCAACTTGCCACAACAACTGACTGTCAATTTCACACACCACAATGTAACTGAGTAAATAAGTAAATAACACACTAAACTTTGAATCATTCTTATAGAAGTGAAGACAGAACATGTTCTTAATCGGAACCTGTCATTATTAGATCCGTTACACTCTTTGGCAAAATAACACATCTGAGCAACTTCTGCACAGACATCAAGGGTTTAGTAAAGTAACAATACTATACAATTCTGTAGATTAGATTAGAATAAATATCAGAAAAATAACCTCTGAATAACAAACCAAATCAACCCAAATTATAGAATGTAGTATTGGTATACGTCTGAATATATCCCTTTATAAGCTGTCCCTGGATATACACACAAACACTGCAAAACGTAGACACAGCAAAATTTTACATCACAAACAGCAACAGTTTCATACTCTGAAACAAACAAATACAACGGGACTAAACTTCTCACTCAGTACCGTGCAGTCCCATTTACGGGCGGCCCATAAACATGCAAATCCGCTTAACACGCGGTTGCAGCATGGCTCCAATGCTGCCTTTTTAACATGGGAGACAAGTTAACATGTGATACAGGAACTTGCTGTGTAGCATTACACGGCAGAAACTGTGTAAAATTAATACACATGCTGCACCAGATAATATTCAGTCTCGTAATTATTTGTGGCAGGCCTGTATCAAATGTAACAGCTGCCTGTATTGGCTGTAACAGCTGCCTGAATATGTGGCAACAGTTGCTGGCTGCAGCTGGCTTTAAGATCTGCAGAGGGCAGTACAGTTCCACAGTAGGTGAACTTATTGTAGCTGCATACATCTCCATCCCCCCAAATGGATAAAGGGACCACACCCAGTAGCAGCTGAAGCCGAGATAAATTATGTGGTGGCTTTGCCTCCCAATGACCGCATGTAAACAGGTTTGCCTGTATTTACAACTGCCTAAGCATCCGACTGTCTTGTAAACAGAAAACTGCTTCCTTTTCATGTAAGCGCTGACAATGGCTGTATCATAAAATGAAGGATCCCTGTGTGACCTGCATAAACCATCGCAGATGTCAGTTATCTGGGTGCTCAGGACAACAGCGACTTACAGCGAACCAATCATCAATGCAGCTGCAAATGAAACAAAATTAAGCATATTTACATTGAAACTAGAAAAGGTTTCTTTATCATTCTGATCTTCTTCCTCTTCCTCCTCATCATGATCATTCCTCCTCCACCCATCATTTTTTTTTCAAGCTTAAAGAAGGCTACACAGGCCCTCCAAAAATTTCATGATGAAACAAGGCTGTGTAATATGTTCCCCACTGTACAAAAAGGATTAATGGCTAAACTTCGTAATCAACCACGTATCACTTAGTCTTATAGTAAATGGAAAAATATAGCAGCCTCCATCACATACCTCTTATGATAAACACAAAGACACGGCAGCCTAGCGATTGTATTCCCTTTCTGTAACTCATCAAAGCAGATGGAACACTCGCCTTTGTCAGCCAGAAGAATATCCTCTGTTAAAAGAACAGAAACGTAAGCAAAACATAACCACCTAAAATAAGAATACTATAACAAACTGAAGAAGAAGAAGAAAAGGAAGGGTCTCTTAAGCTACCCATCAGAGGCACCATATGTATCGTAATCATACTCCTAAGATTTCTACAGCGCCCAAAGAAAGTCATGTCATGGGGACCAGCTTATTCACTGGCGCTCAGTCAAAACAAAATCGACAGGCAAAAGTGTTTGGTTCCAAGCCAAGATCCAAGAGTCAGACAGAAAGACAGCGTATGAAATGTTAGCGACTTCATTTTTCTTAATTGTAATTGTAATTATAAACTGACATTTATAAAGCATCACTTCAAGATTAAACTCATCAGGGGTGCTCCCGACCCGAACCAGTGAGACCACTGTCAAATAATACAGACTTCAGGCGCAAGCAAAACTGTGGAAGGGACAAACTGAGGAGCTCGAGCCGCAGCTCTCAGGAAAGGCGATTCCAGCTGTTAGGTCCAACATAGGCAAAGCTTCTAGACTGAGCTGTAGCCGTGCATATATAAGGGACAGTCTGCATAGACAGGGGACAGTCAGAGGAGTGCTATGGCCTGGAACCAAGGAGACCGAAATGTAGAAGGCCCTAAGGTCTGATGGAGCAAAGCCAAGAGGCAATTACACATAGAGTTAGGATCTTGAACCGAATACACTGCTGAATAGGGGGCAGGTGCAGTGTCCCGCATAAGGGAAATTACATGGCCATACCTAGGGACGCCTCCAGTAAGACAGGCGGTGGCACTTAGAACAGACTGAAGATTTCCCAGCACCTGAGGGAAGGAGGCCAGTCCTTTCCCATGCTGCCCTTTCTTCCCACTCACAATTTTTGTCACTACTTGAAAAACATCTGTTCAATCATGGTTTTGTATGACCAGGTCAAGACTGCCTCTCAGAAGTGTTTCTTGAAGAGACACTTTCTGCATGATCAAATCATCGGAGTCTTCATTGCACAACTTTATCCCACAAAGTCGTTTTCAAATCCAAGGACGGTCTTAAACGAGTTTGTCATTTCCATGTCAAATGAATGTAGAGTTAGTTCTTACACAAAGCAGACGCCATTCCTAAGACAACTGTTTCGCACAGTAGCCTCCAAAACAAATTACCTGTGGAAGAGTTTGTCCTTACCATTGTACACAATCTCTGGTTTTGTGAGGCACTGTAATAGATGCAACTCAATGTTGTCAGTTGGAATGGTTTTGTGGCATACAGGACACTTGAGATCTGAAATAAACAACATCAGATCTAAAATAAACAGCCTAAAATCTGAAATAAACAACCTCAGATTTAAAATAAACAGCCTAAAATCTGAAATAAACAACCTCAGATCTAAAATATACAGCCTAAAATCTGAAATAAACAACCTCAGATCTAAAATAAACAACCTAAAATCTGAAAAAACCTCATCTCTGAAATAAACAGCCTATGATCTGAAACAACCTCAGATCTGAAATAAACAGCCTAAACAAGATTAGAAGTAAAACATCACTATCATGAACAAGTCTTCAAAGTAGTCCATGTTAGCATATATGCCTTACAAAACTTTACTCATCATCATTGTCATCTTCATCAGCATCATCATCGTTGTCATAATCACTCTCATCTTCATCAACATCATCACAAAGTTTTACCAGCTCAGAAGTGGTATGCTTGTTTATTCTTCCCATATTCAAGCAATTTAAGCTACTTCTTCGTTTAAACAACTGGTCACAATTAACAGCATTAACATTTCAGCAAATGTCAATTTGAACTGCGGCTGAAACTTATCATTCAGATAATTTAAATTGGACTTAAAATGAAAACAGATTCAAAACTTCAATAATACAATCTAAAGAAAGTTACTCATTTCAAACGCATTTTACAGCATTCTAATCAATCTAATCCTGCACCTAAACCACTGTTTATAGAATCCAATAACAGGTGGTATGTCAATAAAGAAATGGTTGTATGATTACCACAAATTGTTAGTTAGTAGATTATTTAATTATCTACACATGTAATATAGCACCTTGTGTGACATAGTAGTCCACGGTTGAGTGTTTGCTTTTCAACGAGGAGTGTGCAAGTTTGAGCCTCCCTTGAGACAGTTACTGTGTAAGGAATCCTTCATGCATAGTTGCCATCGACTGATGCTTTGTCATTAGACAGTAGCGCTTAATAAATACAGAATTAGTAAGTAATGTACTGCATGTTTGATGAAACCGTCTACCATGGACACAGACCTGAGAAAAGACTGAACTGGGAAGATAGGGAAATGGCCTGCAGCGCTTCTAGCAATCCGCCTCCGCCCCCTCCCCCAACGGCTGGTACCGAGGAAGAGGCTGCGGATCCGTTGTCCGAACCAACGGGCGAAATCCCGGTGCTGTTAACAACTGTTCGATCCCTGGTCGCAGCGGCGCCGGGGAAAACGTTCAAACCACTCCTCGTCGGCTGCGTCGTCATCGGCGGACGTTGTGCGAGATGCTGGGTCGTTGCGGCAGGCGGAAGAGGTACAGCCGTCGGTCTATGCGACGATCCCGGCGGAGCTGGAGCCGGCCGAGGGCGGAAACCGGGCGGGGCATTTCCAAGAACAATCGAAGGCGATCGACTAGAGGTCGCAGGGACCGTATGCATGACAGGACCCAGGTATCCAACGGCCAGTCCAGCATTCGGACCAGGTTGGGCGGAGAACGAAACTCCTCTTCCTACACCTCCTCCTGCTAAGCCTCCCCCTGTCGCAGTCACGAACCCCGATGTGGCGTAGGTCTTGGGACGCCCCTGAGGAACGCTTTGTCTCTGACCCATGCCAGCTATTCGAATGTCGATGGTTCCGTTGAACTGACTCTGGAACAGTAAGACGATCAGATAGGCATGAAGTCAAAAAAGCGTCAGATTTCAAAGCAAAACAAAAAACAAAAGGCTAAATCCAAGTCCAAATTCCGCCGCTCCACAATCGCCATGTTGTCGGTAAAACCAGGAACTAAACATAAGCACGTGATTGCGCAGCTATAAATAGTTGCGTAAATTTCGTATTTCCAAAAGCATAATTAGCAATTTTCATAAACCTCAGTAAGACTCGAGTGATGTAGGCCTATACGACCTAAATTTATTGGTCCTTGAGAGAGGATTTTGACTTCGATCGACAAGGCTAGTTCCGTGTAGGCCCGTACCAGACAAAACGGCGCATGGCAGGAAGAATACGCTGTATTTCAAGCTGAATTAGGAGTGATGTAATGTATGTAGCCTATAATGTAAATGCAGTTCCCCGAAATTTCTCAACGCCAAACAAAACCCACGTAATCGTAATGGTAAACTCGAGATTTCTACAGCGCCCAACAAAAGCTAAGTCGCGAGAACCGGCTTATTCACAGGCGCTCAGTCAAAACAAAATCGGTAGGCAATAAGAGTTCGTTTCTAGGTCGAGATGCAAGAGTCAGACAGTCAGATGTTTAGGGTGGAGATACCTGGTCTAGGCACCGGCGCTATATAAAATCAAGTCCGCAAGAGCCACGTTGTTTGGTCAGTTTCAGTGCCAGGGCAGAATTCGGGGGTGAAGTGGAGTTAGCATGGTGCTACAGTTGAAATTGTTGGTTATAGCGGTCATGGATTGGCGCAGGAGCTGAATCAGGCCAGGATTGCTTGAAAAGTTCGGTTTTCAGACTTGCTCACATTAGGCTTAAACCTTACTCAGCGCCACAAAGACTTTGAATTACATAGAACAAAATAATGATACAATTAAAAGTAAGGTTGCTGAGAAGAAGGCCTACACCTACAAAGTTACAGTATTTGATGGATCAAGATCATAGCGATTAAAAGTAAACACAAAAAGTTTATACGTGGGCCTAAGCGCATTGTATCAAAAATAGGCCTAAATATGACCTATTAACAGAGTAGAAAGCTAGAACACTGCAACGAGCCCCTCTTGATTCATTTGATCCAATCCAAAATGGAGAAAAAATAAATAAATAAATAAAAACGGCAACGGGGCCTACAAATATCATTACTTTCTTGCCACGAAAGTCTAGTAGCTCGAGCTTGACAGAAAAGCAAGGACTTAAATTAGACCTGCTCCTAGCGAATTATTCAAGCAACACAGACCAGTTGTGTGTGATCGGCGCCTCTGCTTCCGCTTTACAGACCGTAATTGTAGGTTAACCTCGAAAATGTCTACAGCTTTTAAAGCGCATAGTCTAGTTTATTTACGAGGAGGTGGCGGCTCAAGGTTTAGCCACGGGGGGGATCAGCTGAGTGGCCAGTAGGGGCAGCTGGATGCCTGTGTTTGCCGAAAACAGGCTGCTGTAATATGTTTTCGCACCAAGTCAAGGTTAACAAGAGATCTTAATTGGAGATAAATGATTTGTTCGCCTCAACTACCCCAAGTCAAAGACTAGGCCGTAAAACACTTTAGTGAAACATATAAAATAAAAACAGTAATTGCACATACTAAATGAAGCGCGAGTTTACGATTGTCATTTGCTTCTAGAGTCAAACTTGCGCATAAAAGCATCGACTCAGAACGAACGGATTAAATTGCCAGCATTGCTCTGGTACTTAAACGATCGAATGCCAGACACGGTGCACGCTTCGCAGATGTTGTTAATTAATTTTAGAGCGGAAAAGCTTCCTTCGCAGCAGGAGGGTAACTTCAGATTTCGAGCCCCCGCATATTAATCAAATGACCCATTTTCTTACTTTATCAGGCTCTGAGCAGGCCCCTCTCTTTCAGGTTCACAGTCTGCCAATGTTACAAGTCAAACAATCGCCATGCTTAAGCCTATATAAGGCTTTCCAATAAAAAGTAAATTTATAGTTCGAGAACACAAGCAATGTACCACATTGTAGCCACGTTGGTTGCAACTGTACCACACGGCTCACTTGGGGAGTTTTATGGCTGAATTCTTTTGCTTTTATCACTCGTGGCTTCATTTGATTTCAACTGATCCAGAATCAACGTATCAGAGGCGGATCTAGGATTGCTTGCAGGGGGGTAAGGACATTTCCAGAGGGGCGCCACATTCTGACAGTCCACCGTACTCGTGTCTGGTCAGAGGGCGCCGGCATATAACAGGGTTCTGTACTTGGTCGTCTTTTGTTTACATTATACATTCGCATTTACATTTACGTGATTCTTCGCGTCCTTGTCATCTCCCTTGTCTTCTGCTTGACCTAGAACAGGTGTCTCCGCGTGACCTTCCATCGGTGGAAGAAGAAGCGATTAACTTCAGTCACGACAGATCCTCTTCCACAGATCCTATCCTGACACCCCTTCTTCTTCTTCTCTGCCTCTGCTCTCCAGCCCCAAACATCACCCACCGTAGCTGCCACGCTCTCTCTCTGCCTGACTCTTGGATCTTGACCCGGAACCGAACCCTTTTGTCTATCGATTTTGTTTTGACTGAGCGCCTGTGAATAAGCTGGTCCCCGCGGCGCGGCTTTCGTTGGGCGCTGTAGAAATCTTGGGATTACGATTACGATTACGATTACGATTACGACGAAGCATTAACAAAGGTTAACAGTAGAAAACACGGACGAGATCTGAAGGATTTAGTTCAGAAGAGGCAGCCAAACGAATTCACGATCTCAGAACTCTCAATGCAACAAGCGAGCGTATCCAGTCGCAAATTAAGGTCTTCGTCGACAATAATAAAATGTAGAACAAGGCGCCTACAGCCGAAATTAAAGAAGGAAAGAAGGCGGTGTCCTGTAACCAAGATTAAAGAAACGGAGCGAGCCTGGAGCTGTTCGACGAGACCCTGCCGACGGGTCCCAACCGGTCCTCAAGGTAAAGGAGCCGCAACGCCTGACATAGGTCAGCCGGCGAGTCAAGGTCGAGGAGACGCCGACGCTCGGACCAGCGAAGCCCACGACGCAGCTGCCATCGAAGCAGACGACGGCGACGACGAAGAGGAGGGAGTTGGAGGAGCAGGATGTTCGTTCGATCCGCACCGGTCGCGGTCCATCGAAGGTGACGTCTGGGCGGAAGTTTACCACAACCGTCCTCTGTCTGACCTTGAACTGTCTGACCTGGAATTTGCACTGGACCTTTCCCATCAACCTTATTATTATTATTATTATTATTATTATTATTATTATTATTATCTTCACTCTGTACTGAGCGACTTGCTTCTATTCGTCCAGGTCCTCTGGCTGCCTAAATCTTAACTATATTCCTTGGACAAGAACAGCTCTAGGCAGGCATGCCTTATTATTATTATTATTATTATTATTATTATTATTATTATTATTATTATTATTATTATTATTATTATTATTATTATTATTATTATGCAATCAAGAGGGACGGGGTTGCTACAACTATATCGGCCACTGGATCGTATGTTTTAGATAAGTCTATTATATATTTTTTAATAAATATATATATCACCTTATAAAGTTACACAGATTCGCAGTCACGTGCTCCATGCGTACTATTATATTTAGCCTATAATGTGTGTGTGTGTGTGTGTGTGTGTGTGTATATATATATATATACAACAGGGTCTATATGTGGTCATATATACTAACAGGAATATATACAAGTACATGGATATAGGCCTAAATATTTATTTATTGAAGAGCGTACAAAGTTCGTCCTCGTAAACTAAGGGTGTTCTGTTTAGGATTTAAGGTAATCTACCCCTTCGAACGTCCAGATGTTCCGATAGAGATTTTTAACACCCTTCAGAGAGAAGTTAGAATTTCTCACCCTTCCCGCGCCGAATTAAGTCGGCCTGCGGCTCGAAAACAATGACTCGTAAATCGCTGAAGCCCAATGGGTAAGTGTACGTGCTCAAGATAACCAGACTACGACCAGGGTAGTGCCAGAGATGATGGACCACCCACGCTTTTGTAGTTGATCACTTATCTAAAAAAGGCCGATCGTTGACGACGGACAACCTATAGACCGATAGGCATAGCCTTAGGCCTAAAGCGAGGGCTTGGCCTAGATCCAGTGGCGGCTCCAGGATTGCTTACGTGGAGGACGAGAGCATTTCAAGAGGGGCGCCACATTCTGGCAGTTACACGGGTCTGGTTTGAGGGGCGCCGGCATAAAACTAAGAAGGGCGCGAAGGCGAACCGCCCCCACACCCATAGCTAAATCCGCCGCTGCCTAGAGCTGCGAATTCGTTAACAGTATCACATCGTTCTGTGGAATGTTCTCAGACTAAACTGTTCAAATTTCACTCGCAAGCTAAAGATTTATTCAAACGTTGAAATGGACTTTGAAATAATTTCTTTTAGAACTGAAAATGAGCTTTTCTTTTAGGCTTATGCCTCATGTAGTCCTACTGAAGACCCTGCAAACCAATCCTTCAAATGTCATGATCAACCTCAGGGATGGGCAAAAGGGGCGTTTCTCGCTGTGCGTTTTGAAGTTCCAAAGAAGCTGAAGCTATTGTATGCAACGAATGTATCAGGACACTTACACAGCGTGCTTTAAAACCCCTCAAATGCCTGTCTCCCATCTGTACGTCGGTCCCTTCATATGCTGTCGAAAAGAGGCGCTACCAATAAATTTCAAAAGCGCTGCGCATACAGCTGTCTTACAATAGGTCTAGACAGATGCGATCCAACACAGGTTGATGGCTGAGTTAAAAATTCGTGGCAATATCTTACTTGTTTCTTTGTATCCAGCATTGTTAGTTAAGTAAGTAAGTAAGTAAGTAGTAAGTAGGTAGGTAGGTAGGTAGATAGGTAGGTAGATAGGTAGGTAGATAGGTAGGTAGATAGATAGGTAGGTAAGTAAGTAGGTAGGTAGGTAGGTAGATAGGTAGGTAGGTAGGTAGGTAAGTAAGAAAGAAAGTAAGTAATGCTTCTGTTAACACGCCATGTCCATTCGCTGAGCGTGGAATCGTATGTCTTATGTTAATTTGGCAAAATGGAAAGGGAAGTTGCCCTGGTGTAAGGCCAAGCGACTGATTTCCTTTACCAATTAGACTTAGAAAGTGGAGAAGTGTAAAAGGGAAGAAAATCGAGCATGTCTGGGGGGTGTTTGCATTGATATGCAAGAAGACGTCAGTTTCACTTGGAGTCCAATTACGTCTACTTGATGTAAAGTAATATAAATTATACACTGTAGTGTAAATGGATCTATTCTAAATTTTAGCTTCGAGGAAACTCTTCAGTTGGCGCCATATTAAGTAGCTTGAACATCGTTCTAAAATTGCAGTGTCGAAATTTAGTGGTAGCGCCTCTTTTGAGCAGCAGGTGAAGGGACCAACATACATACGGGAGACAGAGGGGCATCCGTAATGAGTCTATAACTAAAGACTCGTACATCCACCTTGTGATGAATGATAAACAAATACAGAAATCACGAATCATATCCAAACTTGTGAAATGGAAAAAACGTATACGACTCGAGTCAGACAATTGAGGTGAGTCGTGCAAACATCTTCGACGTTTTGCGAAATCATCAAGAGCAACACAAACCCCGACAAACACAAACAAAGACTCAGATGGCGAGGAAAGATGTCAGACAGACAGACAGACAGACATCGACGGCTTAAAGTCCAAAGCGAATCTGATGAGATCTATTTCGGTATCTTGGACTTATCCATGTCTTATCGACGCTTGCTGGTTGGCTGGTAGGGATAGCTGGGGCTGGTAAGTCGACCGGAGAAGCTGCGTTGAAAGGCCGTTGCTAGCCGATCCGCCACAGGCCCTGCTGTCTCGGAAGAGATTGACAACTGGCCCAAGAGATTCGGCGTGTAAAGGGCATGCATACGTCCTCTCCGTTGAGCATTGCGTGAGCTTCTTGGAAATCTACTAGTTCAGCTGAAGGTGGTGGTGTTAGGAAGGTCATCGTATACAGAGGTTGAATTATAGGCCTCCTACAGACGACAAGAGAATCAAGAGAAAGAGAGGCAGAACGAGAATAAAACGGTTCTCGGTTGGGTCCCAGATCGAGAGGAAGTTTGTATTTTGCCGTGTTTAGAAAAAGTAGAAGAAGAGGCAGAAGAGGAGACTGAAGATAAGAAGAGAAGAAGATGCCGCGAAGTAGCAACGTGGGAGACCTGCAGTCGGCGAAATTCTGGGTAGCGCTGGTGGCGGAGTTCATTGGAACCTGTCTGCTAGTCACAGTCGGTTGCGGCGCCTGCGCGTCCAACCCGACGCAGAGCGTCGTCCAGATATCTTTGGCGTTCGGCCTGAGCGTCGGAACCATCGTCTGGGTGATAGCACACGTCAGTGGAGGCCACATTAATCCGGCCGTCACGCTTGGCTTCCTTGCCACCCGCAAGATCAGCGCCGTCCGTGCCGTCTTTTACATCATCAGCCAGTGTCTTGGAGCCATCGCCGGCGCAGGGGTCCTGTACATGGCCACTCCCAGGCACCTTGGCGGCAACGCCACCACGGCTTATAATACCAACCCCACCCTCGGCACCTCTGCTCCACCGTCTGATGGTTCCATTGACGTCTACAAGATCTTGCTGATCGAACACACCATCACCTTTGTGCTCGTCCTGACCGTGTTTGCCACCTGCGACCAGCGCCGAACAGGATTCGCTGGTTCCGGTCCACTGGCCATTGGATTGTCCGTGACGATGGGTCACCTCTGGGCGGTAAGTCTCGATCCTGCAGTCGACATACTGTAAGTTACTCCGTACATTGTCTAGCTAGACTTACTATAGGTTATACTGTACACGGTCTAGCAAAGAGAATAAGTTGGCTTACTGTAAGTTACTTTGTTACTCGCATTTAGGAAATTCTCACGATTTGCTCTATTAAATTCATTTAATTAAATTAAACCTCTCGGCGGTAAGTCTTGACCCCAAGCTAATCTCATACTTATTTGAGCAATGTTTACTAAAGGATGAGTGTACTGTTCTTAATGACAATTAACAACGTTAAGGCCAGCGCAGATAGCTCCTCGGATTAGTTTCTTTTGAAGAGGCGCTATACAAATTTCTGTTTACAATTACAATTACAAAAATGGGCATAGTAACAGAATGAAGCTTATCTCAAAAATGCTCAACTGTCCCGCACTTGCTAAACCGTTTAAGTTCAGTAGATCTGTAAAGTAGTGCATTAGGATTTCTTAAATTTTAAAGCATCATCTCACGTCAATGGACGGCAGAAATCATTTTCAACTTTAGCAACCTCTGTACACAGTAGAGAATTTAAAACTATTAAGTGCTAGAAACTATTCTAACTAAGACATGCTTTCTGTACGCTATTTAATAATGCTTAGTTCTATCAGTAAACTTATATATATATATATATATATATAAGACGATTTATATAGCGCCGTAACATACATACATATATAAGTATACATAAGCTAATTCGAGAGCATATAGCCTACTACCATAATGTATATATATATATTTGCGTATATGTACATATACTCTCATATATGTAAATATATTGTCATTCAACGCCTTATAATATGAGTGGCACTGACACGTCTGAGTGATGCTGAATGTTTATTCAGGTTTTCTGTTACTGTGTCAGCCGCATACTGTCGATGATTTGCGCAACAATTGGCCAACTTCTTTTGAGAGATACAGAGCGACAGACAGACAGACAGACAGAGAAAGAGACAAAAATACAAGTGCGACAGAGACAGAGATTCAAAGACAGAAAGAGAACGAGAGCTAGAGAGATAAGGGACATTCAGACAGAGTCAGAGACAGAAGAAATAGAGAGGCACAAATGTTCTGCCAATCTGTCAGTCTGTCAGATATGCATTTCGACTCTGCAAACCAACCACTTAATCTCTTCCAAACAAACGAGTTATATTCTCAAAAGTCTAATCAGAACCACATGGACATAATGTAGGTGTGTGTATATATACCTTCATTTAAAATACATGCACGTAAATAAATAAATAACTAAATCATAACAAGTTCAGCTATTTTTTGAAAAGTATCATGAGCACCGAGTACTTGGGTTGCGTTCCATGTCTGCCCTGAATACGTCCAAAAGTTGTTCTGTAGGAGCGACTTAAATGCGCTTGCACCGTACTATTTAGGTTGGACGTGGAACGGAACACTTCTCCTCGAACAGATTTTGTAAGAGGCGACATCAGATGTAAATGTAAATGTACACGTTTGTCTATAGCTACCGTATGGCCTTGACCCTGTTCATTTTTCAATGAATTAATCGGGCGAGATCCTTCACCAACGCATTAGCATCTGCAGTCCAATGACTGTGATAGAAGGCAGAGATGGAACAGAACTCGATGTCGTAAAACTTTATTGAGTTAACTGGATTTCTGTAACAGTACTGACCTTCATATTAGTTTTATAGGGGAACTAAGGTATCACTTATCAAGGTTAAGTATATAGGCCTACACGCCTGACATCAGGCATGCATAGGTCATGTTTATTGCGTTTTAACCGGGTATGATGGGGGTCAGATTCCGTTTGACTGCACTCTATCGAAGAATTTGAACACGATTAAAATAATAAAAGTAATTTGTTTTTTCGGTGTATATTATGAAATTACAGATTACACGAAAAATGTAATTCAATTACAAATTATAAATTGCTTTGATGCAGAGTAACAAAATACAACTTACCAATGACAATTGTAATTGAAATTAAGTAATTTCAATTACATCAATTAAATTACTGCCCATCCCTGTCCATCGTTAATCCTTCAATTAGTATTTCTGTAAAATGCGGTCCGTCGTTATAGTTCTAAGAGTGGTCGTGTAACATGCGTAGATGTTTAAACCAAGCTACGCACCCTCGACTTCCTCGTTTTTGCCAAAACTAATCCCTCTATTCTTGCCGACAATCGATCATACTCTCAGTTAACATTAGGCCTAACCGCCTAATTATAAGCCATATTCGAAGCCCAAGTTTATTCATTAGGCCCGAAAACAATTAACATTCATTATTATTTCTACACCAGCAATGTGTAGGTTCGGTCCGAATCAGCCTCAGGGTGCGATTTGCGTTGGGAGCCCTTAAAGAGGTTGGTAACGCACAGAGAAAACTATAAAGGGCCACTAGCGAACGTCGGTGCTCGTCTTAAGCGCTTCTTGTCCGGCCAGTAGCAAGTGTCATCACCAGCGAGATTGTAAATGTAATCAAGAACTTATAAAGCGCCACTTAAAGATAAAACTCATCAGAGGCGCTCCCGGCCCGTTGTCCCAAACTAGTGGGGAATAATACGGTCTTCAAACACTTGCGGAAAAGAGAGGGGGAAAGAGATAGGAATTCCCGCCAAAGGTCGCCTGACAGGTCGCTCCATGAAGTAGGGCCAACAACGGCGAAGCTGCTCCGCTTGCGGTGGTAGTGCGGACCATAGGGACCACCAGGTCTCCCTAAACAGCCGATCACAACAGTCGGCGACCAGGGACGGTAGAAAGATGTACACAAAGCTCCCTTAGGTAAATCGGAACACAGCCAACAAGGCAGCTGCGCCCAAAGACCAGAATGAAGAGCCACTTGTCCGCATCTGTAGCGTGTTTGCAGACAGACATCTCAGTGTGGGTCATAGTCTGCAATGCGCCCCGTCGGTCAATGTTAATGTATATACGGTTTTCTATAGCGACCGTATGGCCTCGACCTTGCTCGTTCCTCGATGAATTTATCGGGTGAGATCCTTCACCACCGGTGTTAGTCAGTGAAGGGATGTTTCCATTACCCAGTACGATTCGCACCCCTATTAGGTTGCCCGTTACAGTAATGTCTTTCGGACAGAGGCCGGGGGCCGTGGCGCCAGAGGAGTCGACGCTCACACAAGTTTCGGCTTTGTGACGCCGAGGCAGGAGCATGCTCATACAACTTATATGGGGAATGGAGATATCTACTTACGCCACGGAACAAACACTAATACTATAAAAATAATACAGTGATATATACTCTGATATTACGTCACAAATTAATTTTAACCACCTTAGGTCTGTACTTGGCTGAGGTTGGCTCCCACAACTTTTAAACACTTCCCGGGCCACTGCTTTCGGACGAACATCTGTGACTAGATATGAAGGAAATGTAACAGAAATGTCGGACACCCTTCAAGCACCCTTTATTGTGAATCTTATAGCGCTTAAAGAGCTCCTTTGCTGAGGCGATCACACTCCTGGTGTCGATGATGATGATGGCTGATGATGATGTTGTTGATGATGATGATGTTGTTGTCGATGATGATGATGATGATGATTGATGATGATGTTGTTGATGATGATGGTGTGGTGACTGGCGAGGACGATGCTGGTGACTAAAAATACATGTAAAAGAAATGTAACTGAACTTCAGACACCGAAATGTAGCTGTGTTATGGGTCTTTATAATTCCTTTAATTAAATAGGTCATCTTGTTGAGATGCTCCTGGTTTGATGATGATAATGGTTGTGATGGTGAGAATGACAATATCATGACGATAATGGTAATGACTACGATGACGACTGCGATAATCAAAGCCGTGAGAAAATTTAACATAGTTTAAATAGTAGCGCTGATTTCGCCAATGGCATTCCAGCACCACGCGGTTGCCTCCTTAAGATGAGGGCAGTTGGAGCAATTTGTTTATCAACCGGCGTCGATCCACTGCGCTGACATTCGTCGTCAGTAAACCCTCTTAAGATGCCATTCTGTTTGTCTCCGTCCAAATCAGCGCCTTATCAACAAGTTGCTACTGTTGCTAGAAGCGACTTCAAGTTGCCAGTTTAGTCCGAATGTTAGAGTATGTGCATTGTCTAGCGGTCTGCTGGAACATAATTTCGCGCAGTCAACCATTCTTTAGTATGTTCTACTTGTTGAGCTCGAGTCACCATACGAACTTACTATCACTTCACTTCTTGCAATCTCTGCGCAGGTCTTCCACTCAAAGCCGAAAACACTCCTATTGCACAAATCCTATTCTCATTCTTCTCCTTCACTTTATCTACCCTACATATCCAATTCCAAACATCACCCACCGTAGCCGCCTGACTGCCTGCCTGATTCTTGGATCTTGACCTGGAACCGAACCCTTCCTGCCTATCGATTTAGTTTTGCCTGAGCGCCTGTGAATCAGCTGGTACCCGCGACTTAGCTTTCGTTGGGTGCTATAGAAATCTTGAATTTACGATTACGAGTCTCTGTCTGTTCGTCTCCAGCGTTGCGGTAGGTCTAAGCACTTGCAGACGACAGTAGGGCAACTTATCGCGATGCCAGTGAATAAACACAGACACCTGTTTGTATTTTTCTGCAGGTGCCTCTTACTGGCGCCGGAACTAACCCCGCTCGAGTCTTCGGCCCAGCCGTTATTTCGCATACGTGGACTCATCACTGGGTAAGTGCGGCGCAAAAATGAAAGTATGGGTCGCTCGTCACGTGATTCTTGCGACCTGTTTTTCTGCGAACCGTTAATTTTTTTCTGAATGCATATAGCCTACGACCTGACCTTGCATTTTTAGCTGATCTTAAGCTGATCTGTCAGACAATGATGCGAGCCTTTAAGAGGTTGTTAGAGGCGGAGAAATTGATTCCCCCTTTCTATACCAAAGTTACGCCCTGGTCATAAGAAGAAGGTCTGGTATTTTTAGAGATGGCTTAATTTGGCTCCTCACTGGCGAACTGATTGTTTTCTATATGGTAAAGAATTTTATGCACATTGTAGGCTAATATTTAGTTTACATTACACCATGGAGGTTATACTAGAGTATATATCATTGCATTACACAGCACTACATACTCTGTAGTATCTTTTCAATCTCTGCTCTACAGGCGTACTGGGTGGCTCCGCTTATGGGTGGAGCAGGCGCTGCCCTTCTCTACGACATGGTCCTGGCTGTCAACGCGGGCAAGGCCAAGATGGCGGCCTTTCTGACTCGTGACTACGACGACGACGATTTCGACGAAGAGGGGCTGAGGTCAAGCGCCCAGAAACCCAGGGAAGACGTGGAACTTGCGACAAAAGGCAGTGCATAGTTTCAACGTATCATCGGCATTTTCGAGGAGTGGTTTAGTTCAAGGAATAACACTGCTATACGAGGGTCGGTTGAACTTTTTATCAGTGCAGAAGAAAGAGCAGGTGTTGAAAACTTTTAAAACATGGGAAGGGACAGTTGTTACGTGGGCGGAATCTAAATTTCAAATAAGGGAAAGGCCTTTGCTTTGTTGTAGTCCTATCTCGGACAAAGTATTCGTCGCTGGTATAGGCTATCCCGGCCAAGGGGCGCAACAAAATGGCGCTGCACAACAGTGACGTAGATAACCCTTTTATATCCGTATGCGCGAACTGCT
Source organism: Norana najaformis (assembly GCA_964023275.1). Taxonomy (NCBI): domain Eukaryota; kingdom Metazoa; phylum Annelida; class Clitellata; order Crassiclitellata; family Hormogastridae; genus Norana; species Norana najaformis. Next base: position 24,991,385 of record OZ029922.1, read on the forward strand.
GAATTTTTGTTTTACTGTTTGCTTTGCTTTACGACATGTTTTTCTTTCAATCACTAAGCATTTAGGACGTTGAGACGTGCTTTCCAGTTGCACGTTTTAAAGATTATCGTAAAGGCAATTAAATATTTCGGGCCGTAATAAACTAGTGTTTGTTAGTGAAATTCCATCTTTTTTCGACGAGCAGTTGGGTTATTTAACACCCGCTCCGCTGAAAGATTTAAGCTTACGCCCAACTACGGCGGCATAAACTATCACCTTCGTGAATTAGGCTCCGCCCGTAACCGAACTATAAAGCTGAAACAATAACTAGAGAAAAATAACCAGTCTGTTGACCTAGAGTCGAAGATGCCGACCCCTAGTTATAAAATTTAATTTGTGTTAAACCAAAGTCCATTCATTTCGATAAACACAAAAACTCGCGAAATCGTCCAGGAACGTCACCTGTTGGCTGAAAGGAATTAGGCTACTAACATTACTTCATTTAATGAAACTTTCACACTAGGCTTTTCTCTTAAATCTTGACAAACCTAAGTTATCAGCTTGACTTCATTTATATTAGTTCATTTAATGCCAGTTTTACACTAGGCTTTTCTCTTAAATCTTGACAAACCTAAGTTATCAGCTTGACTTCATTTATATTAGTTCATTTAATGCCAGTTTTACACTAGGCTTTTCTCTTTTCTCTTAAATCTTGATATCACCTAAGTTATGCGGCTTGACTTCATTTATATTAGTTCATTTATTGCCACTTTCACTCAAAGACGATGAGCGTCCCTGTGTAGTGTAGTAGCCTACTATTAGGGCCTATTTAATCCAGTTGTTATTTTGATCAATCTTAGGCGCAAGATGCCACTAGAATATTACGCTTTAGCGGTTATTGTTGATGTCTTTTGTAGAAAAAATCGCGCTTGGCTTTCCGTGTAAATGTAGACATACATTGCGGAACTTATTGCAATTTTAGTTTATTATGAATTCATTGAAAAGGGTCGAGACCATACGGGCGCTATAGAAAACAGTGTAGCCTACATTCACATTTCCCGGTACTTAACTAAATGACATCCGGAAGTTTTCCGTTGTTGATGCTAGGAGAGGTCAGACCAGTATAATTAGCGAAGGAGGAAAATGCTTTCTGGACCGCCAGTCATGCAATGCGACACCGTGTTTAAAGCCGTTGTAAAACTAAGCTAAAGCCAAAATATCTGCACAGGAAGCCATAAGGGTCCTGGTCCCCACTCGAAAATTTAGCGTATGGGCGGAGGTGATTTTGGCCTGGACTTTGACCATAAAGATAATTTTAGTGCCAAGTTCGGGTTTGGCAAAAGGCGTTGAAGATTTGTTGATAAGGAACAACCGCCTAATGAATAGGCGGAAGTCTGGAAAGTCACTCATTCTGGCGCATGAAGTTAATTTGTTCAATGCAAAGTGTGGATAAAAAGCTGAAAAAGCTCAGTAATCACAGCAGAAATATTTTAAAGAAGTCAAGTACGATATTGTGTACTTGGTTCGCTTTCAAAACTTGTGAATATATCACTAAACATCGCTCTCAAAACTGCGCAGACGTCCTTGGCTACAGTTGTCTTTCTCGGATGTAGTTAACAGGTCTAAATCTCCTCTCCGTGCAGGGAGTTGACCCTTAGCATGCATAAAGCCAATCTTGCATGCGAAAACCCCGAATTCATAATAGAGGTGCCGCACTAGACAGCGTTTTTGCTAAATCCCTAATTAATTGAGAATGTCGTAATTAATCCGCTAATTGGCAGGTTTATTAAAGTGGCGGCTATTTCTTATGACTTTCGGTCTGTGTTGTGGAAAGTAAACAGCCATAGAGTAATGACGCGTATTGTTTTCTGTACATATCCGGTAAACAAACTAACGCGCCACCTGTCCAGGACAGCACTCCCCATTATGGGAGATTTTGAACTCTTTTCTTAAACAGCAAAGCATATGATTTTAATTTCAGTATAGGCTAAAGATCTAGACTGGTGCCCGTTCGTATATTAGTTGAATATGGGGCTGGTCACAAATATCTGTATTTGTTTGCATGCCAAGTATTACGCCCTTCTAGGAAGATTAAGATTATTGTATGAGGATAGTGCATATTAGTAGTCCAACAAATTGTTCGTATACATAACATATAGCTTACTTATGTAACGTCAGTCAATGATTAGTTAACTCTAAGATTGTGTTGCTTGACTAAATAAACGTTATGCATTCGTTGACTTTTGTATGATGGCCACTTTAATCTTTTGATATCAGTTCAATAGATATTAGACATCGACAGAGACACTGTCAGTGACAGCAACGGAGATAGAGAAAGAAAGAGACGGAATGAAATAGAGAGAGACAGTGATAGAAACAGGGAGAGAGAAAGAAGCAGGAACAGAGATAGAAGCAGAGAGAGAGATAGCGAGAGATAGAGGTAGAGAGAGAGAGAGAGAGAGAGAGAGAGAGAGAGAGAGAGAGAGAGAGAGAGAGAGAGAGAGAGAGAGAGAGAGAGAGAGAGAGAGAGAACCAGCCAGAGACACTGACAGCAGCATATTGAGATTGACAGCGACAGAAGCAAGGAGAGGACACGCACACACACACACACACACAAACAAACAAAACTGTGGCTTAATTGTCTGACTGAAGTGGGTGATTAAGTGGGTGACTGTTCTGCAATAACCTCATGTACCAAAATCTATATGCGGACGTCCGCGTTGGTCACTGCCCTTCCCCTTTCTCCGCATTTGGATGACCCCTCACTCCCTCTGCGAACGTCCTTAATGAACGACCCCTATTGAACCTTAATGAATTCACCTATCGATTCATCCTGCAGACTTGAAGAATGAAATACATTTCTGCGGTGCCATACAGTTGGCGCTAAGCAAATACCCGATAAGGATTTCCGTTCCATAGCAAACTCGATTTTTCTACTGGCACTCCACTGCGAACCCCCGTAGGGTTGACTTAAGTAGTAACTGCCTCCCTCCCTAAAATATGCCGAGGCTAAGAAAATGACGTTGTTAACAAGTCATATCAATGGGGTTAGATTTAAAGTACCTTTAGAAATAGCTCACTCTAGAAAACATTGGCTTTGCGACAATAGCTGATCGATCCATCAGACGAATCACCAAAACTTCACCCCCTGCAATTTCTGCACATGTCTTTCATTCGAAACTGAAAACCCTCCTCTTCCACTAGTCCTATCCTATTTGTTCCTCTTCCCCTTATTTTTCTTTCTGCTCCAGTTCCAAACAATAATTATGCACCGTAGCAGTTTGACTGTCTGCCTGCCTGACTCCTGGACCTTGGATCCTGGAACCGATTCTGACCCTTTCTGCCTATTGCTTTTGTTTTGACTGAGCGCAGGTTGGGCGCTGTAGAAATCTCGAGTTTACGATACGATATATAGGAACTGCTCTTTTTCTTGCAAACTTGCCGTTGATTTACCACTTTAGCAGCAAAACTCCGTATGAAATTCAGAGGAGGCTGTACGCAAACAACTTGCCAAGGGTCGTTATGCTCACTCCTTACACGGTCATTTAAGGCTCAACCGAATCGAAGAGTCCGCAATAGTTCGCAGGCACGCTACCGAACGCACCACCGCATAGCAAGTAACTTAAAAATAGGCCCCCATATAAAAATGTAAATGTGCAGTTTTCTGTAGCGACTGTTTGGCCTCGACCCTGCTTATTTTTCACTGAATTTATCGGATAACTCTTTACCGCTGCTGCCCGTTTGAGTGGGTGCTATGCCATTTAAGGTCCCCGTGTACGGACCGACATCTAAATCTCTGAAATACAGCCACTGTTGGTATGCGAACCGACATCCTCACGCACAGAGGCTCCTTCACGTACGCTTTAACCAAAGTAGCTAACCAGGCAAGGTCTAGGTTCCCTAGGCCGATAATGTTTAAGTTAGGCGAACAGGCGAAGCTATTAATCAATAAGGAGCCCAAAAGCTGCAGTGTAGGCATCTTATAAAAGGCTATAGGCTCATATGTTATCTGGCCATTCATATCGCGACTTTATACGGCATCAAGGCACGAGAGCCTACTAATCAAGTCACCTAAACAAAAGCTGTCCTGGTCGAAACAGAATCCGAAAACCGACTTCAGTTTCTTTGGTAAAGAAGTAGTTATAGTAGACACGGGTCAGTTGATGCAATAAATTGCATGCACCAGGAGCGACAGACATCCAGAGTACATTAAAACCACCGTAGATCCCAATTACAGGCCTGAGTGATAGGGTCTAATCGTATTAGCAACTCTTTGTAGTGGGACACGTGGTTGTAAACCAAAGCGCCAGAAACGCGGTCAAATTTCAGATCCTAAATTCGGCCAGGGTTCAAAGTCGTCTGTGCAAACGTCAGTAAGCAATGAGGCAAAGCGTAAAGCTGGGAAATCATCCAACACCAACGCAAAAACTTTGTCAACGACATCGGCTTACTCACTTCGACGAACTACATCTACAGGGTTTGCTTTGAACAATTAAGTTCATAGGGTTGATTCAAAGTGTTGAGTTGTAGTCCATAAAGGTCATCCGCAAAATGACCTTCCCCTAGTCCGCATCTGGCATTAACTTCCCCACCCCTCTGCGGATGTCCGCACTCCCCAACTGAATACGCATACAGTACTAAAGTCTCCTCTATTAGACAATCCTTCTGATGTTGCGCCGCGAACAGTGCTAATGGGCGGGATATTTTCTTGCCGGAGAACCGACACTTTGACCAAAGCTTGTGTAAACCGAGAAGCTAACCAAGCGCTGGTATGTTAACTAATAAATTTTGGTGTTTTAATTGGAGTGCTGCTGAATCTGAATCGATCACACGCACACACACACACACACACACACACACACACACACACGCACACGCACGCACACCACAGCGCAGACATATTGAAAGTACTCTGTACACAGCCTCAAAAGAGCAAGATACCTTAAGAAAATAGTAGTATTTTTCCTAAAATGAGGACGATCTGGAAGGAAAAGGAAGACGAGCGTGTGACCAAAGGAAACATAAAGAACAGCACTTGATAGCAAACAAAGACAACAGGTGCAGTGAGCAGAATGATCGATGTTGAGTTTTGTAAAATGCAATGGTTAACGAAATATGCAATAAATCACATGCAACAAATTAAATTATCTCAAGTGGCTAGAACTAAAACAAGACAGTTACTTTCCGAGTCATAGTCTGCTCGTTCTTTTACTGCTAAGTCAGTAATAATTAAGTTCTGGTTATAAACATCTGGCAGTATTAATAGATGTCAAGTATCCCTCAGTTGGGACTCAGATTTGCATGCAAACCAAAACCTTAAACTTGCTCTAACTGTAAAGTGTTGCATATTACATAATGCAAACAATGCAAAAACATTTGATTCTGCCCATGCACTTTCCAAAAATGTTAAGTGCAACCAACATTTTCAAAATGCATCCTAAATTCCTCCATACACAAAGGGGAAGGCAATAAACTAGACCAAGGTAGTACAGTCACGACAAGCTGGAGGGTAAACTTTCTTGAAGAAAGTGCGAGGCATACGATTATAATTTGCAACTGTAATAGCAAATTCGTACAGCGCTCCTCTCAGAAATTCCTCAGGATTGTGTTACACATAACTATTGAGATAAATTCCAAATGACGATCTCTTGCTTGCATTTTTGCATGGAAGAAAGAAAAACTCAGAAGGCTTGAAACAAAATTTGAAAGAATTGCCAGTCCTTCGTGTTCTTTTCTCATTCATACAGGTCAACACATATATTCTCTCTCGGCTACTTCTCTAACTAAAAGGAAAACCATCTACACCCGTACTTTGCCTCGTAACCTGCTTTAACACAGGCACCCACAAACCATCCACATTACTGCTATGCCCTGACGCATTGCATATTAAAATGGCCTAAATTCCAAACCTATTATGTGATACATGCACAACAATAACCAATAAACCAGTCAAATTAGCTAACTGCAAAGCCGGTTAGTCTTCTGACAGATAAATTCTAATCCTGCTGCAAAATCCTTCATTCCACGTTGTGAGCACATCTACCGCACAACATTTTCTTCATTGTGAGCACGTCAACCGGACAATATGTTCAACAAAGCTGTATTCCTAGCATCATTAATACGTTACTCACAAAACCAGCACTCAGTGGTCACTCAACCAGAGTCCATCAAACCACAATTTCCTATATTCTACCACATGGATCGCCACATACAGTAACAGACTGTTAACACCATTGTTTCGTTTAATGCAGTGTTCAAAGTGACCGCTAACATCAAGTTATTTACATCAAAGTTTAATAAGAACTCCTAAATTTAGTGTTCAGTTAGAACCTGGACAACAAAAGTTATCAAAACTCAAATGCCACTTGAAAAAAAAACATCTTTCCTCATTTTCAGAGATAGTTCTGTTACTTTTGCAGATCCATTAGAACAGAGCTGTACAGCCAGTAAGACATGAACTTGTGTTGTTTCCCATTTAAGAACAAGTGTTTCTGAAACCCAATACTAAAAAGAAACAGCGCGGAGAAGAGAAGAATGAGATACAGTCATCAAAAAACTACAGGCAGAAGACTGCACACAGCCTGCAGCTGACAACAAAAGCCACAAACTTCTAAGATACAATACTTTGACTAGCAGTCACAGTCAAAGAACCAGCTGCCGAGATGCCTGACGTAGACTTCTGTGACAGATTGGACACTGTGGGAAAATACATCAACAACTTTGATTACTAGAAGTTCAAACAACATAGAATTTTGGGTCACCATTAAATGCTGATCAGAAAAAATTTATAGCTCGTTAAATGTTACCCACAAAATTACAAAGCATCATTAACTCTGCAGCCTGATTGGTTATTTTGACAATAAATTTTATCCGATGAAATTCTCATCCCAGTTGCAGGATTTTATCGTAGCAGAACATGTAAGTGCCTCTTAAGCTCTTTCATACATAGTGCTAATGAGCGCTTGACCAGCCAGCACAACTAAATCTCTGAGGTTCTACAACTGTACATATATTCTGTTTGTCTTCTACCACAGTCCGGATAATTGCGTGACCTACTTTCATAAAAAGCCTTTATGCATCTGTAGAATTGTCTGCAAATCAGTATTTTGTAATTACCTATTCTTAATGCCGCGTGTTTTTTCCCAGTCCTTTCACTGTGTCCAAACTACCTTCATTAATTTTCCATATGCTTTTCAGAAATTTAATGCTATGTCACATAACTCTGTTCACAGTTACCTTGCAGATGAGGTGAGTTCGTACTCTTGGTAGGAGAAACATGACCAGAAGCCAGTCTGTTCTGCTCTTTCAAAACTAGGTCTGCAAAGAAGACATTTATGACGTCTCTTAACTGACTAAATTCAGATGCCAAAGCAGGGTTTCTAATTCCAGATGCTCATACGTAAGCCTCGCAGGCCAGTTTCCAATACAATCAATCTCAAATAATTTGATCCCTCACCAAAAATATCAAAAGACAACCTCCATCCATAACATCAAAACTTTATAGTAGAATCTGCACAAGCAACATGGATGCTACAGAAAATATCAAGCTTGTCTTAAACAAAGTCTGGAGGACTTACAAAAGTAGGGATGATCCATAGCTTCACGTGCTGTAAGTCGCTCCTGGTGATCGTATCTGAGCAACTTGTCAAGGAAGTCCAGCGCTTCTGGACTGATCAGATGCTCATTCTCACTGTGGACAAATCGCTCCCAGCGCTTACGTGAATGTCTGCAATCATTCATAATGAAAATTACAGTAAGCACAGATTCAAGATTTCAAATAGTACTTCTCACATTAACAGCACAAAGTACAGAAGACAGGAGGAATTATTATTTCTGTAGTTTGTATTTATTATTTATTAAGTGCCACCATCTAATGACCAAGCATCAACCGATGGCCCTGAGCAATTGTGAGTGAAGGACTTGCTCAAGGTCCCTACACAGTAACCGTCTCAGGAGAGGCTCAACCCATACTTTCGGCATTACAAGCTGAGTGCTCTGTCCAATGAGCTACCTGCCATGTCTCACTAGAAAAGAAGAGACTGAGCAAGAATGAAGCCTTGCACTTCCAAGCATTTAAACAGTTGTTTAACTATAACATGCAAGGCACAAGAGAATTACTGGCATGTGCAACAATAATATTAAAGGACAGGTGATCATTAATTGAATCAGATAATATTTCACAAGTTGACTGACCTTCCTAAAATATCATTGAACCTTGGGTCAAGGTCAATTTGATACTTGTCTATGTACTCAAAAAGTTCTTCAGTACCTAAAACTTTTGCGATACGAACCAGCTGAAAAGAAATATACCAAAGAAATATAAAAACATATTCTTCATCTGGTGACAGTGTTACAACAACCTGATTTTTACACTCACAGTTACATACAACACTGTGTTTCTAACACGCATACCTACAGTAACCAGACGGGCATTACTGGGTACATCGTCAACAAGGAAAAGCTAAAGCGAAACTACGATAGATTACCATCAGCATCTTTCATACGTCACCAAAAGAAATGCCTACATATGCACACTGCAATGCAAAACACAACTACACTTAAAATCCATTACAATTCCACCTTTAGGAGCCATATCAAGTAGTAAGTAAAGTAAGGTATCCCACATCACACAAGTGAGTGAGAGAAGGAGGGAGGATGGAGCCAGCAATGGACGAATCCCAAGGTCCTGGACACGGAGCCAATGCACAGATCTCAAGTAGTACCAGCAAAAAACCTGAGCTGTAATGGGGTTGCTGAATTAAATCTGCAAACCATGTCCATGACTAACAGAATTCAAGTTATACTGATGCATGTTACAATAGGGGCATAATGTCTACCAGTTGCTATCAACATATTAGCAAAGAAAAGGTAAACTGCAGCCTACCTGGTCATAATTGTCATGTCCATGGAAGAAAGGCTCTTTTTTGAAGACCATGCTGGCAAACATGCAACCTAAGCTCCACATGTCCAACGAGTAATCATACAGCTACAAAATAATCCAAAAAGCAGTCCTCTATATGGCAAATTATGAGTGTAGTTCCATACATATTCTGTTATCAGGTCACCAGCATCCTAACATCAGTGAGGCTATCAAGAAATGAGTATTTTGGTCAAGTTCTAAAAAGCGTTATAAAAATGTAATATACATACATATTAAAACAACTGAACCAAATTCTTTGTTCACCACTATGCTCAACTACATACATACTGCCCAACTGGATAAAATACAGCAAAAACTTCATCCAAATTATCATGTGTCTGATAAAGTAATGAGAGGTTTTAAAAAGCACTGTACACCCAAACATACATAAACACAGACATATAACTCCCATAAGAATTCAGCAACAACTTTTCTAAGCATAGTAACATATAAACTATAGAGGCATGGCATCCAAATGGTTTCAGCGCTTGGCCTGTAGCGTGGAGAGTATGGGTTCGAGTCTCCTGTCAGACGGTTACTGTGTGTAGGGACCTTGAGCAAGTCCTTCACTCACAACTGCTCAGCACCACCGACTGATGCTTAGTCATTAGACAGTGGTGCTTAATAAATGCAAAAATAATAATAACGTGAATAAAGATCTGTCATAAGGTGGCAAACATTACTAAAGCAGAATGAACAACTCACCTGATAATCCAACAGTAATTCTGGCCCCTTGAAGTACCTGGATGCAACTCGAACGTTGTATTCTTGCCCTGGGTGATAGAATTCGGCCAATCCCCAGTCGATCAGCCGCAGCTAGAAGCAAATCGGTAAAGAGAAAATTAAAAATTAATATATATGGCTTGATTACATAATATTTGTATGAAGTCTTTGTGTTTCATATGAATATTGTGCAACAAATCCATAAATAGTTTAATTAAAACATTCATACAGTTTTCACTTTTCACATGTATAGCAAAAATTATGACTATTTTGTCTTTCATCATACTGCTGAAGCAGAGTCAATTACTGAAAGAAAAAGTGAGACATAAATAAATATTTCTCATTGACATATTGCCCATCAGAGAAGATATTCTCAAGCACTGAACATATGAATCTTGAGTTGCAAACATAGTTCCTTGGGCAGAAAATAATACAGCACAGGTACTCTGTAGTGAGTTCTGACGTAAACAATCCAATATTACTGCATTCCAAAACCAACAAGTACATGATAAAATGTAGCTGAATGACAATTAAAAGTAGTGAGAGAGAAAACAACGGGGATGGTTTACTGGCCTTTACCTAGGGACTTGTCACATAAAGGGATTTTACCACAGACTCTTGTTCTGGGGTTTCCTCCAGATGCAACCTCTAGCAAACACTTTACACATGACCACAGGGGTTCTACCAGTGTGTGGGGAGGGAGGAAGGGTATTTCCACGGGGTGCCATATTCTGGCAGACCACTATGCACAGGTCTGGTCTGAGGGGCTGGCATATAACCAAGAGGGGCACAGGGAGGGGTGCCTACAGCTAAATCCACCACTGGGTTCTACAGACACAATCTGCCTCTGATTTACCTTTGACGTCTGGCATGTTCATGTTGTACAATTATTACATTATTAATATTATTTGATTAGATAAGAATATATTAGTTTGAACAGATGAAATCAGATACCTTCCTGTTTTCATGATCGATCATGACGTTATGTGGTTTGACATCTCGATGCATGATGCCCATGCTGTGACAGAATTCTAAAGCCTAAAACAGTTTGAACAATATCAGTTCAGTCAGTGTCAGTAAAGAAACAAAGAAAATAGGACTCATTCCCCAAGACATTGCCAGTTCACTGGACAAACGACGTCAATGAAAGATGACAATTATGCAAAAAAAATGCAAATCCACTAATGCATCCAAAGTAAAGTTTGATCAGCCAGCTGTTGATTACTTCCTTTGTAACATTGTCCAATGATCCATCATTTCCCTCCATATTTTTCATGCTTTAAAAAAGGAATACGACATAAATATGAAGTAAATAAATATAGAGTAAAGTCGGGTAATTTCTTCTAATTTAACATCGATGGAAAGACGCTTTTGTTTAACAGAAACAAATGCATTTTGTGAAGTCAATAACCTCAGTTCACTTACCTTTAGTACTTCAAGAATGTAAAATCTAATGTCGTAGTCTGAGAATGTCTGATACAACTGCTGTAAAGTTAACACATAACAACGCAAAAATAAAGCACTAGTCAACTACCAACAGCATTCTGTATAAAGGAATTATGACAATCTTTTTCACAACTAATATATCACACTCAAAATCCAAAACTGGTAAGCAGATTGAAGAAGCTTCGGTAAAGCAGCGTAGTTTTTATTTGGAATTGTGACTGAGATTATTTAATGAAAACTTAGTTTTCTGTAAAGAAACGTTTGACCACATATACCACTATGGCAAGAACTTCATCCTGGATTAATTTTCACATCATTGTTTAGTAAAAAGAAAACTCTTTGCAGAAGTGAACAACTAAAGTAGAGATTAATAGGTTGAAACCTTTGCAAATTGAATATCCAGCTTGGAGTTAAATCTCTAAATTAAATGACTACACAGAACAACATCATTAACAACTTCAAATAACAAATAAGCATTCCACAACAGAGTGGCACAACATACTAGCATGGCAAAGTCAACTCAGAGCTCAGAGGTTCATATCTTATCCATAACAAAATACTCAAAGGTCAAGGTTTAAATCCCTGCAACGAAGGAAAGAAATTTCAAGTCTTCTTTTCACTAACGCCCTCTAGAAGAATAAGCTATAAAATGAGTACACTGATGGTATATATTGTAGATGGCAGGATCAGACAGCAAGGCAGACAAACAGCCAAATGCCCTCATATGCAGAAGCTTTACCCAAGACTGCCTCTCAAGGTTCCCTTACAGGAACTTATCTTTATATTCTAATCCAATTAATAATTAATCTACACCCTGATTTAACATACATATGGTGAAAGCACTAACCTTAAAGTCGGTGTTGTTCACATATTCAAATATCAAAGATGGAGTTCTAGACTGTAATCATGGAAAAACACAAAAAAAATCACATTTAAGTTATCCAACATTCAGAGAAGTTGAATTATTTGCAAATCATTTACAAATCAATGTCTAGCAATATCAGTTTCACTTGGCTGTTTAGCTACAGTACAGCTTAGCAGACCATTAACATCATCCTTACCTCACCTCACATCATGCTAGTTATATTCATTTCAAAAATATTTTAGTCACATGAAGAAACTCATCAAGAAGAAAAGAAAGACTCACCACTGGGTCTTTAACGATTGCCAGAAGGCCAATTATATTGATTCCTCCTTTAAGGTTCTCCAGAATCTTGATTTCTCGTTTGATTTTCTTCTTCTTCACTGGCTGAAATTTTCACCAAGTTCTAATACAGATCTTCTCATAACAGAATACAGAACATTTCTATGTCCCAGATCCTAAATATACTCCGAGACCATTCATAAATCATCAAGTACAAAAAGATCTGGAAATCATCACACACAAATAGATAACAAAATCACCACCATACATAAAATCACTGCTAGCAAACTGTATGATTCACGTTCACAGAATGTATGGCTGTACACAAAACCAAGCATTGAAGCTATTCTCCAACAGACCTGATGATACTCTTCAACGAATGCAATCGTCACAATGTCAGTGTTTCAAATTACACATTCTGATGGGTTACTTGAATACCTGGGTTTGCCATCATCCTTTCCCAAATCCCACTACTGGATATTTTACATCACACACCACATTTCCCCAAATCTCAGAGCAAAGTACTTCCTCTACTACGGCGAGGCGTTAGTTCCCCCTGCACTCAACCCACATTCCAAAACCAAATTACTTCCTCCTCTGCTGTGAATAGGTGCTGGCAAAAAGAAATTACAAAGAAGTAGTCACTTTTACCAAGCATATTATTAAAAACTGCAGCAGCTATACCTTAAGAATTTTGATGACACATTTCTCGTTATTTGTAACGTTGACTGCTTCAAATACTTCGCTGTATTTTCCACGACCAAGTTTCCTAACGGCCTGGTAGTCATCTTGCTCTCTGCAATTACACGACATTATATATAAGAACATATATATGTATGCAAATTTGTGATTGTAATTTGAGATTTATAAAGCCCCTCTTAGAGGATAAACTCAACATAGGTGCTTCCGACCCGAAAAAGTATATATACTTATATACATATATTTGTATATATATATTATGCATACATATACAAATATATGTATAATTATATATATAATATACCTATAACTAATATAAGAAACCCCAACACATGCTAATATTTTCCATCAGCAGTTGGACGATGTTGGACAATAGCAGCTTCAGGCAGCCTCACAGGTGGTGCTTTGGTGAAGTATTAAAAGGCACTATATTATGTGTCTAGGTAACATGTAACTGACATAAGAATAGCTCACCTTACCAAATCGCTATGATGGAAAACAATGAAAATACTATCCAAAGAGTTCTTCAACGTCAGCAATTTACTTGCTTAAAAGAAACTTTCATTTTGTAGAAGCCAAATCCACAGGTGTCAAAGCATTACGTCCACCAAGACACTGAGGTAGAATGAATCCACAGTTTGTGAACTATATATCACAAATATCACTGGGCAGCATAGTTATAGGTTGTCATCAGGCTGATAAATATGCTGCTGAGAAGGGAGTAGAGTTGGTCAGTAGAAGTGACAGAAGAACCATTTAAATAAGCTCACCCCCACGTCACAACATGTGATTCATAATCCCAGTATTCTCTTGGCCTCTGCGTATTAACATCGGCATAAACCCGTGCTCTGCTGTTGGCTGGCATCTTTCTGGCAATCGGTTCTGTCAGAAATTAAAATAAGATGCCACTAAACACAACTAAAATGATTAGCTTTTTTCCATGTTAATCAGAGCCTTCCCCAAGCCATTAGCAAACTGAAGGTAAAGAAGTTAAACCCATGGGTATTAGAAAAGGTTTATATGATGTTTGTCAACAGCTACCCACTTTTGTCAAACATCATCACTTCTGGATGAAGTTCTGGTGCTAGTTGATTCCTAAAATCATAAATTAGGCATATTTAAACAACTTGCATGATATTAGTTAACAGTATTCTTAATAATGCAACTGACCAAAAAGAACCCCTGCGAAAATCAAGTGGAAACAGCACATAAATTTAATTTCTGTCGTAATGAAGTGAAATCAAGCCGCCAGGAACTGTAGGAACTTCAACAATACAGTAAAGCAGGATCAAATTGTCAATTATAGCTGCAATATGAACCAATATGAGTCAATGAATTTAAAACTGATGAAAAGATTTTACTATCACCAACGTCATTCCTCTCTCTCCCACTCTTTTCCGCAAGAGTTTGAAGACCACATTATCCCACTTAGTTCTGGGACATCGGGCCAGGAGCGCCTTTGATGAATTTTATCTTAAAGTGGCACTTTATAAGTCTGGTTACAGTTACAATTGGCACCAAAACAAAAACTGTAAGGTAAACAAGAAGAATTGGCTGCTTGCGATCGCCCTACTTAAAAACAATATGGCCACTGCATACTGCGAGAGAAATAGTGGGCTGCCACATACCAGAAACACTCAGTTAATAAGTGAGTCATCCGCAGTTAGCATCAGTAACAGACTAACAAGAAGTTTATAAGCTACAATTATGGGTGTCAACAAAATAAGAAATTAGGTAGGTTTCTGTGATGCAAATAAAAATATTTGTGAAAAAGTACTCATGAAATATGTTTCGCCAAACGAACTTCTAGTAAGACATTTGTTAACACGCCATATGTCCATCGGCTGAGCGAGGAATCTCCTGCAGACACTTTGGAAACAAATCACAACCAGTGCCAAATTCTCTACTAAATTTGCGTTTGGCACACATTCACATGTTTTGTGGAGAAGTCCGATCTGCTACTGGAATCAAAAAACATTTTCCAGATTGTCTTTCAGCGCCATAATTCGACACTAAGTTTTTATTGCACTGCACATGTCATTCTGTCTGGCTCACATATTAACTGGGAGTATGTCCGGTATGAGGCAGTGCTCTAATTTCTCTTGCACTCTGCATATTACAGTGGCATGGAAGTTAATAATTTATTTTATTTCTGCATTTATTACGCGCCACTGTCTAATGACTAATCATCAATCGATAACGCTGAGCAACTGTGAGTGAAGGACTTGTTTCAGGCCCCTTACACAGTAGCCGTCTCAAGGTACTCTCCACGTTACAAGCCAACCGCTCTATCTAATCGGCTATAGTGCCCCACAAACATTTGGAGAAGCCATCTTGACCCCGGACCTTTATTTCACGGTCTTACGGTGGTCTCTCGCTGGTGTTGATAATTCGAAATTAACCAACAGATCGCGTAAATTATGCGCAGGAACCGAATGAAAGATTGACCGGCATTTTCACGCGTAACATTGGAAACCAACAGTAACAGACCGATCACAACTTCTGAAAATCTAGCAAAACTCACAGTTCGGTAAACCAAAGCTTCAAAAACACGCCAGTAGCGTTAAGCACAAAACAAAATACGCCAATAGTTTGAACGGAGTTATCTAAATAGCGACAAATTCTCACTAAAGAATGAAAACTAATCAATTTTTCGGTTCCACATCTCCTTCCTCTCTCTTCAATGATTAACAGGAAATGGCTTCCTAAACCACTTCCGGAGTTCTGCGCATGTCGTGGTAAATGCTTATTGACAAATGTTTGTTCTATTTCTATTAACTAAACGAATCGGCGCTAGTTTGCATATAAAGCTGTTTTAATAACTTGACGCGTCAAGCCAGTTTAATTCGAACTACATTCAAGCCAAGAAATGCATTTTCAGTTGCAGCACTCGGTGCACTGTACAACAGTTCTTCCTTTACGTCATCTAGCTGTCACGTCCAGTTATTATATCTATGGTTACGCCCAGGAATCGTAGTCGTAAGTCATAATCGTAAGCTCGAGATTTCTACAGCGCTCAACGAAAGCCAAGTCGCGGAAACCAGCGTATTCACCGGACCTCAATTAAAACAAAATCTTTTGACAGGAATGGTTCGGTTCCAGGTCAAGATCCAAGAGTCAGGCAGATGGAAAGTCAGACAGTTACTGCGGATGGTGTTTGGGATATAAGGGGGGGGGGGAGACAGAGGCAGAGAGACAGAGACAGACAGACAGACAGCGAGAAAGAGAGAGAGGCAATGTCTCTGCTTCTGGATCAAGCATGATTGTCGTAGTATCCGATAGTGCAAAACGTTTATCCCAGTTCTTCAAAGTCTCTAGCTGTCGGTAGGTTAGAGGCCTAGCAGCGGCGGCGGCGGTTGACGGTGGTTCCTGAGGTCGAACTCACAACAGCAGACAAATCAAACCCTCTGTCTCTGCTTATACCTGTAGGCTAAGCATATAAATATTATGCTAATATAGGCCTACTAAACAATTATTATTACACCACCCCAACAGCAAAGTCATAGGCCTAGGTTGAAGATATGGTGAGAATATGACAATATTCCCATCCGGGCTTCATATGTCCGACATAGTCTTCTCCTTCCCCTTATCTCTCTTCTATCTCGCTTCAGTTTCAAACACCATCCACCGTATCCGTCCGACTGTCTAACTGCCTGATTCATGGATCTTGGCCTGGAATCGAACCTGTTGCCTATCCTATTATGACTGAGCGCCTGCGAATAAGCTGGTTCCCTAGACTTGGCTTTCGTTGGGCGCTGTAGAAATTTCGAGATTACGATTACGATTACTACATGTAAGACAAATAAGTATAGGGATATTGACGTATGACGTTGCTGTTGCTGCAGATATTGGCCATTTTGTTCCCAAGTTTCTGGCAAACACTTGGAAGACGTCAAGCTGAATCCATGCGTATAGATGCCTATAGATGGTTAATCTATAAGCCTAAGCCGCATTAACTGACTGACTGCAGTCAAAAGCAAAACCCGAGTAAAGGCAAAGGATTACGGCAACGTAATAATAATACTCTGTTGACATGACAACATTACAGTAACAATTACGTCTCGTATCTTTCAAAAATAATATACATTTGGGTTTGCTGGTAGTAATTATTCTTAATTGATTGTGACGTACCTTGTAACAGTGACGTCCAAAATCAGTTTAACCGGGAGTTTCGTAATGAATCTTATAATTCGGTGAAGATTTGAAATTAGGAGCCATTGGACAGAAACTGCGTTGAAACTTCGCATCAGTTTTAAGCTCCAAATACGCTAGGCCAGGAACGAGAGATTGCTCAGTTCATCTGATGAAAAGGTTAGCGTCCGGATGGTTTCTCGTCAGTCGCCAGCAAGGATGAATAATAATCAGATAAGAAGAAAAAATCCGATTTCCTTTCAGCTGGCCTTTTCTCACCTAGAAATTTTTGCCAATCAGCTATGGAGAACATCTCTACCTGACAAGGTCGATTTCGTCTACGGCCGAATTTGGTTGCACACGTTGGAGTTAGCGCATCGTTGGAAGCAAACGACTGCCGAAGATGCTCTAGCTGGGATAGACTTCTCCTTTGACGGCTCGACCGAGCAGAGTGTAAATATCTCGTTTTGTTTACAAATCACTCTTGCACCCCACAGAGTTTATAATAAGGAATGAATGACAGAGGGAGATGGATGGAATGAAGGAGGGAGAGAAGAAAAGAAGGATGGAGCGAGGCAGCTAGGCAGACATGCAGGCAGGGATAGAAAGGGAGGGATAGGGGAGGAAGGGAGATAGGGAGAGCTTGTAGACGCAGGCCTAATCTTTAAAGTAATTAGGCTCGGATCTCCAGTTATCTAGACCGTAGGCATACGATCAGGAGATGGATTTATCCACTTCATTATTTTTGTCAATTTGTCGACTGCGCTCGGTGGACGGCGATTGCAAAGAACTGCCTTTAGGCCTACTTAGACTGCAGCTTAATGAACGTGGCTTTTAAGCGGACCTGTTGCTTGGAACTCGAGCGGTGTTCAAGCACGGGCTTAAGACACGTGTATTCTGATTGGCCTACCAACTGACTACTGTATTGAATTGACGCCTAGATATTTGCTAATCCAACCAGCTAATCATTTCTAAACCAGCAGGCCCATCTTTACTTCCTTACCACGTAGGATTTGAGGCTCCTAGTTACAAATCGGAATTGCACGACCAGAAAAACTAAGTAGGTTAAGTCTTCAAACCCCACTCTGCCGAGACTATCAGGTTTGTTTGTATAAATACCCATCACAAGTGTGTATAAGCTATAAGTTCAAATTTACAACGGCCTAAATCACGATAGAAAGTTTGAAATTTAATTTCGGTATGATGTTTGAATTTTTTAGCGGTCTGCTCAGTTCGGCCGTGGAAACTCGTCTGAAAACGACAGCGTTTGGTGTCACCCAAGATGGCGATCAACACATTTGTCAGTTTCGGCAAAAACATCGGAGAAATGTGGATGCGGGGAAGGTCGACTGGGCAGGTTGCTGGAAATCCATGATGGCGGTGTGGAAAAAGAAAAGTTCAAGAACTTCGCGGAAGCGTTTGACAGCAATCAGCTTAATTGGTTCCAGTATGATTCAAACTACCCCTCCCTTCGGAACGTGACAAACCATCGCCAGTTTGTATTGGTTTATGCATAATTTTACTTCATCGAAGCCGTTTTTTAAAGCCTTTTTAATACATGTGTCTGCAACTCAGTTTATACATTTCTTCTATATCGCACCCCTGCTGTGGAAATTCTAGGTTACAAAACCTGGTAGTCAAACACTATTTCATTGTCGTGTAAAATTTTTGCATTGAATTTCATCGAATAACCCAGAATGTTTTAAAAACTAAACAAAGTCATAAGAACCATTAAGCTAAATCGGATTCAAAGCATTGAGTGGGCCCATAATCGGAACTGTAATGCAATATATTTAAGGAAAGCCTAGAGCCATATACAAAAGAAGGCTTTAAATAACAGTAAAACTGTACAAAAGTGCAAAAGGTCAAGAATTTTAAGAGAGGAAAATATCTGGGAGATTGCTCCAAAGGGCCAGATTTGCTTTCTGATTTAAAAGTCGTGACACATTGCACTCTGATTTTGAGGTTGCACTGAATAATTCTGTCTAGCAAAAGATTTTCTCCAGGGCTGCTCTTTTCTTCTTAATTATGTTGACTTTCTGGCTTCTGTACAAGCCACAGGAAGAAACAGATTAGATAAAAAAAACATGAAGGTATCCCAATTAGTTATTTGTCTAGCCACTTAATATAGCGCCTTTTAAGTACCTCGCAAAAGCTTTGCCTAAGCTAGCCTAAATGGTGTTTAAGTTACTAAAAACGAAAAGTTCTTCAGTAGGGGATCAGTGCGGAGATGACTAGAAAAGTCGTCACTGATATGTTCCCACTCTGGTGCAAAGCCAAACTAAAGGACTAGCTTGTTGAAGATATGTAGTTGAGTGACAGAGGTGTATAACCCCCCTATAAAACATAATTAATTATTTATAAGGTGTACAGATTATTCATAGCCTAGCGAGAACAGTAGAATCTAAAGACTGAGAAAGTTTACAAAGTCTGCTAACAATTTATATTTACCAGATAAGTTTTGAATCTTTGCAGTGAATATTTGGCAAGATGTTCACTTGTACCTGGCGAAGGTATGTTGGAAACGGCCAAGTACAATCCTGACACCCTTTTCAAAGTAAGTTTTGATCAAAATTTGATACGTTTTGTAACAATTAGAGCATAATTTTAATTATAGGTCTACTCTAGGCAAGTTTAAAAGATGATTATCTCTTTAATCAGGTTAGTGCTTCAAATTGTCTGAAATTTAAATATTTTAAAATTTGGTTTTGAAAGGGCTCAGATCACAAATACAAGTATCAAACAACCTGGTGACTCTGTATGTTATGTTGAAAATTCTGGTAATTTTATTCTAGGCCAGATACCCTTTAGTTTAGATTTTTGAGGAAAAAGACCTAATATTGATGTGAACTGCTTCAGCTGTATTTATTACAGAATGAATCGGTCTACTGTGATCAACTACGAAAGCCCAGTTCAGGGATTAATGAAGCTGACTGGGATGCTCTGAGAAACTGTGTCTGCTACAGCAATCCTTTTGACCCCAGGCTGTATGATTGCCAATCAGTATTAATCAACCTTCAGCAATTGTCAGTCTTCATTGCCATCTTAACTGATCTATCCATCATCATTAGCACCTATTACTGAGTGTTCGTCATCACTGCTTCCATCATCATTACAGTCCGTTCACCAATTCTTGTTGTCCTTCATCAGATTTTATGAAATTCTTGGTTGTTTTAATTGCTGCAACATAATTCAGAGCAATATTTGCATTGTAGGCATAGTTTATTATTGAAGTGTTTGTAGTTTAATTCATTTTCTATTAATTTTGCTCTTCCCTTTGCCTCTTTTTCACACTACTACGTAACACCGTGCACTTAACATAGTTTTGTAACAGATTCAACAATTATGACGGTAATGATACTTTTGTTGTACCAGATGTTACTTGGGATTTTTTGGACATTTATTTTAAATGATCATTTGCTATACAAATACAGCCTATTACAAGTACTTCATAATTATATTTAAGTCACTTAAAACTTAGGCATTTCAGTTTCACGGCCCTTGCAGCCTGGTTGGGTACAGACTAGAGATGAGCATCGGCCAAAAAATCGCAGGGTCCGGCCAGACCCGTGTAGTAAAAATTGTGGCTTGGCCCAGCCCAGCTCGGCCCGTTCCGATGCTTGTCTCTTGTGCCGATTGAAAGGCATCACATTCAATACTTTATACTTACCAAAGTACCCAGTCTACTCGGTCATGTGATCTTTTGTGATTTTGCATTTGTTTTAGATATTTCAAAGGTATTTTTCCTTCCAGCGTTAAGCATCCTGAGTCAAAGAACAGTGCTTCCGAAACCCAGAATGGCAAAACTTTAACAGCTGCAACCGTATCCTCCATGACTAATCAGCATACAGAGAACCTGTTTCTATCTATCTGCAATATAAGCGCCGCCTTTGAGCAGTACGTGTCTGGATATCGACTGTTTCGCCTTAGTCTCGTACGTGCGCCTTCCATTTCAGTCCCAGATGACAATCAACTTTCGCCACGATTTCGCTTCTCTGAGCCTGGTTGCCTCGGTCAGGCCGACGTTGTATCTCTTATCCGAGTAAGTTTTGTCTGTCCATAGTGAGGAAAATAATCCAGCCATATAAATCTCCCTAGAGGGGTGTGGAAATTAAACCTCCCTCTTCTCTATAGGCCACTCAAAAAGATTTGATTAGAAGTTACTCTTTGGGAAGTGGAGCACAAGTAAATCATTAGGGTGACTTTCATGCGTCAGCCACAAAGTATAAGGTATTGATAACCATTCTACCTTTTATATCGCTTTTGATGATCGTTCCACCTTCTTTCGTATGGCATTGTCGTTTTAAGGTACCGATATTCACAATGCACTTCATGATTCTCATGCTATGTTTTTCAAATTTATGCTAGGCTAAAACTTAAAAACCTCTTCATTTGTCATTAAATTTTCTTAATCTGCTTCTGATGTTGCATATTCCAGATCCCAGTTGACCTGTCTGGTGCAGATGATGGCCTGATTCGGCTCGTACAGGCAATCCAGAGTGACCAGGTGCGCCTGTTGTGGTTGCTACCGTCCAGCTCATCTGCATCCCCACCACTGTCTTATCTGCCACCTCCAAATGAAAAGAACAGATCAAATCCTGGCCCCATCCGACGGCCGTTTGCTGTGCCCTGGAGGCTTCGGCACAAGAATGCCTATGCAACAAGCAGAAGCCGTAGCAGACACTCTTTCAATGCCAGCTTACAGGTGGTAAAATCAGTTTCATAGCTATATTAGGTCGTTAATTGGCGGTTAAGTTGCAAAATCAAAAGCTTATCTGTAGAGAGTCATTTTGTTGGTGGTTAATTTGCGAAATCAACAGCTTATCTCTATGGGGTCATTAATTGGTGTTTAAGTTGGACAATCAACAGCTTTTTTTCATAGGATCATTAATTGGTGTTAGAAAATCAACAGCTTATCTCTATAGGGTCATTAATTGGTGTTTAAGTTGGACAATCAACAGCTTATCTCTATAGGGTCATTAAATTGGTTGATTTATGGTAGTGTGTCTACCATTCCTCTCTATCTAAGGGCTTGAATCTTGATTCATCATGTGAAACAGACAATTTGTTACCATGCTTTTGGATTACTATTGTCATTTTCTGCTGCCAGATTATTAGCATTGACCACAACTTTGAGCAATGGAAGGTGTATATTACATCACCAGCTGGGTTGGCGATCGCCGTGGTGTGCTGCTCGTGGCAATATGTTGGTGCCACGGTTCCGCACCCGGCCCATCACACCTTCTCTTGTGTTGGCCCTTCCTTTTGGAACAGTCTTTTGTTACACATATATACTGTTGCTTCTGCTTCCTCACATTTTCAAACTGTCTTAAATGCACTTGTTTAGATCTGTTAGATAGTCAGGTATACAGCGCCTTTGTGAGGTACTTAAAGGGCGCTATATCAAGCGTTCTGATACATACATGCATACTTGTATATACATTATGCTACTTTATCTTGATTTAAGTTCTTGACATCAGAATAATCGAGTTGCTGAAATATTGCAGATTTATATTTGGATATGCCTGCTTGTTAATACATTAATTAAGCTGTTGCTTGTCTCATAGCAGAGGGATGTAAGTAAGTAAGTAGATAATGCATTTGTTAACACGCCATGTGTCCATCGGCTGAGCAAGGGATTGTAATCGTGGAAGGGTCACAAAATACTGCCTCATTGTAATCATATTATTTTCAGTGGCGATCAATCCTGAACCCTCCTTGACGAGAACGGATGCTGAATAGAGATGTTACGAAATGGACATTATAAGGCAAAGATGGGTTAAGGGTAGCAGTTGGGAGGAGATCTGAACAGCACAGGTGAAGATGGGGTTTGGCAATGTGCAGGATTTTATTGGACACAGTGTTTGTGATGAGGAATGTGTAGCCACATGAACAGGGATTCAAACCAGGTGAACCCCAGAAGCATGATAAGGGAAGATAGTAAAGGTACTTCATCGTTTATTACATGGCTCTGTCGATAGGTGTACTGCTTAGCGTTGAATGTCTGCTTGCGTGTTTATGAAGGACATTCTGGAAAACGATCAGCAACATGGCGCCTGTGACTCACGAGATGTTACTGTGAACAGTCAGAGTGCCGTCTTAAATACAAATGCCATGGTACCTCCTTCATCCTTCATTCAGATGCCGAAGCCAGTTGCCGAGTCAGCGTCAGTTTATTCCAGTGCCAAGCATGCAGTCGGATCTACCAGACGACCTGCCTCTGCCAGCACCATGTCTCACATTCCAAGGCCAAACTGCTTGCTCAAGCGGAAGATTTCATGTGCACGTCAAGACGTTGGGTCAAAGAAGGACTGGTCAAGACTGTCCACTTGGTCAAGAGCTCTGTCCACAAAAGGTCGGCTCTGGGATGATAATGACCTGCTGGTCACAGAGTCCAGCAAGGATTTTGACGATCTGATCACTCGGCATCGACTTCTTGTGAGAAGATCCCTCTCTGACCCAGACTTGTGCAGGTAACAGAACCGATAATGCTCTGAAGTTTTTATTACAGTGGCACTATAGAAGTTCTTTGATTATCATTACTATCACTATAGAAGTTCTTTTATTATTATTATTATAATTATGATGATAATAATAATAACAATAATTATAATTATTGTTATTGTTTTCGAGAATAATAATAGTAATGATAATAATAATAATTATTATTATTGTTAATCTCAGTCGTGCCAGTTTCTGATTTCCTTTGTAGCCTGACTAGTGAGGACCGAAAGCAAGCTGCAGGAGTGGCCAGCGTGCAGTGCTTTTTGCCAGGGAAGCAGTTGCAACATCACGGTGACCTCAACATCAGCGGTCAGGGTCAGGGCCGCCATCTTTTCAGTTCGTACCCTATGGCCTGGGTTCCTGGTCGAACAGGGTAAACTTGTGCTAAACACATTTGTTACTTTGCAAGTGCTTATATACTTGGTTATTTATATAGCACATTTTAAATCCTCTCAAAGGCACTAAACATATATGTTGTTCGTTACTGTTTATACATCCCAGGTGACCTTAATGCACTTATGAATTTGTGGGTCTGACATGGTTGTTTATTGTTTACAGTGCTGTTAAAAAGCAACCAATTTACAGTAAAGTGAAATGGATAGACCTCCAGGTCAGTCAAGTGACTGGTTGTGGGAGTGAACCAGAAACTTGTTGGTGTGTAAAGCCACGGAGATGAATACTCAATGATTGTGAATGGGTCTGACAGTTTGGAGCGATATTGTGTTAAGACTGATCCTTACTTCGTGATTAGTGTCTTGTTCCCAGCTCTTGTAGACCTATTTTTTTATTTAGGGTGTTTGTGCTGTCATCATTTGTTTCAACCAATCCAATTATGGTCTCCCGCTGTATGTGTTATAAGCTGTCTTTGTATGCTTATGCAGCTACACATAGCTGGGAAAATGCCAAAGGCTTGTTGCTGACTGCATCCTCTGACTGTTTGTCATCTCCGGCTTATTATTGTATTAGGGTATTTGGTTGATGAACCAAATAACTATAGCCAACGGAGCAGATGCTGTGATGCGTTTTTGGAAGTAGATAAAAATGTGAAACCTTGCCAGTGCTGTATCTGATGTAAAAAAACAAAGTCAAGGTTGCTAAATTCTTGCTGGTTGTGCAGGTTGCAGCTGAATCTGTTTAGCAATTTATGGTTATGAACTGTAGTTTCTGAAGTGAAGCTTGGCTGATAGATTGTGTATTTTAACGCAACTATGGTAGTTTTTAGATTAGATTCGATTAGGAAGTAATTTAGTCCAGTTTCTATATTTTAACTGTGGTCTCGACTGAAGGTTTTTGAAATTTTGCGATTTCTCTGTTGTGTCTTTTCTCTTGAACAGTAAAACAGGAGATGAAGTCTCCTATCATTCTCGGTCTGCAAAAACCTTGAATCGGAATTCTGATGTAATGCCTTGTCAGTTTGAAGAGCTTTGGGTTTCTTCTGGTCTTGAAAGAGCTTCTTCCAATCCTTTGGCACCTCCCCATCCACTTTGTGAGCAGCTGACAAAGGTATACACCAGTTTTAACAAACATTAGATCTTGGAATTTTTGTAGTATCAGTAAAACACATACCTGGAAAACTGGTCCAGCAAATAAACTTAGCCATTTTTAGAAACTGATTATACAGGTATGTAATTATAATATATATGTATGTGTGTATGTATGAATGAATGTATTTATGCATGCATGTATGTATTTTATATACTGCCTTTTCATTACCTACCACAGATGTTGAGTCATGACTATGTGACTGGTCTGAACAAGTGAGTAAGCTTATAATAGTACAGTATTCCAGCTGGTTATTTTAAGACAGCAGTACAAATATGTGAGAGTGAAGAACACAGTATTTGTGTTTCTTGTACATCAACAACTTAACAACAGTTAATTACTTTTTGTGTTTGTTGATGCTATGTATTTTGTCACTTGATGTGATGTTTTATGCATTATGTCAGTGGCACTCTACTAGTTTTTAGATTTACTTTTATTAAATTCAGTGTATCTTACCTTAAAATTGAGACATTAGCTGGTTTTAGCTACTGAAATTTAATCATTGCCAGTGTTTATTGCAGTCAACAGACAGCTCCTCTGTCAAGGAAACTACTCGTGAAGACTCAGCCTCCAAAACTATCAGAATTGGTCATGGAGTCACAGGAGGAATTCCTTTAGTCAGACTGGTTGCACCAAGAAAACTGGCAGCCGGTCAGTGTATTGTATTGCCGGCATCACCACACGTTGGCACCACTGTAGCATCGTCCTCCAGTTTTCATCACTGCACTGATGTTGTCTTGTGGAAGAATCCTGGACTGGTCGTGCTGCACCATCCTGCACCGCCAGTGGGGTTGAAGCCAAGCCTTCCAGGTGAAATGGAGAATAGTGCCGAGAGTCGTTGTGTCCAAAGAAGAGTGGTAGGGTCTGGCGTAACTCCTCTGATTCGATTAAATGCTGTTCCAACTGAACCATACAAAGCTCTTCTTCCTCCTGCTGCACCTTCGAGTCAGAGCCAAAATGTTAGGCTGGTTGCACATCAGTCGGTTCAGCTGGGCCGAGTTCTTGTGAATCAGCCTAGGGTGATGGTACCCTGTCCTACTCTGTCAGTCCAGAGATTACATTCTGGTGACATTGTGGATGCCGGAGAACCGGATCGACTGTGTGTTGTCAGGGATCTACCATCTCCAAATCCATCTTTCCATCACACTAGTTTCCCACAATGTGTCATACCGAGGACTGTGACACAGGTTCTACCAGTAGCTCACAATCAGCCCTTGAGATCCGGGCTGACCAAAAATTCTTTGCTTGATTCGTGTGGTGGTGGTGGCTGGATTTCATCATGGCAGCCGCCTTCTCATTCAACCTTTTCGACATTCTGCCATCCACGACCAGAGACCACTGGCATCTGTTTTGCAACTCACCAGCCCAACCCTTTCTCGCTGGCCCCACAAAGATTGTCTTATCCAACCGCAATCTTGAAACGTTCTCTGACCGATGATGTTGCCTCCACTGCTAATCGCTTCGGTGACGTTGCTCTTTCGCATTCTGATAATCGTGTCCTTGTCCCACATTTGGCTTTCCATTCATCATCGTTGGAAAGAGCAGGTGGTGGTGGTGGTGGTGTGGAGTTTCAGCGGCCACCGGGAGGCGCTTTAATAACTGACATGAAGCCTTGTGCAAATCTCAATGCAGAGGCGGTGCCCTTTATCAGCCATAAATTTCTTGGGCCGTCCAATTCTCAGACCTTCTCCCTCGGTCTTGTTTGTCCTCAGTGGCCTCCCATGCATGAACCAACTCAAAGTCTGCAGCTTGATACAAAATAGGGAAATTTCAAGAAACGAAGTGTTGCTAGTTTTCTGCTTGCTGTTTTGACAGTGAATTGTATTTTTGTTATTCGCGTGTTAGATTTCTTTCATGTTTTTGTAATTATTGAAACCACGATTGCAAATGCCATTAGAAATAGTTTGAAAACACATTATTGCTGGTAACTATAGACCTATGCTTTTCTTGACTGTACAATTACCACAGCCCTTGCTTTAGGATATGTTGATTGCATATTGATGTATAGGTTAATCTTTATACTAGTTTTAACTAGCAGTAAGTAGCAGGAGTTGGGTTTTAGCCCGTTGTAATTTGTTCTTGTTGAGATTTTGTAATTTTCTGTAAATATCCTTCAATTCTGTAATTGTTTTACTTGTAAATACGAACATTATTTATTGCCGTTGAATATTGTAGGCTATTACTTGTAATCAAAAACATATATACTTGCAGTAACTGGGTTTGCATTTCTAATTTTTCTCAACATATATGCTGTAAAATTAAAAAATAGCACTGATATTGAAAAAATCTGAAAACGTTTAAGGGACGGTTGGAACCAGTAACCCCCCGCTGAATAAGGCTTTGTTCCACTTGGTACCACCTTACAGGTGAACAGGCTCCTGATATCCCCCCAAATCCAATGGTTCGCCCGTAGACAAAAAGCTGTATAACTATTAGTGTCCAGAGGCTGGACCTGGGTCGTCTTGAAATTCTGCGACGTGGATTTCACCAGGAGGGGGTGAACACTTCAAAACGCCATTCAAATCAAGCCATACGGTCCTGTAGGCATTAGCCTATTGCAGTGGAGAGTGCAGAGATGTAGGCTGCTCAGTATTTGTGTGGGTCGAGAGACCTACAGAACAGGTGTTGCTAGGTCATACATACTGATCTCAACCGGAGGAAACAAAACCAATTTTAAAAACTGCTATGGTAATCTACCACCAGCCTCTTGCAACCTGGCCACACAAGTCTAGCTGTGCACTAGTCGCACTAGATTCTAGAGTGTAGACATCAGGATAATAATGGAATCGTACTTGCCAGGAGGTTAAACCGACCCTGGGACGATTTTTTAAATCAGCTGGGAGTTCAATTGGCTTCGGGGTCGAACCCTAACCCATCGACAAATCCAATCCTGGTACCAGCAGCAGCAGCAGTAGCAGCTCGTAGTGTATACGTTCATGTATTCAGGGCGGACAACATCACAGAACTCGGCGCCGAATGCAACTGATGTCGTTTCTACTGTTCGTAATTACGTGCGTTACGCTAACGCCGTGATCTGACAATTTGGATCGATCCAGGGTAATCGAGTTCACAGAGGATCGACGGTCCGATCTAATGATATTATACCAGAACAGAAACTATCTATATACTTAGTCATATGCTAGCTTATATACTATTTACAAATTCAAACTATGTATTTATATATAAGGTGTCATTTCAAATAGAACAGGGTCCAAGAGGGACATCAATTCTATGTAAATTCTGTATGTTTACTCTACACTGATACATGTAATTTGCTTATATGCATACATATTTACACATACGTTCATACACACATGCATACATACATTCATACATAGGTACATTCATGATAATGTAGGCCTATAATAAAAAAGGCACGGCAAATCTCATATTAGATCCCCCTCCCTCCCTGCATCCCTCCCTTCCTTTCTCCCACCCATTCACTCACTCACTCACTGTCTGTCCGTCTTTCTGTCTATCCGTCTGTTTCCGTCTTTGTCCATCTGCTTCTCTGTCCGTAAATCTTAAACTGTTCTCCGTCCGCCCGTCCATCTGACCGTCTAAATATATGTCTCTGTCTGTCTGTTTATCTGTCTGTCTATCTGGTCCTAGCATTCCATGGGTAATTTCAGATGGGCTGCCTGCAATTGACAGGCTGCTGCTATTGCGTGGAACTGGAAGAAGCGTGCGATGTATCCACCGCCAACACCACCATGTCCAAATCCAACGCCATGTCCACCACCAACACCACCCTGTCCAAAGCCAACGCCATGTCCACCGCCAACACCACCCTGTCCAAAGCCAACGCCATGTCCACCGCCAACACCACCCTGTCCAAAGCCAACGCCATGTCCACCGCCAACACCACCCTGTCCAAAGCCAACGCCATGTCCACCGCCAACACCACCCTGTCCAAAGCCAACGCCATGTCCACCGCCAACACCACCCTGTCCAAAGCCAACGCCATGTCCACCGCCAACACCACCCTGTCCAAAGCCAACGCCATGTCCACCGCCAACACCACCATGTCCAAAGCCAACGCCATGTCCACCGCCAACACCACCCTGTCCAAAGCCAACGCCATGTCCACCGCCAACACCACCCTGTCCAAAGCCAATGCCATGTCCACCACCAACACCACCCTGTCCAAAGCCAACGCCGTGTCCACCACCAACACCACCCTGTCCAAAGCCAACGCCATGTCCACCACCAACACCACCCTGTCCAAAGCCAATGCCATGTCCACCGCCAACACCACCCTGTCCAAAGCCAATGCCATGTCCACCACCAACACCACCCTGTCCAAAGCCAACGCCGTGTCCACCACCAACACCACCATGTCCAAAGCCAACGCCATGTCCACCGCCAACACCACCCTGTCCAAAGCCAACGCCATGTCCACCGCCAACACCACCCTGTCCAAAGCCAATGCCATGTCCACCACCAACACCACCCTGTCCAAAGCCAACGCCGTGTCCACCACCAACACCACCCTGTCCAAAGCCAACGCCATGTCCACCGCCAACACCACCCTGTCCAAAGCCAATGCCATGTCCACCACCAACACCACCCTGTCCAAAGCCAACGCCGTGTCCACCACCAACACCACCCTGTCCAAAGCCAACGCCATGTCCACCACCAACACCACCCTGTCCAAAGCCAACGCCGTGTCCACCACCAACACCACCCTGTCCAAAGCCAACGCCATGTCCACCACCAACACCACCCTGTCCAAAGCCAACGCCATGTCCACCGCCAACACCACCCTGTCCAAAGCCAACGCCATGTCCACCGCCAACACCACCATGTCCAAAGCCAACGCCATGTCCACCGCCAACACCACCCTGTCCAAAGCCAACGCCATGTCCACCGCCAACACCACCCTGTCCAAAGCCAATGCCATGTCCACCACCAACACCACCCTGTCCAAAGCCAACGCCGTGTCCACCACCAACACCACCCTGTCCAAAGCCAACGCCATGTCCACCGCCAACACCACCCTGTCCAAAGCCAATGCCATGTCCACCACCAACACCACCCTGTCCAAAGCCAACGCCATGTCCACCACCAACACCACCCTGTCCAAAGCCAACGCCGTGTCCACCACCAACACCACCCTGTCCAAAGCCAACGCCATGTCCACCACCAACACCACCCTGTCCAAAGCCAACGCCATGTCCACCACCTTAAGCAACAGTGTAGCTGCTTCCCTCATTCAGTTCTTCCCCATCCCCAAATGCAAACTGTATTCGTATTACACAGTATATACACGAATACACGTAAGCATATACATACAGAAAATATTCACATACTGATTGACACAAATACATATATATGCCTATATATATGTGCTACAAAAGTACATATACATATATATAAATGTATTTATTTATATATATGCATACATATAAATGCATGTATATGAATATATGTCGTACATATATGCATTTATACATATGAGTATATTATATATATATAATTATATAAATGTATGTATGCATGTGTAACTGTGGATGCATATATGCGTCTTCTACATAGTATAAGGTTTCGTTTCGATCGGTTGGCGAGCAGCGGAGAGAAGAGAACAGAAGGAGACAGTTAAGAGGACAGACAGTAGGAGAGGCAGAGAGACACCCAGGCCCGGAGTGCAATGACCAAATTTGGTCACGGAACACAATTACCGACAACGCTTCGAATATTCCTCGGTGTTTATTCTAGGCCCCTATATAAGCAACGCAGATTTCCTCTCGGCTTTATAAGCATGTATACATATCCACATGCATATTCACAAAAGTTTGTATGTATATGTGGATGGATGTAAGTAGTATGTATGTATGTATGAATGTATGTATATATATGTATGGATTTATGTATGCATGTATGTATGCATGTATATATATTTATGTATGGATTTATGTATAGATATATATATATATATGTATGTATGCATGCATGCATGTATGTATGTGTGAATGTATCAATGTATGTGTGGAAGTATGTATGTATCTATGAATGCATGCTAATAATGATGTACATAGTATGTGATTCATACATATATATATATATATATATATATATATATATATATACACACACACATACATGTCATTTTATGTGTAGAGCCCTTGTGTAATAGTTTGCCGAAAAGACGCCCATATAGGCGTTGAAGAGCGCACGAAGAGCAGCAGTAGCAGCAGCAGCAGCATCGGTGTCTGTAGCAGCAGCAGCTGACGCTGATGCGATGAAATGAGATTCCGAGCTCAAAGCGACGGCGGCAGAGAGCGACAAGATGCGTCGCACGTCTTCGGCGCAGATAAAAGAAGATGCGTTGGTTGCAGAAGCAGAACACTGGTTGCAGCAGCTGAGCAATAGATGGGAAGAAGAGCGCGCATGAATATTTAATTTCTTCGGCGCCACACCGTCTCAAGCCGACGACGACAAGATGGCGGATGACGCTTACTCCCCGAACCGGAAGTCGAATAACGAAGACCGGAAGCCGATGAACAACGGCGAACGCTTTGACTTGTGTCCTGAAGCCGTTTCCGTTCGCTCGCCTCATTCCAGTGGCACCAAAAGACGGTGCCCTCGAGTGTTGGGCTGTACACGGGTTCAAACCCTGTTACTGGTGGTCATCGCTGCCTCGTTCATCACCATCCTGTCCCTCGTCGTCATCATCTTCACGCGATCCCCATGCGAACTCCCAACCTCCTCCAAACTCAACCCCATCCTCAGTGCGTCGCCCGTCAACACGACCCCGTTGTCGGCCCCCACTGACGACCCCGAGATCGTCGAGGAGAGGCAGCGATGGACGGACATCCGCCTGCCGCGATCCGTCCTTCCGTCCTTCTACCGGCTGACCCTGCGCGTCGACTTGGATCAGTTCACCTTCTCCGGATCCGTCGAGATCGACGTGACGGCCGTCAACGACACTGACTTCATCGTCCTTCACATGAGCTCCCTGACCGTCGATCCGAAGGACGTCCACCTCGTCGAGGGTCCGGACTCGAGCGCTGAGAGCAGAGATGACCTCCGACGGGTCACCGTCTCTCCCGTCAACGACCTCTACATCCTCGAGACGAGGCGGCTGCTCCGTCAAGGCTCAAAGTATCGAATTCTGATCGACGGCTTCAGCGGGGTCATCAGCGACGACCTTCGGGGACTCTACAAGAGTGTTTACAAGGACCAGAATGGAAAGCTCAAGTAAGTCCTAACGAACTCATCCTCATTCCTCGTCCGCTTTTCCATCCTCTTCTTCCATCCTCATCGATACGAACCACCTCCTCTCTTCACAATCTCCCATCCTCTCCACTCGTCCTTTTCCATCTCCTACTCTCCCATCCACTAATCGCACTCCTCCCACCCTCTCCTCACACTCTCCTCATTCCCCTCTTCCTCACATCCTCTCCGCCCCCCGCATCACTCCACTCCCTCCTATCTACTATTCACACCTTCTTCCCTCTCCTGCTTTCCCATCTTCTCCTCATATCCTCATCATTGCCCCACATCGATTCTCCTCACATCATCATCATCTCCTCTCTCCCTCTCATGCTTTCCTCACACCCTCACCGCTTCCTCCTCTCTTCTCTTCTGTTCTGCTCTGTTCTGCTCTGTTCTGCTCTCTTCTGCTCTGCTCTGCTCTCTGCTGCTCTGCTCTACTCTCTTCTGCTCTGGTCTGCTCTCTTCTGCTCCGGTCTGCTCCGTTCTGCTCTCTTCTGCTCTGCTCTGCTCTCTTCAGGTCTGGTCTGGTCTGCTCTCTTCTGCTCTGCTCTGCTCTGTTCTGCTCTGTTCTGCTCTGTTCTGCTCTGTTCTGCTCTGTTCTGCTCTCTTCTGCTCTCTTCTGCTCTCTTCTGCTCTGCTCTGCTCTGCTCTCTGCTGCTCTGCTCTACTCTCTTCTGCTCTGGTCTGCTCTCTTCTGCTCTGGTCTGCTCTCTTCTGCTCCGGTCTGCTCCGTTCTGCTCTCTTCTGCTCTGCTCTGCTCTCTTCAGGTCTGGTCTGGTCTGCTCTCTTCTGCTCTGCTCTGCTCTGTTCTGCTCTGTTCTGCTCTGTTCTGCTCTGTTCTGCTCTGTTCTGCTCTGTTCTGCTCTGTTCTGCTCTCTTCTGCTCTGCTCTGCTCTCTTCTGCTCTGGTCTGCTCTCTTCTGCTCCGGTCTGCTCCGTTCTGCTCTCTTCTGCTCTCTTCAGGTCTGGTCTGGTCTGCTCTCTTCTGCTCTGTTCTGCTCTCTTCTGCTCTGCTCTGCTCTGTTCTGCTCTGTTCTGCTCTGTTCTGCTCTGTTCTGCTCTGCTCTGCTCTCTTCTGCTCTGGTCTGCTCTCTTCTGCTCTGGTCTGCTCCGTTCTGCTCTCTTCTGCTCCGGTCTGCTCCGTTCTGCTCTCTTCTGCTCTCTTCAGGTCTGGTCTGGTCTGCTCTGTTCTGCTCTGCTCTGCTCTGTTCTGCTCTGTTCTGCTCTGTTCTGCTCTGTTCTGCTCTGTTCTGCTCTGTTCTGCTCTGCTCTCTTCTGCTCTGCTCTCTTCTGCTCTGCTCTCTTATGCTCTGCTCTGCTCTCTTATGCTCTGCTCTGCTCTCTTCTGCTCTGCTCTGATCTCTTCTGCTCTGCTCTGATCTCTTCTGCTCTGCTCTCTTCTGCTCTGCTCTCTTCTGCTCTGCTCTCTTCTGCTCTGCTCTCTTCTGCTCTGTTCTGCTATCCTCTCCTTAAACCCTCCTCTCCTAATAATCCCTTCTCCAATGTCCCTCAACGTTGCTTTGGCGCACAAATTGTATGACTTCAGCCGAGAGGAAAATTTTATCATCGTATAAAGTGTCTCCTGAAACCAAAGCTTTCCAACATCCGACATCCATGTGGCTGTTGGGCCAGTGAACTAAATGGGCCTGAGAGCCCTAAACTTCGACGGCCATGGCTGAAAATCAGTCTGAACAAGGCTGGACTAACTCAGAAATACTCAGAAATTGATTCGTTAGCGAGGTCCATTTAGGACTCAATTAAAATAATTATTATGCGTCAGGGCTCAAGATTTGAAGTTAAAACACCTGAAGGAGCCCTACTTACAGAATTTGTCTGTTACCAAAAATATTGTAAGATAGGTAATTAGTTTGCAATCAGTCGTTTTCAACTACCAGGAAATTTGTGTGTTTCTGACCATGCTATTTGCCGCGGTCCATGAGAGCATCACCAACTTAACTGACGGTCAATGATAGGCCTGTGTATATGTATTTATGTATGTTTGTATTTGTATGTAGACACTTACTATGTATGTATGTATGTATGTATGCATGCATGTATGTATGTATGCATGTATGTATGTATGTATGCATGTATGTATCCTAGCATTTATATGGCGCCTTTGAAGATTCCCAAAGGCGCTTACCGCGATACTGGTCAAGAACCAAGCAAATTTACATTGAGTGCATGAATGATTGTATTTTTACCTTTTACAGTAATGCAAAATATAATTGTGTGTAATAAAGTTACATTTATTCAAGCGCATGTAATTATGAACACAAAGCTGGATATTCATGTAGTTCATTTAGGCAGCTTGTCAGCGCCTGTATTCCTGAAGTCTGCGGCAGATTTGAAGAGGCGCAAGATAAGTGCTGCCGAATTGACTGCGCAGTTTGGGTTGTTGTGTCCGAGGAACGCCAAGTTTCCCCGAGGGATGGAGTGTCTTTGAGAGGTCCTTTAAAGGCGCTACATAAAGGCTCTCAGATGCACGCCGACGCACTGGAAGGCACGATGTGCTTGAGATGCAGCGAGAAAACCAATCCAGGGTTCGTCGTTGCAAAGACTCGAAACAGGTACCGATGGCTCTTCACTGCACGATGGGATAATTGCCCATCTGCTAAAACCAGCTGCTCCACAAAGAGGTTCTTCAATCCTGTTTCCCTGCGCTTGCCTGCCTCTCTCCCTGCCTCCTTCCATCTCTTCCTATCTCCCTTCTTGTTCTTCTTTCCTTCATTTTCCTTCTTTCTTTCCTTCCTTCCTATATTCTTTTTCCTTCTTTCCTCCTCCCTCCTTTTATGTATTTCTTTCTACCTTCATTTTGCTTTCATTATTTCCTCCTGTTCTACCTTTTCTCTCTCTTCTTTCTTTCTTTTATTTCTTCCCTCCTCCGATCGTTTATTTCTCCTTCCTTATATTACACTCATTCCTTCTTTTCTTCCTTCCTTTCTTCCTCATCCTTCTTTCCTTCCATCGTTCCTTCCCCTTCCTTTGTCGTGCACTTTTAGTTTTAATAGCATAATAAAAATTGTAACAAGTCAGCTAAATTACATACCACAAGAACACGATATTTTTGAAGCTAGCAGAATTTATTTCCAAGTTTGTTGGCTGAAACTTTCTCGCCGTCGAGACCCTCACGCACCCACATCCGATCTGCAGAGAGCCATAAAAGAGACGAACCTCGCTGTATATCATTTAAAAAATAATCTCATCTGTTGCGATCAAACGTCTCCGGTGTCATTCTAAATTCCAAGGTTCCAATAACCAGCAAACGCCCGTTGAAGCTCGTCCTTGATTCAAACGTATGAAGGGTCACTTGGTCAAAGATATATATCGCAATACCTCCCCACGACCAGTATCCCTCCCTCCCTACGTCACTCCCTCACCGAGGCCAGATAATACTGAGCCATATCAGCAGTGGCGATTCTTGCTGTCTCGGACAGGACTTGGACAGTTAGCCGGACATTGCAAAACCTTGGAACAACCAATATCTAATGCCTTACGCGGTCTAGCGAAACCGTCAACAAAAGCTCACTCACTGAAAGCCTTGATTTCTTACATTGTGAATGTGATGCAATGCATTGCAATCCAGTGCAGTGTAGCGCATTTATATCAACATCTGTTTCACTAAACGAACTTGGAAGCACACAATAAAAATATAAAACAAAGATGCAATTTTTTCTTCAGGACAAAAGGAGAAAGAAAACGAACTGTTTACACTCATCTGGAAAACTAGAAAAAAACTATTATCATGAATTATGCATCCAGAAAGTCGCATATATAAATTTACAATGTAATCTAATATAATTATGGACAATGGAAATAAATTTTCTCATACAAATTAACACTCAAGGCTGGAATAATATGTACACATAAGATTGCGTGTAAATAGAACTGTATTGTCCAGTGGAGAAATGGTTTAAGTTTGATTTGTGTTTCTTCTAAGTTTTCGTTTGTGTTTTGATTGCGTTGTCTGTCTGGTGCAAAATAAAAGTATATATATTCTTTCCAATCCTACCCTACCACACCATGCTCTGTCTTCTTCCTTCTGGCTGGAATTAGCCCCTCCTAGGGAGGGGTCAGCCACACGGATCCTTCTCTTCCATTTGTTTCTATCTGCAGTATCTTCTTTCTTCAGTCTGAGGAGCTTTAGGTTTTGCTGAATCATGTCTCCCCATCTCTTCTTTTGTCGTCCCCGACTGCGGCGTCCGTAAACCTCTGCTCTCATAATTCTTTAAATGCAGCTTTCCTCTCTCTCCTGATCACGTGACCGTACCATCTCAACCGGGCTTCTTATACCTTGTCAGATATACATGCCACTCCCAATTTCTGTCTGATATACTCATTCCTTCCTAAGAAAATTTTGGAGCAGAAGTTTTACGATCGGATGGCCTGTCTACCCTACCTTAAACCACCTGCCCTGCCCTGCACCGTACCGTACTTGCCCATGAACTAC
Organism: Norana najaformis; assembly: GCA_964023275.1. NCBI lineage: Eukaryota > Metazoa > Annelida > Clitellata > Crassiclitellata > Hormogastridae > Norana > Norana najaformis. The sequence continues at coordinate 25,028,140 of OZ029922.1, forward strand.
ACCATAGCAGCAGGACGAATAATCTGGAGTCGGGAAGAGAGGGTTGCGATCGTAGAGCATAATTTACCCGCCGCCAACGACAGAGGTTCGTCCGTTGGTCCGTCAGTCTTTCCTCTGGGAATCGATCGGTCGATGGCCGCTGGGGGTCGGGAGGCCGGTCGCGTTCGTCGACCGAGGCGATCACGCGGGCCAGGCGGGCGGACCGGTTCGACGGAGGCTGCATGGGGATCGGCGTTGATGAACAGCGATCGATGACCAGTGCGGCCGATCTGGCGTCCGTCAGTCCGTCCCTGCGTCCGTCCGTCCGGGAACAGGGAGGGATAGTTTCAAAGGAATTAACGGGAAAGCCAAATAGTTTCTGAAAACATCAGGCAGTCACTGACCTCTGTACCTGGAAATCCTTCGAGGTCTTTGCTCTAGTAGTTCCAGTTAAGGACGCGTTTATCGCTGGTTTTAATCGACCGTAAATACAGCAGCGTAGGTCTAACCATATGGGACGCATTCAGGATTGCGCCTAAATGGTTTCGGCCTGCAGGGTACTTTAATGATGTCTTTCGTATTAATTATTCACTCCGTGTCTCCAGTTTTGTGCAGCAATTAGATTTTCTGAGTGCAACTTAGACAAGAACAGGGACTGACCACTTATATGTATGTATGTATGTATTAATGTATGTATGTATGTATTAATGTATGTATGTATGTATTAATGTATGTATGTATGTATGTATGTATGTATGTATGTATGTATGTATGTATGTATGTATGTATGTATGTATGTATTAATGTATGCATGTATGTATGTATGTATGTATGTATGTATGTATGTATGTATGTATTAATGTATGCATGTATGTATGTATGTATGTATTGAAAATATCTTACATAGCTCTCTGTAAGTAACTCACAAGAGTGCTATAGCATGGCCACCTAAAGGTCTCTAAAAAAGGTGCCTCTTAAGGCGGACAGAGAACGTTTCTTGGACTGCTGAAGAGGCGAGAGATCATATTTCCAGTGGCAGACTGTTGAGTACAGAACTGACTGGCTGACTGTTGAGTACAGAACTGACTGGCTGACTGTTGAGTACAGAACTGACTGGCTGACTGTTGAGTACAGAACTGACTGGCTGACTGTTGAGTACAGAACTGACTGGCTGACTGACTGATTCGGTCACAGCCATAAGAGGCTGTCATTGCTAAAAGCAAATTTATTTTTGATAAACAACTTGTAAGTCGTATTTGCGCACTAGTCTTTAATGACTTAAGCCGAAAAGAGGACTAATTCTGCTTATACCAATTAGCACTCAAGGCTGAAATATATTACGCTTCTTCTTCGAACAGGAAGCTTTAACAACACTCCATGCGGCGTAAATATTCTACGTGGCGTGTATTTTGATGCGGGCTATCCATAATCGCAGTTGACAGTTTGAAAGCTAAGCTCGCTGACTGACAGATGGTAACCGACCGGATAATTTATACAGCGCCACTTCAAGGACGCTGAGTAGGCTAGTTCTCTGAAGCCCGCAACACAAACGACGATGAAACAAAATGGTCTTCAGCCAGTGACGATTGAAGGCAGCGACAGGGCAAAGAAGAAGAAGAACAACAACCCCTTAAGATATTGCAGCGACGAAGCCATTGGTTTTAAGTGCTATAGCGACTTCAGTTTCTTATACTTGACATATGAGTTCTCTCCCTCACCGTCTGATCTTCCAACGGACAATGTTTGGTCATTGTTGTGGGGAACCGTAGCCTACTGGTTAGACCGCTGGGCTTGTAACGCGGAGAGAACGGGTTCGAGCCTCCTCCACTGAGACGGTTAGTGTGTAGAAGCCTTGAGCAAGCCCTTCACTCACAATTGCTCAGCGCTATCGATTGATACTTAGTCATTATATAGTTGCGCTTAATAAATGCAAAAATAATAGTGTTCTCATTTTATAGCTGAGTGTACAAGGGGACATTTTATAGCTGAGTGCACAAAAGGGCACAAGTGAAGCAGAAATTTGGACAAATCTTTCTGCCCCAGCTTTGAACCCCCGACCCTTGGGTTGACTGTACAGCACGCTATCCACTACACTATCGCTACCCCTTCTAGAAAGATCTTCGATGACTGATTGATTGATTCGATTTCTGGTGATCAAGCGACGTTTGATGCTGATTTCATTTCTGATGCTGTCTTTGATGTTTCTGCCGTTGACGTGGATGATAAATGACCTCTTCGTTTCGTCTGCTAGGTATCTGGCGACATCTCAGCTGCAGTCGATCGATGCCAGGAGAGTCTTTCCGTGTTTTGACGAACCAGACCTTAAGGCCAGGTTTGCCGTCAGCATTATTCATCAACAAGGTTAATAACAACAACAACAATAACAATAACAGTATTAATTACAATAGTAGTAGTAGTAGTAGTAGTAGTAGTAGTAGCAGCAGCAGCAGCAGCAGCAGCAGCAGAAGTAGTAGTAGTAGTAGTAGTAGCAGCAGCAGCAGCAGAAGTAGTAGTAGTAGTAGTAGTAGTAGTAGTAGTAGTAGTAGTAGTAGTAGTAGTAGCAGCAGCAGCAGCATGGCCTATGAGAATGTTTGTTAGAATGTGTGCGTGTGAGTGTCTTATTGTATGATAGAAAATCCTAAATCGTTAATGCTAATATTGTCATATTGTCTGTCTGCCGTATGCTGCTAGTATCTCATAGAATTGGCAACTTCGAACAGAATAGATAGGCTTAATTTTTGGCTAAATAATACCCAACAGTTTCACCAGCGCCACAACACGATCGATATGAGGGCTTTAGGAAAACTGTTAAAACGATGGTGTTAATGAAAACAGACCTTGGATTGTATAACCTACCAAGCCATTTAGCATTTGGAAAGACTTCTCCACCTCGAGGTTGCTCGAAACACTTGCCAGTTTTAGATGCTGCACTTGCGGAGTTGTGTTGGTTTAATTACCGCAGCTGCGTAAGAAAGCATAGGAGGGAGTTTCATTTGATGTTCCTACGTACAGGAGAGCGACAAAGACACTCACAGGAAGAGAGGCTAAGAGATTAATCGTAATCGTAATCGTAACCTCGAGATTTCTATTGCGCCTAGTCATGGCTAAGCAGCGAGAACCAGCTAATTCACAAAATCGATAGGCAGGAAGGGTTCGGTTCCAGGTCAAGATCCAAGAGTCAGGCAGGCAGACGGCTACGGTGGATGGCGTTTGGAATTGAACGGGAAAGTGAGATAAGGGGAAGAGAAAGAATCGGGATAGGATTTGTGGAAGAGAATTTCTTCCAATTTTGAGTGAATGACAGAAATTGCAAGAGGTGACGTCTTGGTGAGGTATGGAGAAAACGCTTGAACCGAACAATGTGGTACACATTTCTACAATGCATGCAGATATGTAAAGTCGATTTGATCATAAATAAAGAGTGAAGTAAACTTTAGCGTTATTTTGGCCTAAAAGGACCCTTTACACTTTAAGTTTTATATTCATTCGTTTGTTCTATCATTCGACTGTACGTCCTTCCGTTCGTTCATCCAGTCACTCATTCATTCATTCATTCATTCATTCAATAGTTACTTCGTTATTTCACTCATTCATTCTTTCGATAGATTACTTAGTGAACGTCCCATATGGGGCAGAAAAACAGTTTTAAAATGCTTATTTCTACTAGATTCTTGAAAATAATTTAATAACTTCTTCTCAAAGTAGTTCCTCAGGAGTAATAGGGCTACATCAATTTCACCACTCCATCGCACTAGTTTAAATCAGTTAGAAAGTCATTTGTGCAGCCCTTTTGAGAGGTACTTAAAAGGCGCTATATTAAATGTCTTGGTGCTTGCATACTGATATTAAAGAACGGATTACGTGTTGTCTAGGGTTCAAGTCGTTGTCAAATATGCCCCTCGTGAAGTCGAGTCAGCTGGACGACGGTTGGCTGAAGGACGAGTTCGATGAGACGCCGGTTATGTCGACTTATCTTCTGGCTTTCATTGTGGCCGACTTTCAGCACCGCGAAACGGTTACCGACGAAGGGTTAAAGGTTAACACCTCGTTCGATCTGTTATCGATACTCGTTTCTAATTTGCAGAAGAAGGAGGAGGGGAGGAAGAGGAGACGATAAGGAAAAAAGTGTGAGGATCGGAATATGGAGGGGTAACTGATAGAGGATTAATAAGCTGAAAAGGAAGAATAGGGTGAGGTAGAGAAAAAGGATGAAGAGAAGGAGGAGAAGGAGAAATGACTTAGGATAAAGAAGGAGGATAAAGACAAGATGAAGAAGAGGAAGAAAGGAAGAGAAAACTACAAGGAAGGGAAGTAGGGAGGATGAAGAAAAGAAGGATGAAAATGAGGGGATGAAAAGAGGATGAATATGGTGAAAAGGCGAAGCATGAGGCGAAAGAGGAGGAGAAGAGATAGCTTAGGAGGGAAAAGGTGATGAAGAGAGAAAGTAAGAAGAGTTGGAGAACGTGGATAAAGAGAAAACAGGAGAAGAGTTGGAGAATGAGAATGATAACAAATTATGAAGAGAAAGAGGATGAAGAGAAAGAGGAGAAGAAAGAGATACAATGAAGAGCGGAAGCAAAGCGCGCATGGGAATTAAAGCAGGAGATGGAGAAAAGAATAAGAAAGAGGAATTAGTTGAATGAAGATGAAAAGCAGGAGAAAGAGATGGGGAGGAGAGATGGAGATGGAGATGGAGATGGGGATGGAGATGGAGATGATCCGGACGAGTTTTAGTTGCGCATAAAACATATATTGAAGAACGTTGATAATTCTGCTGTGAATGCTTGTATAAATATTATAATATGAAGGCCTATACTTGTAGTGCAATGCGATATCTTGTCTTCTTTGTTGTTTCATAGCTTTCTTCTTCTTCTCTGTTTCATTTTTCTACCAAGTTACTTGAGGGATAAAATCGTAATCGTAGGCTTATCGTCAACTCGCAAATTTCTAAAACGCTACTTAAAAGCTACGAACTGCAGTTAAAATATTATGTTCACAAAGTTTGCCTAAAGTGATCAATTGTAACCGACTGATGGCTGTGCAAATGCCAAGAAATTCCGTGATTGAAAGAGTCACTTACCAAATTCTGCACTGTTTCAGATTCGAATCTGGGCAAGACCTGATATGTACAATCAGACTGAATACGCGCTGAGCTTTGCCACAAAGGTTTACAAGTTTTTCGCTAATTACTTCGGGACACCAGAGGTCGTCTCCAAAGCGGGTAGGAATCAACAGCATTCATCCGAATCAATCAACCATTCAGTTGTCTTCATCTTCTTCTTCCCATTTCCCCGCTCAACACATCGTCCCAGTCTATCCCGGTGCTATCCTCTTGTATCCTCTGGCACACTGTTACAGGCAGCGGTTTGAATGTCAAAGTAAGCAAACAACGGGACATTCATGGGCTACGGAACAGTATGTATGTGTGTATGCATGTATGTGTGTGTATGTATGTGTGTATGTATGTACGTGTGCATGTTTGTATGTTTGTATGTATATGTGTGTATGTATGTATGTATGTGTGTATGTATGTATGTGTGTATGTATGTATGTTTGTATGTATGTATGTGTGTATGTATGTATGTGTGTATGTATGTATGTATGTGTGTATGTATGTATGTGTGTATGTGTGTATGTGTGTATGTATGTATGTATGTGTCTATGTATGTATCTAAGTAAGTAAGTGCATATGTATGTTAAGTAAGTGCATATGTATGTATGTTTAGATGCATGCATATTGTTGTGAGCTAAAGAGGCATTTAGGCTGGGGCTCATTGTCTAAGGTTTCATGTTCAGCCAGAACAACACGGTTTTTCCATTAACTTCGTTTGTTTTCAACACTAACTCTTCAAACTGTGTCAAAGTAGACTCAACGTTACAACACTCTGATCGTCTCTCTTTTTTGAACCATCCTAAAACTCATACATTTTACAGTGCGATTAATTATTACAATGAGAGGTCACGATTCAAATGCATCTTCTATCACTCCCTTCAACTACAATGTGTCGACATCTGTTTCACTTACTTACTTAGATATATCACTGGCACCAACCGAAACCAGATGGCGTTCCTTTTAACACGTGCCACTGCAACAATGTATGTATGCGTGTAATGTGTGTATGTATTTTCTCGACATTTATATAGCGTTTTAAAATCCTCTCAAAGACGCTCCCCTGTCCCTTTTTCTGCCAGTCTTATTGTACTTGCCACCTATGCTCGTTGCCCTCCTCTGTCACATATTACTCGTTGCTAACGAAAGGTCACTGGAGTGTGACTGCTGCGGTTGACTGGATGTTTAGATCACGCGGCGATACCGGACTTCAGCGCTGGAGCTATGGAGAATTGGGGTCTGGTGCTGTACAGGGAAACGGCGCTTCTACACGACGACTCCGTCTCTTCCATCTCCAACAAATACTGGGTCTCACTCGTCATGGCTCACGAAATCGCTCACACGGTCAGTCGGCTGTCCGTCACGCAGAGGACTTAGTCCGTTGTAAACAATTGCATCTGAAAGACTGTTTGTTTACGCATTGAGGGGGACCCAGAATTCCTTCTGGTTCCGATTTATTTGAAACTGGTTCCATGACTGCTTTTGTGACTGAATTTCAAAGCCTTTTACCTCGGAATAGCACGGTTCTAACACTAAACTGGCTTGGCACCCATTCAAACAGGCAGCGGCGGAGAAGGACCTCACTCGATAAATTCATGGGAGACCTCAATAAGGTCTAGGTTGTTCGTTAGTTACAGTAAACATGTACCTATATAAATTGCTTATGTGTAAAAAATTCCGGGATTCATTACAATTAATTACATTACGAACGATAAAGGTTCCGTGTTGTGCTGTATTTGTTGTGTGTTGTGATAGTGGTTTGGAAACATGGTGACGATGAAATGGTGGGATGACCTGTGGCTGAACGAGGGATTTGCCAACACCCTCATGTACTTCGCTCTCGACACCATCTACCCCTCCTGGAAAGTGGTCAGTTTTATTATTATTATTATTATTATTATTATTATTATTATTTTATTATTATTATTATTGTTATTATTATTATCATTATTATTATTATTATTATCATTATTGTTGTTGTTGTTATTGTTGTTGTTGTTTTTATAGGTCACACTCATCTTGTGATCCTGCCCCCTCTATAACAACACCAAGGCATTCAGTCACCAACAATCGTTATCATCATTAGTGTCGTTATAATCATTGTTATCGTTACAATGACACTGGAAATTATAACGATGATCGCTTTAACTATCGTAATTCGTTATCAATATCGTTATTGGTTATGGTTAACGCTATGTTTATCGTTATCATTGTCATCCAGGTGTGGTAAGTGACTGAAGGTTATAGAACCTATAGCATGCATACATTTATTGCAATCATGTATTTAACATGACTATGTACGTAAGTCCAAGGTCTTTATACAGAGTGCTCTAAGCAGGCGCGAACCCGCAGGCGTTGGATTACACAATCCGCATGCTGCCGAATAGGCTACTATGCCAAACACTAGACCATCGTGCCGTCATGTCTACGTTGTAATTAAGTAAGTAAGTAAGTAAGTAACGCATTTCTTAACACGTCGTATGTGATATATAAACATTTGTAAGCACGTGCTTTGGATTCTATTCTATCCTGTTCTATTCTATTTTAAGTTTGACCAGCAGTTGGTCAACAACGTGTATCCGGTGATGACGAAGGATTCGCTGGTCACTTCGCATGCGATTTCAACGCCCATCAACCATCCGGACGATATAACCTCCTTCTTCGATTCCATCTCATACGACAAGGTACAGTGACCTTCTTATTTCCCAGTGCTTCTGGGCTGTTTGAGCTCTTGAAGTGGCGCCTTATAAATTTTCGGTTACATTACATTACAGTGAGTCCTCTGGATGCTACCAAACTATACCACCTGTGCATTGATCAAGACAGTTACCACTTAATCCTAAAATTACATTCGCTGATCATCACCCATTCATTTCAGCTAAATGCAGTGCTGTAGCAAACTCGGTTTGATTTTTGCCAACTTTGTGAGGGTTCTCTGACGCAAGGTCGCACTTATAAATATTAACTGCTGGGTGTATTTGTAGGGCATGGCGGTTTTGCGCCTGTTGCGCGGGTTCCTCGGTTGGGACGACTTTCGCAAAGGACTTCAGGTAAGACTATGGCTAAACAGCGAGAACTTAGACGAGGAAGAGATATGAGCAAAACAGGCAGAAGGATAAAAAAAGGAATAGGAGGAGTATAAGAAAGAGGATGAACAGAAGCAGAAGGAAGAGGAGACTAGACAGCTTGTCTTATTCTATCTTAATTGTAATCGTGTAATCTCCAAATTCCTAAAGCGCTACTTAAAAGCTAAGCGCAGGGCACCAGCTTATTCACGAGCGCTGCGTCAAGTCAGTGAGGTTGTCCAAAGATGCCATGTCAAGAGCCAAGTCCGGTTGTCAGAAGACGAGAGAGAGGGGGAACATACTGTATTTGAAATTATTGTATAATATGATTTATATTCTCACGTACCTTTCCAACGTTTATATTAGTATCAAATATTTTATTTGCTGTCTTTTATTTTTGAGGATTTCTGGTGTTCTTTTTGCTAGACCGGATTAGGCAATGGAATGACGCATTGCGCGTTTTATTTTCTTCCTCTTTTTCTTTCTTTTCCTTTCCCTCCATTCTTCATTTTGATTCATTGTTCTTCTGCTTCTTACAGCGCTACATCACCAAGTTTAAGTTTTCGAATGCCGAGATGTCGCAGCTGTGGCAAACGTTTGAAGAGGCGTCTAATCATACTTATCGAATCGGAGAAATCATGGACACCTGGACGAGGCAAATGGGATTCCCCGTCGTATCGATTAGGCATCTGGGAGGAGATCGATACCTCTTGGAACAAAATCGGTTTCTTGTAAACACGGATGACTCGTTTGATCCAAGCAGCAGTCCATACGGGTATTAACGACACACTTCGTATAACCACCATCATCGTCAACATCATCATCATCATTCCCGTCATCATTGACATCATCACTAGCAGCAACACCATCTTCATCATCCTCACCACCACCATTATCATCATCATCATCACCGCCATAACTATCATCATCATTAGTAGCAACACCGTCATTAGTGTTATCGTCGACAACAACATAATCATAATCATGACCAGCATCACCGCCACCACCGCTATCACCGTCATCATCATCATCATCATCATCATCATCATCATCATCATCATCATCATCATCATCATCATCATTATCATCATTGTCATCACTGTCATAATCTACAACAGCAACATCATAATCACAATCATCATCATCGCCGTCGTAGTCGTCATCATCTATAGCATTGCCTCTGAGTAACAATCTTGAAGTGTGCTATATTAATTATGCATTATGTTTAAATTCATAAGTATTATACCACGTGTCCTAAGCATTCAGGATCACATGCCTGTGTGATCACGCATAATAATTGTAGATAATTTACTGGATCTATGGTTATACATGGCGGAGGTAATTGTAATTGTAATTTGCAATTTTTATAGCGCCGGCGTATAATGCACAAGGCATCAATCGATGGCGCACCAAAATCAAGCCGCAATCAGGTCAATATCTCGAAAGGTAATCATGTATAATGTATAAGGTAATCTTATATATTGAATATATTCATGAGAGAGAATACGCAATTAAAACTGCGCATTAAATTCGTGTTGTTGTTGACGAAGTTGTTGTTGATGACGAAGGTACAAATGGAAAATTCCATTCAGTTACCGGATTCAAGGACAAAAGGAAACGATGGTTACCTGGATGAACATGGATTCTGGTTAGTCACCAACCACTATTTCGAAAAACCAACTGGCGCTATATAAATAATCAAGATCAAACAGGGTATAATCAACGTGCAAAGCACAGCTGCCGAGAGAAAAACAAGATGGACAACAAACTGCTCTTACTGTGTTGGGCTAAAGGTTTTCAATATGATTTTGAAAGGTTGCACTAATCTGTTACTCTGCAAAGAGTTGGGTGTAACTCGCCTTCGTCCCAAACTAAACGGGTGATAACGCTAGGTGGCAGAGGCAAAACCAGCCAACCTCGTCTGTGCTGCGGATTTTATATCTCTGATAAGGTAGTTACTGGTCGTAGCAGTGCAGGGTTGTGGGCTCGGTTTTTGTGGACCTGAAACCAGACGGTGGTAAAGATAAAGACTGTCTTTCTTTCTATCTATCTATCTTTCTTTCTTTCTATCTGTCTGTCTATCTGTCTGTGTATCTGTCTATCTGTGTGCAGTCCAGCTGATATGTTTTCGTGTTGTGTTTTCTAGCCGAGATACGGATACCAGCTGGAGTCTGGATGATTGGAAATGTCGACTACATGGGTTTCTATCGGACAAGCTATGATGACGTCATGTGGAGACGTCTCATCGCTCAACTCCTAGCAGATCACAAGGCACGACTTCCACCTTTTCCACTGTCTGCGTCATTGTCGTCGTCATCATCATCATCATTCCTCTCCCTCTCCGTCTTCCTCTCCGTCTCCCTTCTCCTTCATCATCATCATCATCATCATCATCATCATCATCATCACCACCACCATCATCATCATCATCATCTTCTTCTTCTTCTTCTTTCTCGTCGTCCTCCTCCTTATCTTCATCATCAGCGTCATTATAATCTTCTTCTTTATTCTCATCATCATCAAGATCAGCATGCTCTTTATTGTGTTGGAATATTTCCATATCTATTCTACTCAGCCTGCTGGTCCAGCACTCCGTGGTGCCGTAAAGGTGGCACTTTTCACTGCGTAACTTCTGTTTCTGGCTTTGAGAAATTCTCAGGTTTAACTCTACTTTATTCCAGGATAATGTTCAATATTTATTTCTGCAATCCAGGTTTTCTCAGCATCCAACCGAGCGGGTTTAATCAACGACGCCTTTAATCTTGCCAGGTAAGAACACGTAAGCGCAAATCTCGAAATGTCTTAGCGTCAAGCAGACCAGCTTATCCGCTGACATTTAATCAAGTCAAATGCGTCACGAACATGTTGGCACTGTTGTGCTGACGGTGTCAGTTTTGCGCCAGGTCGAAGTCCGAAAGGACAGAGTCTGAACTTGAGAATGTAGCTAGACCTAGTGTTTGTGATCAGGTAAGTTTAATTAGAAGCAAATTTTGTTGGCGAAAACGGTTTGGAATAACTGGATGACGTCAGCAATTTAAGGCAAAGGTTTGCCAAGAATAAGCGATGCCTAGAGCACAGGCTGATGTGGAGTGAGGTCTTCAGACGATTGCTTTCGCAGATATCATACCATTTACAGGGCCGTATTTTGTCTTTATTCAAATTCTACGTCGTCGGTATGATAAAAAGATTATAAATTGTGTTATAGGAAGAATAATCAATGATAAGAATGCCCTATCAGTAGTAGCCCCAATTGATTGGTCCGGATTGAAAGATAATAAAAACTCACCTCTTCCTGAACTCATTTCCTCCGTAGGCTGTCTCTGTGTCTTCTGGACTCCTCTTTGGCTTTTCGACCCGGACTCACCATGGGATTTGGCTTGGACAATGATTTTGCTTAGCAGCGACCATCGACTGATGCCTTGAGCATTATTACAGTGGCGCTATAGAAGTTCTTACATTAAATTAGATATTGTGACCGAAGCACAAACACAATTTAGCAATCAAGCAACTGGACAACCTTCTCTTAACGCAACCATGCAACCATCGATTGATGCCTTGTTTGTGCCTTATGATAACGGCGCTATATAAATCAGTAGTTTAGATTAATTACATAGCTTGGGAGGGAAATCCCAAAAAGGCACCGAGGCGAGTAGCTGAAAGGTAGACAAAACGAGCAGCTGCCAACATACCAAAATAATAAATTATATAACTGCAGAAAGATGTGTGTGATTAATTAACAGAGCAAATTTGCTCAGCTACGAAATTGCGTTTAACTTGACGGCTTATATGCACAAGGAGGAGGAGTATTTGCCCTGGAGAGCTTTCATAGATGCTATTGACTTCATCAAAGGCATGCTGTCGACCAGCGACTCCTACGGGACATTACAGGTATGAATACTGGCGCTACATAAGCCTAATTTCTTTACGTGTGTGGAAGGGTAGTATATTCGGTAGTGCGCTGGGTCTCTAATCCGACGATTGTGGTTCGAAATTGCTGAGCGGACTTTGTGAAAGACCCTAGGCAAGTTGTCTCACGCCTCAGATTGCGCAATTACTAACCTTGCGCACGTAATAAGTGCAGTAAATAAATAAATACCGTAATTTATTTTCTTATAATAATTTTGGGCCACTATTTACACTGCGTCTTTCATATATGCTTGTGGTATATAAATATCATACATGTTCAAGGCAACGACCGATCAGTGGCATGTTAACGACTGGCTCACGATGCTAAGACTGTGAGAGTCCCACAGGGAGGTTCTAACCCTCACCCTGGCGCTAGTTGGCAGCCACCCACCCAACCAATCAATCACCGCATGTTTAGGCATGTCAAGCAGTGCGTGGAGAAATATCAAACAAGGTGGAATTTAACTTGGGACGATGGCTCAGGAGTATAGCGATCGAATCTGGGTGCATTAAGTGTGACAGGTTGTCGGAGAGCCATGGAAGGGTATGAATGTTCACGGGTCTATGAACTCTTGTCCGATCGTCAACCATGAGATCAGACAGCATCTTCGGCTTGCACCAATAAATTCAACTTTGAGGAATTTCACCAATAGAATCTACACTACTGGCGTCATAATCTTACCTTACCATGTCATACTTTGTCTTAATTAGCTAAAATGCGTGTCCTGTCTGCAACTTTATTTAGATCGCCTTAATTTCAACAAGCTTTCTTAAAGACACCTCAAGTTAGGTAATCTTAATATAGATTACCTTACGACACGTGACCCAACAGTAAAGTCTCTGCAAAAAACGCCTGGTTACATTACAACTTCTGTATGAATTCAGCATGCGAATCTTACTGATCTAAACGTTGCAATTTGTTATCGTGAATAATAATCAACTGTCTCGTTGCAGAAGTATATTTATGACTTGGTCGCTCCGCAATACAGGAGAGTAGGGATCTCCGACCAAGGCGACCTCTTAGACAGGTCAGTCAGTCAGTCAGTCAGTCAGTCATTCAGTCATTCATTCAGTCAGTCAGTCAGTCATTCAGTCAGTCAGTCAGTCAGTCAGTTAGTTCCATCCCTCCATCCGTCCGTCCATCCGTCCATCCATCCATCCATCCATTCATCCATTCATCCATCCATCCATCCATCCATCCATCCATACATATTTACATAGATGCATACATACATTCATTCATTCATACATACATACATATATACATACTTACATACATACATACATAAATACATACATATTCATACATACAAACATCCATCCATCCACCCATTCATGCATCCAGCCAGCCAGCTATTCCGTCAGTCGCATTTGTTCTGTTGTAGGAACCTCAGGCGTTCCATTCTTGAAGCGGCTAGTTCCGTGGCTGTTCCAGACGCTATTGAGTGGTGCAAGCGAACGTTCCAGGCATGGATGACCTACGGAACCAAGTGAGCTCTGAGTAAATTAAAGAGTGAACGAAATAACGAATGAATGAATGAACGAACGAATGAATGAATGAACGAACGAATGAATACACTGAGGCAATGAACAAAATAAGGAACGGCCGAACGAATACAAGAGGAACAAATTAATGAGAGAACGAGAGAAAGAATGAAAGGAGAAAGTAGACTGATAGCGTACCGCCATGCAGTGTGCATACATGTGTCTTATCCTGTATCTGAGATCGTGTGTACTCTAAGTTTGATTGTTGTTATTGGTGGCAATAAAAATGATTGATTGATTGATTATCGGTGATAGGATTCCTCCGGACTACGCTGTGGTCATCTACGCTGTTGGCATCCAGGAAGGCGGGGAGCGTGAATGGGATTTCCTGTGGCAGAAGTCTCAGAGCATCCTCATTGCTTCCGAATCGGAGATCATGATGACTGCGCTCGTCTACACACAGGAACCGTGGCTCCTGTGGAGGTGAGTGCCTGCAGCAGCAGCAGCAGCAGCAGCAGCAGCAGCAACTAAGCGTCAGATGATGCCCCTGAAGCAGACAATCGTCGCCTCAGCAGCAGCAAGACAGGACAATAGGAATCTTCTATAGTCCACTCAGGAAGATGTTTTCCCTTCTGCGAGGAACAGTTCACTATTTTTGTACTAATCTAATCTTATCTGATCTGAGCCGACCAAACTGAATCCAATCCAATTCAACCAATCTAATCTAATCTATTCTAGTGAAATCTAAGACTTCTGTGGCACTGTTCTCATGATAA